>SJYA01001449.1:632844-786811 GCA_006410615.1 Neotragus moschatus | reverse complement strand
CCCAGGAGGCAGCATCTCAGATAGCTCTCAGAGACTGCTCCAAGCAGCAGGGGGGGGAAGTCAGTATATAAGGTTTTGGTGAAAGGGGAGTTCGATACCAGGAAATGCTCATTTTATAAAAGACTTTTTGTTAGTCGTTAGGATCTGATGTCACCATGAAGGGATTTAGTGCTTTTGTAAAGGAAATGAGGAGATACAAGGATCCAGATCATAAAATCTGTTCCTAAAAACCTCCAACTATCTAAAGGCCTGTCCCACCAATTCCCTGGAGCACAGAGGGCCTCCCTCCACCCTGAACTCCCTCAGGGATTGTTGAGGGGCAACAGCTATAGCGCATGGGGTTCAGTCTCTGTAGAGGCAGATGGCACACGCCTTTGCTATTCAGTTGTTGGCAGCGCTCTTGGTAAGTGCCAGTTTGTAGTTGACCATGGACAGCCGTGCCCTGCAGGCTACAGTCCAAGGGGTCACAAGAGTTGGACATGACTTAACGACTAGATCACCACCACTCTGCTGACCCTGTATGTGATGTGTGGCATTATCTCTCCTGAGAAACAGAGACCCAAGCAGAAAGGACTGGGTTCAGTTGAAACCAAGCCTTAGGTAAGGGTTTAATTTTGGAACAAGAAAGAAATAAGCTAGCAGCTTTGCATTTGGAACTTCTTGATATTTTCCTGATACTGGTCCTGATTTCTATTATGTTTTCCCTAAATTGAAGCTTACTTTTGCCCCTCAGTGGTTTTCTTCCAAGGTCTAGATTAAAATGCAAATGGATAAAGTAAACAAAGCTGTTGGGGAACGTGGGTACTTATTGCAACACTAAGGACAAATATTTTCTCTATCCCTAAGACTAAGTTTTCAACTGAAGTCTGGGAATGACTGTAAAAGGTCTTTAAGTACCTATTTCTTACAAACAATTGACTTGCTAATTACAAGCCTCTCCTATCTAGTCACTGAAGCTGGTGCTCCAGAAATTTTACTAGGTAGCCCTTTGGCAGATTTAGCTATGGGAAAGTAAGAAAATTACCACTTAAAATGCCATTATTTAGTCTTTTTACTAAATTGTTAGCCTTCCTTATCCCTTATCCTATTAGGATTGCTTGGGGATTTTATAATTGGACAGACAAATGAAACATGTTTTACATGGGAAAAATTCAAGAGTACTTACAAAACAATCTGGAAACAATAGCAGCTACTAGGGTGCAAGCAGGGGGATATTGTGAGCTCAGCCCCAGTTTATGACCAGAAGGACCTAAGTTAAACATTCACATGCTTCCTAAAGTGGGATGTAAAGATGCTATGGATATGGTCATCTTCTATGACCAACCTAGATAGCATATTCAAAAGCAGAGACATGANCATAGCTCTTGACATGCATCCAGTATAATGTTATGAGGGTGGTGTAAAGTCAGTGAGTGCCACGTAGTACTTGCTAATTTTACTCTGACTTTACTAGTACCCTTTTTGTGTGTACTACATGTAAGGTTCCCTCTTTCTTTACCTCTCTGTTTTATAGCTGCTTCCTCATCCTTCCAGAGGTCGCTCAGATGTTCCCTCCTTTGGATGCTTTCCCTGAAGTGGTTAAGTGGCTGTTGCAACTTTTATTCCATTCATTATAGCTCTTTCCACACTGTGTTGTGATTATTGGCTTTCCTCCTCTCGACCCACCTCTGGACTCTGAGTTTTCCCTGGTACCTATCTCAAGGCCTAATGAAAAATGTGTCTTGTGAATAAATGAGCAGACGAAAGAGAGATGAACAGGTCTCAGCTTTCCACCGTTCTCATACTCCGAGCCACATCAACCATCATCCTAAACTTAAAAGTCTATAACCTGCCTACAGGAAGAGGAAAGTAATGGGGAGGGAATCACTGGTCCCCCTGATTCCCGATAGAAGTCTAAGACTGGACCTGACTGCAGACATGCTTACAAGCGTGAAGTAAGGGTGTAGATAGACAAAGCTCCTTCCACATTGTGCTGGAAACAATAGAAAGAGCATCAGTCAACAGAAGAATTAATCCAGCCTATTACAGAGTAGCTACCTTTGATACCAGTGTAAAGGCATAATTTAGGTTACCATAAAGAGTCAGACACAACTGAAGGACTGAATTGAATTGATTGGTTGATACCTGGAGAGTTTATACTCCATCTGGGAAGTGAGATTTAGAAAAATAACTAATACTTACATAGTGCGTAGTATATGTAAGGTATTATTCTAAGCTATAATTATGTTAACGTAACACGTTTGATACTCATTGAAACTGCAGATAATGGGGACAGGTATTATTCTTCATTTGACAAGAAATATAAGCCCACTGGGTGACTGGCCTCAAGCCATGGGTGGTGATGACTAGGCATTCTGCCTTTGGAGTCTGTCTCCTAATTAATACCGTGATGCACACACAGTGACATAATTGCAGCCCACAGAACTGCAGAGTAACGTGAGAGAATGTGGCACAGAGGGGGAACATTTTCTTAAAGTCAGATGGTCCTAGATTTCATTTCTGGTTTTATCACTTGAAGGATATTGGTGCCGTACATGTTTGTTAGAGTTCTTTTTTATCATCTAAAAATTAAGGATATGGTGAGAAACAGTGGAGACATTGTCAGACTTTTTTTTGGGGGGGGGGGCTCCAAAATCACTGCCGATGGTGACTCCAGCCATGAAATTAAAAGACGCTTACTCCTTGGAAGAAAAGTTATGACCAACCTAGATAGCACATTCAAAAGCAGAGACATTACTTTGCCGACTAAGGTCCATCTAGTCAAGGCTATGGTTTTTCCAGTAGTCATGTATGGATGTGAGAGTTGGACTGTGAAGAAAGCTGAGCACTGAAGAATTGATGCTTTTGAACTGTGGTGTTGGAGAAGACTCTTGAGAGTCCCTTGGACTGCAAGGAGATCAGCCTGGGGATTTCATTGGAAGGAATGATGCTAAAGCTGAAACTCTAGTACTTTGGCCACCTCATGCGAAGAGTTGACTCATTGGAAAAGACCCTGATGCTGGGAGGGATTGGGGGCAGGAGGAGAAGGGGACGACCAAGGATGAGATGGCTGGATGGCATCACTGACTTGATGGGCGTGAGTCTGAGTGAACTCCGGGAGTTGGTGATGGACAAGGAGGCCTGGCGTGCTGTGATTCATGGGGTCGCAAAGAGTCGGACACGATTGAGCAACTGAACTGAACTATGCCTAGCTACTCACACATAGTAGATATTCAGATATTTATTTCTGCCTTTTTTCCCTCAATAAACAGTTCTCTTGCTCTTGAATAAAATTAGATAAAACATCTGTGTTATAAAAAATAAATCACCATGTATCATAATGCAGAAGACATTAGAGGAGGCAAGTAGGAAAGATTCGGGCAGAAAGCTTAGGTAGAATAACGAATCAGTTCTCGGTTAACGCACCTAAGACCCTTATCAAATATTCATGGCTTCACCGTGGCTCTGGGCTTCCTGAAAAGGAAGTGTCTAAACTGGTGTGCAGACTCAAGACCCAGATAACCTTGTCCTGTTTCAACCCTGAACTTTAACATCTGCAGTATCCCAAGTAAATTAGAGGTCAAGGATGCTAAGTGCAAAGGAAAAGGGAGCCTTCATGGTGGAGATGGGTGTTTTTCTGAGATCAGAGGGGATGATGGTTGTCAGGGGAGTGTGGGAGCAGGAGGGCTGAGATGGGGAAGGTGCCGCTTAGAGAGCGGCAGTCGTAGGCAGTTAGCCGAGAAGCAGGTGCCACAGAGGAAGCACAGACACGGGGCAGCAACGCACGGAGAGAAATTGTCGTTTGCTTGGTCCTTAATGTCCTCGTTTTGAGCTGATGAGCAGATATTCCATCACAGTGGAGATAGCTTAAATGCAAAACAGCTGTGTTTTAAATGTATAAACACTCACCGGAAATCTGTAAACCAGGGACAAAGCCATGTGGCTGCGTATCTTGATGCCTGCGAGTTGACAGCTGTTGATGGAGACAGCACTTGTATTATGTATATCTCCTGGATGAAGCAGGGTTTAAAAAGTATTCGGTCTTCCTTGAATGTGGTGCTGCAACAGCAAAGGAAGGACTCCTGGGTGTGAGGGAGTGGGAGTGGGAAGCCGTGGTGTGATGGAAACACAAGCCAAAGGAGGGTAGCTGTGCCATCTGCAAAGGAGGGGAAGCCCTCCTGCATTGCTGGCAGAGGCACTGAAATGGAATTGATGAGGCAGGTGGGAGAACGCCTCACACACCTTTACTGTGTTTTTTTCTATAGAGAGAAAAAAACTGTATGTTATAGGCTTTTAGCTTGGACCTGAAGGAAACTCCTAACTAGAGCTGCCAGAATAATGATTGCAATATCCTTAAAAAAATTCTTTGGCTATTTAGTCAGTGTTGAGAATGCGAGTTACCAAGTTCCTGTGATTTGCTTGAAAAATAAAACATGGACGATTTGAACTCCAAGTCAGTATGAAAATGGGGTGGTGAAAGATAGGTCCCTAGTGAGTCCTAAGGCTTCCCACATATTGATACATATTTAATTACAGTGGGCATTAGAATTACAAAATAATACTTAAATATTAGATATGAAGACCTTGGATTCTTTGATCACATGCCAGGTTAGAGAAACAACTTCAAAAGTGCTGGAGGTTGAACCCGAAGTGTTTATGTGCCTAAGGAGGCTTTGGCTCCAAGGTAATCTTTGGTATGAATTTTGTTTATTGCTAAAAATAGAAAGCATCATTAATCAGTGGTTGTTAAAGTAAGAGCATATCAAATTATACCTAGAAGTTTATAGTTAAGTCTTATCTATATTGTTCTTTTAAATATGCCATATGACAGAGTCCATAATTATTTTTATGCCTTAAAAATCCATGTTGACTAAAAAACAAATTCTGTAAATACCGTACTACAACTAGTATAAGATTATAAGATACTTATTTGAGATATGTTCTATAATTACACTTACCATCAATTAGTAGTTGCTCAAATCAAAGTCATAGTGTCTGAAAAAATAGCCTTAAACATACTAATCATTTAAAACTCAAAACCATAGAGGGAAAATATTCTTATTCATTATAGAATGTTTCCCATCCTGATTTCTAAAGAAATCTAACTTGTCATTGAGTTTCAGTTGTAACACACTCAAGCAAAAATCAATTATTTCCTATTTTATCCTAGGAGAGACTTAAACCTTTTCATTGGTTTACATTTTGTTTCCCAAATCTCTGTGATTAACCTCCTTAAACTAAGCCTCTAAACTCAGCAATATTGTCTGTTGTCTCTCCTGGAGTTGTGAAAAGTAATAACCCAGCTCTGTGGCCCTTAAAACATCTTAAAATTGTGGCCGTAGAGGGGCTTTGTAAGTTACCCAGTCAAAGTAAAGAGTTGGAATTTGTTTTACAACTGACCCTTAAGATGGTACCTAGTTTAGCTTAACCTATTTTAATAATTGGGAACTCTCTATACTTCCCTGTTGAAGAATTTTTAGTTTTTAGAAAAGTCTTCACTGTGGGGGCAAATTTGTCTCTTTACAAGGTGACTGCAGGGGTACCATTAGAAACAACTTGGACTATGTTTATCTACTCCCTCTCCCAGTAAACAGAATGTTATATATTTGAAGAGAATGATCATTTCATCTTTCAGTGTCTTCACTCTCATACCCTCCAGTTGTTTAGCCATTTTATGGTTATAAACATTTCACCACCCTATTCCAAACACTTTCTGATTTATCAGTCTTCTCATTAAGATGTTTCAAGATGTGGTTCATCCATTCATTACATGCTATTTAGCTCCTATTATGTGCCAGGATCTGGTGATATAATGAAGAATAAGACAGTCAAGGTCTCCATCTTCAAAGATATGGGCAATAAAAAAAAGGAAATAAATAAATTTATAATATTTTCAAGGCATTGTTAAATGCTGTAAGGAAAAATGCAGTAAAGTATAGACAGTTTTGACAGTGGAGAAGGGCTATTTTAAATAGAGAGGGTAGTCAGGAAAGATCTCTCTAAGTAAGTAACGTTTGACCAGAGACACGAGTGCAAGGCAATATATGTACAGCAGTCTTGAAGAAGGATGTTCCAGGTGGGGAAAGAGCAATGCGGAAGGTCCTGAGGTGGGAATGAAATGACAGAAGTTACTAATGGATGCACATTCACGACTTTGGCCTCTTGCCATGACTGAGAGTTCAGTTCAGTTCAGTTGCTCAGTCGTGTCTGACTCAGCGATCCCATGGACTGCTGTACACCAGGCCTCCCTGTCCATCACCAACTCCCAGAGCTTGCTCAAACGCAAGTCCACCAGTTTGATGATGCCATCTGAACATCTCATCCTCTGTCGTCCCCCTCTCCTCCTGCCTTCAATCGTTCCCAGCATCAGGGTCTTTTCCAATGAGTCAGTTCTTTGCACTAGGTGGCCAAAGTATTGAAGTTTCAGCTTTAGCATCAGTCCCTCCAATGAATATTCAGGACTGATCTCCTTTAGGATGGACTGGTTGGATCTCCTTGCAGTCCAAGGGACTCTCAAGAGTCTTCTCCAACACCACAGTTCAAAAGCATCAATTCTTCAGTGCTCAGCTTTCTTCACAGTCCAACTCTCACATTCATACATGACTAATGGAGAAACCATAGCTTTGACTAGATGGACCTTTGTTAGCAAAGTAATGTCTCTGCATTTTAATATGCTGTTTAGGTTGGTCATAGTTTTTCTTCAAAGGAGCAAGCGTCTTTTAATTTCAAGACTGTGATCACCATCTGCAGTGATTTTGGAGCCCAAGAAAATAAAGTCTGTCATTGTTTCCCCATCTATTTACCATGAAGTGATGGGAACGGATGCCATAATCTTAGTTTTTTGAATGTTGAGTTTTAAGTAAGCTTTTTCACTCTGCTCTTTTACTATCATCAAGAGGCTCTTGAGTTCCTCTTCGCTTTCTGCCATGAGGGTGTTGTCATCTGCATATCCAAGGTTATCGATATTTCTCCCGGCAATCTTGATTCCAGCTTGTGCTTCATCCAGCCTGGCATTTCACATGATGTACTCTGTATATAAATTAAATAAGCAGGATGACAATATACAGCTTTGACGTACTCCTTTCCCAATTTGGAACCAGTCTGTTTCATGTCCAGTTCTAACTCTTGCTTCTTTACCTGCATACAGATTTCTCAGGAGGCAGGTCAGGTGGTCTGGTATCCCCATCTCTTGAAGAATTTTCCAGTTTATTGTGAGCCACACAGTCAAAGGCTTTAGCGTAGTCAATGAAGAAGAAGTAGATGCTTTTTGGGAATACTCTTGCTTTTTCTATGATCCAACGGATGTTTGATCTCTGGTTCCTCTGCCTTTTCTAAATCCAGCTTGAACATGTGGAATTTCTTGGTTCACGTACTATTGAAGCCTAGCTTGGAGAATTTTCTGCATAACTTAAAGCTAAACTGGCATGACTCCATCTCATTTAAATTCTCCTTTCTGCCTGTTCAACTTCTCACCTCCTCCTCAGCCACTTATATGCATGTCCATACACACATGTATGTATTCTCCTGAGGATAATATAAACTCTGCCAGATCATTTTCTAAGGAGTTTTGTGATACAGAATAGAAAGGCTGAAGAGAGACAAAGAATTAGAGTAGCAGGAGGAAGATGTGTATGCTTAGCCAGGGAGTCAGCATTGGAGGCTGTAAACTCGAATTCTTATAGAGGCTAAGGATGGCATAAATGAGTCATGCAGGTTGGGTGTAATGCAATGGAGAGGCGCGGTTGCCATCATGACATACCCTAAATAAACAGGTCAGCTTCTACTCTGCTAGAGAACATTGTTGGAATGTATAATACGAGCTTGGTATTGCCATATGTTCCAGTTTTTCAAGAACAGTAATAGATATGTTTTTTATATGAGATTTTCCAGTTTAAAAACATTGCCATAGGAACTTCCACTTCCAGGAAAATGGGGTAGAATACTTGTCACTGTCCTATCTATCAAGTGTAACTAAACTGGGTATTATTTTTGTGGTTGTTCAGTCACTCTGTCATGTCAAATTCTTTGTGACCCCATGGACTGTAGCACGCCAGGCTTCCCTGTCCTTCCCAACTCCCAGAACTTGCTCAAGCTCATGTCCATTGAGTCAGTGATGCCATTCAACCATTGCAGCCTCCGTCATCCCCTTCTCCTCCTACCTTCAATCTTTCCCAGCCTCGGGGTCTTTTCCAGTGAGTCAACATTTCACCATCAGGTGGCTAAAGTATTGGAGTTTCAGCTTCAGCATCAGTCCTTCCAATGAATATTCAGAATATTCCAGTGAATATTTCCTTTAGGATCGACTGGTTGGATCTCCTTGCGGTACAAAGGACTCTCAAGAGTCTTCTCCAACACCACAGTTTAAAGCATCAGTTCTTTGGTGCTCAGCCTTCTTTTTAGATCAACTCTCACATCCATACATGACTACTGGAAAAACCATAGCTTTGACTATATGGACCTTTTTTGAGGAAAGTAACGTCTCTGCTTTTTAATATGCTGTATAGGTTTGTCATAACTGAGTATTATATATAATTCTAAAAAGACTCTGAAAGGTAGAAAGAAAATGGCAAGCATGCTATGGACCTGGGACCCAAGGAAATACACAAACCATGGTGGGTTATTTGGATTTCCTTTTTTCCTCATGTATTCCAGATTTGTAGCTAAAGAAGATGAAAAACTAGAAACACCAATGGATAAAAGAGCCCAAGAAAAGCCTATGCTATTTAGCCTCCAAATAGGAAAAGTGAAGCTGCACAAGACAGAAATAATTTTGTGAACGACTGTTCTCTTCTAGTCAAATAGCACAGAAATATTTAAGACAATTATTTAACAAATAGGGGAGGGCAAAGGAAGGTCAGGTTTGTGATGTTAGATATATTTAGTGTAATACTCAGCACAATTACTAAAAAAGCTACCCAAAGAGAGATACTCCAAAATACTATAGGTAAATCAGAATACCATCCTAACATAGTGTCCAGATAATCAGAAAAGCAGGAGAAAGGAGACAGAGAAATGAAAAAGAAGGAAAGTAAAATGATAGACAGGACTTAATAGGTCAATAATTGCCTTAAATGTAAATGACTGTAACTGATCTAAATGTACTAATTAAAAAACATACTGGCAGGATGGATTAAAAACATGGCCCAATTATATGCTCTCTATATGTATAAAGCAACTCACTTTCAGTATAATAATAAAGGCAGGATGAAAATTAAATGATGGGAAAAGATATATCATACCAACATTAATCTAAAGAAAGTAGGAGTGGCTATATTCATATGAGATAAATTAGTCTTCAGCACAAAGATTGTTACAGAGGACAAAATGGGACATTATTTAATGATAAAAGGGGAGTCAGTGCAATAATAATACAGAGCAATCGCAAAGGTTAACGCACCAAACAACAGAACTGCCAAATATGTGAAACGAACTGTAAAGAAAAAATTCAGAAATACACAGTTATGTTTGGAGACAACTGGAAGGAAATCAAGAATAAATGTATTACTCTGCTAGGGCTGCCATAACAAAATATAATGGACTGGATGACTTAAACAACAGAAACTTATTTTCTCACAGCTCTGGAGGCAAGAAGTGAAAGATCAAGATGTCATGAGGTTTGGTTTTTCCTAAGACCTATCTTACTGGCTTGCAGAGGGCTGCCCTCTGACCATATCCTCTGTGTGTGCACATGTCCCTAGTGTCTCTTCCTCTTCTTAATAAGATATCCTTCTTAATAAGATTATCCATCTTATTGGATTAGGGCCCTATCCCTGTGACCTCTGTTAACCTTAATTACCTCTTTAAAAGCCCTGTTTGTAAATACAGTCACATTGTGGGTTAGGGCTTCGACACAGGGATTTTGGTAGGAGGGGACACAATTTAGTCCATAAATGCAGGTCAGGAAGCAACAGTTAGAACTGGACATGAAACAAGAGACTGGTTCCAAATAGGAAAAACAGTACATTGTCACCCTGCTTATTTAACTTCTATGCAGAGTACATCATGAGAAACGCAGGGCTGGAAGATGCACAAGCTGGAATCAAGATTGTCGGGAGTCAGATATGCAGATGACACCACCGTTATGGCAGAAAGTGAAGAGGAACTAAAAAGCCTCCTGATGAAAGTGGAAGAGGAGAGTGAAAAAGTTGGCTTAAAGCTCAACATTCAGAAAACTAAGATCATGGCATCTGGTCCCATCACTTCATGGCAAATAGATGGGGAAACAGTGGAAACAGTGTCAGACTATTTTTCTAGGCTCCAAAATCACTGCAGATGGTGATTGCAGCCATAAAATTAAAAGATGCTTACTCCTTGGAAGGAAAGTTATGACTAACCTAGGCAGCATATTCAAAAGGAGAGACATTCCTTTGCCAACAAAGGTCCATCTAGTCAAGGCTGTGTTTTTTCCAGTAGTCATGTATGGATGTGAGAGTTGGACTGTGAAGAAAGCTGAACACCAAAGAACTGATGAATTTGAACTATGGTGTTGGAGAAGACTCTTGAGAGTCCCTTGGACTGCAAGGAGATCCAACCAGTCCATTGTAAAGGAGATCAGTCCTGGGATTTCTTTGGAAGAAATGATGCTAAAACTGAAACTCCAATACTTTGGCCACCTCATGCGAAGAGTTGACTCATTGGACAAGACTGTGATGCTGGGAGGGATGGGGGGCAGGAGGAGAAGGGGACAACGGAGGATGAGATGGCTGGATGACATCACCAACTCGATGGTCATGAGTTGGGGTGAACTCCAGGAGTTGGTGATGGACAGGGAGGCCTAGTGTGCTGCGATTCATGGGGTCGCAGAGAGTCAGACACGACTGAGCGACTGAACTGAACTGAACAATATAGAAGAACTCAACAACATCATCAACTAAGAGGATCTGATTGACATTTATAAAATACTTAGCCCAACAGTAGCAAAACAGACATTGTTTTCACACAGTGTTTTTCAAGAGTTCATGGAACATATACTATGAGAGACTGGGACATGGAACACAGAACAAACCTGAAAGGATTTTAAAGAACTGAGATCATATAGAGTATGTTTGACTGACCAAATTGGAATCAAATTAGAGATCAATAACAAAAAGATAACAGGAAATCCTCCAAATACTTGTAAAGTAACCAAAATTCTTCTAACTAACTCATGAGTTAAAGAAGAGGTTTTAAGGAATCAAATCTGTTAAACTGATTGGAAATTAAAATATAACAAAATTTGTAGGACACAGAGAAAGTAATACTGAGAGGCACATTTATAGAATGAATTGCATGTGTTAGGAAAGAGAAAATATCTCAATAATATAAGCTCACACTCAAAGAATCTATAGAGGAAAGTGCAAAGTAAAATAAGGAAAGGAAAGGAAAGATAAAATAAAAATCAATGAAATTAAAATCAGAAAATATAATTTAGAAAATTTAGTGAAAAAATAAATGGTTCTGTGAAAAGATCAAGAAAATTGACCAACCTCCAGCTTGGCTGATGAAGAAAAAATGAAGACATGAATGACTAATATCAAAAATGAAGTTAGGTCCTCTCTGGTGGCTCAGCAGTAAAGAATCTGCCTGCCAATGCCGGAGACTCCGATTCAGTCCCTGGTCTAGGAAGATCCGACCTGCTGCAGAGCAGCTAAGCCCATGTGCCACAACTTTTGAGCCTGGGAACCACACAAATGAAATATAAGATATCATTGCAGACACTAGGTAACAGAGGATAATAAGGGGATACTATAAATTAACCTCATATATTTGACAACTTAGAAGAAATGAATCACTTCTTAAAAAAATACAATCTACCGCCACTCAGCCAAGATGAAATATGCAATAAGAATAGCCATGCAATTATTAGTGAAATAGAAAATTACCGGCAGGCAGTCAGGACATGTTTTCAGACCCAATATTGCCTGTTCAGTACCACTTTGTGCTTCTGGATTTACATAATAAAGTACAGTGAGGGCAGAGAGAGGAGGAAAGAAAAATGATGGGTGTGCTGAAATGGGAGAGGAGGTTTGTGGACTGGTGGATAGAAGGATTCCAGAACACCCATGGGACAGGATGCAAGTAGACAGGAAAAGAGGGTTTTTGTTAGTGATACGTATTATGATGTATTGAGGGATCTTTCTTGTTTTCAAAAACTTCACGAAAGAAATTAACTATTGCTTTAGTTGGTTTAATTTTTAAACTAAGACTTTAAAAATCAATATCTTTAGTTGTGATATTGCAGTGAGACTGAGCCATGTAAGACCTAGCTTTATAAGGTTTAAAGTCAGTGTTAGGAAATCTTGAGGTTGTGGTTAACCCTTGGAAGAACTTGACATATGTGTAAATTAATAGGTAGGAGAGTCAAGGAGGAATGGCTCAATGTACAATATGCATATTTTAAAGTAGTGGACATTGCTTGCCTTTCAGACTCTTTTGGTCCATTTTCTCTTGCTATACGGTCATGATTGGGTTTCCCAGGTGGCTCAGTGATAAAAAAAAATCTGCCTGGAATATAGGAGATGCAGGTTCGATCCCTGGGTTAGGAAGATCCCCTTGAAGAGGGCATGGCAACCCACTCTAGTATTCTTGCCTGGATAATCCCATGCACAGAGGAGCCTGGCAGGCTATGGTCCATAGGGTCGAAAAGAATTGTAGTCATGGTTAATGGTGTCTTTTCTAAGTAATGAAAAACTTAGTTCTGAGGAGGTCTGTGTTTACCTTCCTTCTCTCTAGTTTGTGCCCAGAATTCTTAAATAACTGGAATACCTAAGAAGACATTGTCTCCTAGAACTGGTTAGTTTGTGAAAGTGAAAATCGCTCAGTCCTGTCTGACTCTTTGTGACCCCATGGCCTACACAGTCCATGGAATTCTCCAGGCCAGAATACTGGAGTGGGTAGCCTTTCCCTTCTCCGGGAGGTCTTCCCAACTCAGGGATCGAACCCAGGTTGGTTAGCTTAGATCAGAGTATTTGATGAGTTGCTTCAAGATCTCTGTAACCTAAGAGGGAACTGCAGGAGGAGGGGGCCCCTCTCTCCATTTGCTCATCATAGTTAATCTGGGTGTTCATGTGCCATTTAAACACTGCTGGTTCTGGGCAGAGCATGGATGAGCTCAGGTGCACAGAATTGAAAGGTAATGAGAAGGATTAATCAAATTTCTTCCAGCAAAGGGTGCCATGTGCCAGACTCTGTCCTGGATAACCCTCCTCCATGTGAATCAGGGGCCATGCTCTGCCCTGAGGTGTCTGGTATATCTGAGAGTAGACATCTGTGTTTGGAGCAAACTGGGAGTGACTGGAGGCCACTTTTGGCATGGTGTCTTTGCTTCATCAACTGCTCTGCCAAGGTTTGTTCGCAGTCCCCTCTGGCCATGCTCATTTAGTTATGGAAAACACGGTGAACATGAGTAATGGGAAATGTAGTTAGCTGTTGGGGCAAGGGGGCCCCAGGGTTAAGCCTCTTGCAAAGCTTAAAGCACCCTGTGGTACCTAAAAAAAAAAACAAACCAAAAAAACCATGTGGTCTAAAACCAGTGTAGAGAAATACCTGGAGAATAAATCATTCTGTTTTTCTCATATTTATCTATCTAATTATATCTAGCTATCTGACTTACCTTTTATCTAATCTAATTTAAAATAAGCAGAATGACTTGATCTGAGAAGACCTGGGTAGAGAACTTTTGGGAGTCCTTGATAAGATCTCCACAGTACGTGTAATAACCTGTGTTAGGGGACAAATCTATCTGCAATGAAAATAAAATCTGATAAGACATATGAACTTTAGTCTCTCCACTGTGAGGTCAGTAGCTGTTTGAGTTCTCCTCCTGACTCTGAAACTGATGAATTACTTACTCTTTGGGATTAATTTTCCTCACCAGTAACAATAGGTCATAATATCTATTTATCAGAGGTAGATAGGGTGGAAAGGATACCAGAGCGTAGTAGGTGCTCAGAAAATGTTAATCCTCGCCTTAATCCAGCTTCCTGCTTGGAACAATTTTTATATCTTGATTTATAATATTCCCCAATAAGGAGTCTGTCTGAGTAGGGAGACATTTTTCCCAATGGAAAAGTAATGGTTATATGGGATCTACATGCCAAAGTGCCAAGTGGTTAAACACAGTGAGAAAAGTGAAGTGGGTTAGCAGGAAAGAGCTCTGGGTCCTCGCACATGTTCTGCATGTCTGGAAGTGCTGTCTGTCTGAAAACCAAGCATTGATTTACTGGAAGAGGGCAGAATCACTGGGTGCCTAGAAGAGGAGGCATTGAATGAACCAAGGAGGCTTTGAGAGACTAGAAGCAGACGTCTGCCTCTCTGCGTATATTTGAGAATTACTTACTTGAGACTCAGAACTGGAGGAAGACCATCTTGTCTTGTATTCAGGCCTTGGCTGCTTGAGCGTGGAAAAAAAGGGGGGATTCTCCCCAACTCTACTTTCATAGCCTACTGAGCTCAACAGGGGTTTCCTCCAAGATGGGAATGGGACAGAGTATTGAAGAACTACCTCCCCAAATGACAAATGTCTGCTAAGCTCTGATATTAATTAGCTATGTGACTGTGGGAAGTAATTTCATATTCCTGACCCTCATTTTATTTATCTGTAACATGAGAGTTCTGTACCACACCAGCATTTTGCAACGTTTATTTCTTAAACAGTTGATCAGGTGTATCAGGTGAAACCTTATTTAGATATCCAAGATGTAGAGCGTGCAAAAGTAGGGCTGCTCTGGCTGGAGGAGGGTTGAGGGTGGGAAGAGGGAACGTGCTCAGCCTCCCGGTTCTCCGTCCTCTCTCCCCCTGCCCTGCCACTGCCCTCCCAAGGCTTGGAAGCTCCTGGAGTACTTTGAGGGTCCTCCAGGGTTCCCTGGAGCGGCATTTGAAAACCACTGAATTCTGCAATTGCTTGGATCTCTTTCAAATGTAACCTTTGGATATTCACTAATTCCAGGATTTAGAGTGCCACTAAATTTACGTTATTTGTCAGTAACCATTCTTAGAGAGGAAGATTAAAGGCTGGTTATCTTGGCTTAGCATTTAGCAATTTAGCTAGTTTGATTAAACTAGATTTTCTTTCATTTTCAGAAAATTTAAACCAGGGAAATAAAATCTTGTGGAAGTCCCTCCTTTTTTCTGTTTGCCACTGTTTTTTAGCCAATTGTTACTTTATCACTGATTAGAGGAATCTGCTAAAGAACTTAGCAGAACTGTAACTCAAGTAACACAAGAACTTCCCCCTAAAAAGCACCGTACTTTACATGTACCATGTAGTTTTACTCACACATACACATAAAAGGAGGAAAGGATAGAAAACAAGATGCTAATAGGGGATACTTTTGGATGATGGAGTGAAGGGCAAGTTAAATTTTTTTTCTTTCGCTTCTCGGTATTTTCTGAACATTAAGCAGCACATGTGTACGTAACTCCTAATCATAAAAAAGTTATTAAAAATGAACACATTTTCATTCAAAAGTAATTAAGTTAATTAAAAGATTATTAAGTCAGCACAAAAATTGAAATTAATAGTGTTTAAAAATAGCATTTTATTGACTTTAAACTCAATGAGCCAGTACAGATTATAAATTTAAGGACCCACATTTCCTGAACTTATAATAGAAGCCCTCTTCCCCCTTCATATGATGAATGTGCCTCATTCCTCCAGGGACAGAAGACCCAGTGATTGGAAACTATTCTGTGTATGAGGTGGCTGAGGGCCATTCCACATGGAAAAGATGCTTTGTTTTGGAGACTGATGTAAGCTCCATGCAGGAGGAAACCCGTCTGCACTTTATTCTTTTCTCTCCTCTATAAGGCATTTTAAGGTAATTAGGTTTAACTGCACCAGTAAAAATTTGAAAAGTCCCATTCTCAGTATCTGACTGTCTCCTTAAGAGAGATGGGAGGATAACAGATGGACAGATAGATAGGGGCAGACAGAAACAGTGCAGTAGTCAGACAGATCTATGTTCAGTTTCTTATTTTTGATTTTCAGAGTTAATTGAGTGCTTTTTCTTAAAAGTATCTTTTTCTTCCTCTTCTTCTTGCTGTAACTTACAAGCAGATAGACAAAGGCAAAGGAAAGTCAATTCTAAAGTTTGCTATCCAAAGTCGTTTCATGATTACAGTGGTCATTGCTTCAAACCCAGCACCAGATAGTTACGTGCAATTGGCTTCATTCTGGCTCCTGTGATAGCGGCTCTTTGTGGCTGTAGGTGGAGGGAGGCAAAGCGAGGTGGGAAGACGTAGCCTAGAGTGCCTCATCAAGAAATGGAATTCACATTGTGGCGTTCCATGGGACTTTTTCACGTCGATCTCATGTTTCTGCTTAGTGTGTTTCTGGCAATGCCTTCTGTTTGCTTACAGGACTCGTTTGTGTGTTTGTCTTTTATGTACATGCGATTCATGGGGTCGCAAAGAGTCGGACACGACTGAGTGACTGAACTGAACTGAACTCTTCACTTACCTGCAAGTTAGAAATAGCTATTCTCGTTTTATGGGTGGACATACTAGAGGCTAGAATATATAAGTGACTAGTGTAACAAAGCCAGCAGTGGCAGAGACAGAACTTGAATCTTGGACTTTGTACTCTAAAGAACGTGCTATGCTTGCTGTACCTCTTAGCTGTAAGACTGGATTATATTAATTTTTTATCTTGTTTTTGAAGTCCTCTGCCATGTTTACCCCTAGATCCCAATACCAGTGCAGTACTTTATGTATAATAAATGTCACTTAAATGGCATTTTGTTCTTTAAATGTGAACTTAATACTAAAGGAAATAACGATTTACTTAGTTTGGAGAGTGTCTCCTGCATTGCGAGCAGATTCTTTACCTTCTGAGCTACTAGAGAAGCCCCAGAGGGTGTCTTTCATCCTCATCAAAAAAGGCATACCAAATTATTTATTTTGTGAACTTCTTTTTAAATTATGCTAGGAGTGAGGTTTATGGGAAAAGTGATCTTGATTACATAATGGGAAAAAATATTCAGCTTGAAGACCCCACCTGACCTTGAAATGACCTTAAGTAAATGACTTAGCCTCTTGTAATCTCTTCTCTTTTCCATAAAGGGCTTGATAATACCTGCCCTTCATTCCTCATGGAGTTCTTTAGAGGACCTCAAGTTATGGATGTGATTGGCCAACCATAAAGCCTTGGTTTCATGACTTGGCAGTGTGACTGATTGCTTGCGGGGACTGGCGCTCCTGGCCAAAACACAGTCCAAGTGGCTTCTCTCCTGGGAGTGAAGGCAATCAGTCTATGAACAAGGAGTTCCTGGGCAATTATTTGCCAGAAAACTCTTGCCGTCTTCTACTACATCCCCCCATCTTCTCCCTACTCCCAGAAGATCTCTGCCCAACAAGGGCTCTTAAACAGTGATGTGGGGAGTGCTGGTGAGCTGCTCCCTACGTTTTTGTAGTGCAAATGTTTATAAAATAGTCTTAGATGTCTTGTTGCAGATATGAATTATTTGGCCAGTTGAGTGAAAAGCAGTCAGCTCATGGGTATTATAGCCAGAACTGCATTCTTAGGTCAGTTGATAATTAAGCCGTTGGCATGAAGTAGAAGATTTCTAAGACTTTTCGACCTGATGCTTGCAACATCCTATTTCCTCATCAAAATATAATGGATTCTCCAACCAGAGTTCATTCTATACCTTCCAAAGGGAAATTCCACTGATCTCTAATGATACCTGTGTCAGCCAGAGCCAGATACTCTTTTACATGACCTCTTTGAATAATTGACTAGGTGTGGTGGGTATTGCGTTTATTTTTCAAGGGAAGAAACCGAAGCTCTGGTTAAATAATGTACCTGAAGTCACCTAGCTAGTAAGGGACTGAGCCAAGATTTACGCCTTGGGTGTCTGAGTCCAAGCGTAGGGCTCTTTTGACTACACTTTGGCTTTTTGGGTATACACTAGCCACAGTGAAATAGCGGCCACGAAGCTGTAGTCAATCTGCATTAGGCACAAACATGGAACCAATTTGTTACCAACGTTGTAATTGGTATTATAAATACATACTTGTGGCCAACACTTTTTTTCTTTCAATTTTATTTCTTAATTTTATGATGTTCTTTGAGGGGGCAGAAATATGTATTTTCTTATTTAGTAAAAGCTATTGATTTTTCTCCTTTTATGATTTCTCCAATTGCTTCTTCTGTGTTCAGAAAGACTTTCTTGATTCAGAGATGAGATAAATATACCTTTGCATCCTCTCTGTCTTTTTGTGATTTAACTTTTTAATCTTTATGGAATTTATGTTGGGCATAGAGTACTAAACCAAATTACTTCTTTTTGGTTTTCAAATTGCAAACTTTCCCAGCACAACTGATTAAGTAGTTCATCTTATTCCTCACTGATTTGTGGATTTCTGTATTGCATAAATTTTCATATATCCTAAGTTCTCTATTGTGCTCAGAAATTTTCTAGCAATGCTTGTCCCAGCTTTACATTGTTCCAGGTGTTACAGCTTTAGGGTTTAGACTAACACTTGGTAGGACATCGTAAATCCACTTTTAAAAGATGTTAGTGCCCATTGGGCTTTATCAATAAGCATCTAAAGCAGGGGTTGTTGAACAATGGCACATAATCCTTATGTTTTTTGCAAATAAAATTTTATTGGCACACAGGCACATTGATTTGTGGGCATTTCATTGTGTATGTATTTTTTGCACCACAGTGGCAGAGTTGAGTAGATTTGACAGAGATTTTAATGAACTGCAGAACCTAAAATACTTGTTCTCTGGCCCTCAGGTCTGAAGGGCTTGGGACAGGAAATAGATGGAAAACTAGTGCCACGAGGTCTAGACCCACTTCTTGGGACATGCTACAGATTCCAAGTGAGACTTTGGCCATATGCTCCAATCTGACTTCTTCCTACAATTTTAGAGACTTCTTTTGCGGGGAGGGGTGGGGTTGGGGGAGGTATACAGTGATAACCTAAGCAAAATTATGCAACCACATAACTGTTTGAAAGACCATTTCATAGCCAATGAAGTGAGTCTTTTAGATAATCCATAGCTTTCATGATCTCATCACATTCTGTCTCCATTCGCTCTGGGATGCAGAAGTTGACTTTATGCGTGGATTAGCTAAGAGCTCAAGATAAGAGAGTTCCTCCTTTGATGGAAGGAACAAGAAGTATGGACTCATGAAAGGCAAAAAGGGTCTCTTGGAAGGTTAAGTCTTCAAGTGTGTGGGTATATCTAAAAGATCCTTCGTGACCCTTCTCTGGGGCAGGTATGGGCAGGCACTCATGAAGTGCTTGAGATGATAAAGTGAGACTTCCATGGATTTTTAAAAACTGAGTAGTGATATCTGCACAGGGACACACCCCATAGCAAATGCACACAAGTCTCTGATTGTTTTTCCGACAGTTTTGAAACTCTGGCTTGTCTCAGTGGGAAGTGCTAGTCTTCTCTGTGTGGTCTGGAATGAGCTTTTATGCACTCAGCAGTGTGCTGTGGGTTGCTGTAACTGGTCAGAGGTCCCTGAGAGGCTGACAGGAATGCCCAGAAAGTTGTGTGTGCACACGTGCATGTAAGTGTATGTGTGAGCATGCATCCGCATGGAGCCAAGAAAGAAAATTAAAAAGAGAATAAAAAGTATGCTTTTTTAAGGTCACATTTTAATTTTGGTATAGTCTCAGAATGCTGTAAAGAAAAAAAATGTTGGTGCAGGTTTGTACTTAAATAATTATTTTCACAAGTACCAAGAACCAAAATTTTGTTTTAAATATTATTTTTCACCATCTCAGAATGGAAGGATAGGATGTGGTTTGTTCAGCCTCAAGACATGTCCTTGTTTTATAGTGGGCAAGGATTACATAGGGATATGACTTCTCCTCTGCTAAAGGGCAGAAATCAGGGAGAGGGGGAAGCCAAGGAGAAGTAAAGAATGAAGGTAAAGAGAGAAAGAGAGACCAATGAGAATGGGAATAGGAACCAAAGTGTTGCAGAGACCCACTAGGGAGAGAGATGGTTTGCCAGTCATTTCAAGAGAATTTTGTTCTTACAGAAAGTCACTGGCTGAAAGTTGTTATGTTAAGGAATGCAGTAGAGATTGAGTTAGTTATCCAGAGCTCCAGGGTGATGATGTAGACAGAGGTGTTATTTTGTTGAATATCTGTGCTCAGTGATATGTAGATACTCTTAACTCTGCCATCCACTCTTATTGCAATGCACGCACACTCTTCAGACATCATAAACCCTAAGAGTTGATCAGACTAACCCATCACCCAGTGGAGGAATTCCATCCCGTGATATTTTTGATAGAAGGGACTTATCAAACACTTAGATCTTGAAAGAAGCTTAAACACTACAGTAGTTGTTAAGATTGTGGGCTTTAGGGTCAGAAGGTCTAGATTTGAATCTGTGTTGTCCCATGGCCTGGCTGTGTCCTTGGGAAGGTTAGTTCAACTCTGTAAGCCAAAATGAGCCTATAATATATGGATGATAATAGCATCTACCATTTTGGAATGTGATGACGATTAAGTGAGATGATATAAATTACTTAACATAATGCTTCACACATGACAAGTGCTTAGTAAATGTCGCTGCTAAGTCGCTTCAGTCATATCTGATTCTGTTTGACCCCATAGACGGCAGCCCACCAGGCTCCGCTGTCCCTGGGATTCTCCAGACAAGAACACTGGAGTAGGTTGTCATTTCCTTCTCCAATGCATGAAAGTGAAAATTGAAAGTGAAGTCGCTCAGTTGTGCCCGACTCTTAGCGACCCCATGGACTGCAGCCTACCTGCAGGCTCCTTTGTCCATGGGATTTTCCAGGCAAGAGTACTGGAGTGGGTTGTCATTGCCTTCTCCGCAGTAAATGTTATCTATTATTAATTTATTCTTATCATTATCTTTAGTATTATTTTGGATTTCTACTATTATTATCTTTTTTTTTGGGGGGGGGGCTGCACCTCGAAGCATATGGGATGAGTTCCCCAACCAGAGATTGAACCTATGTGCCCTGCCATGGAAGTACAGAGTCTTAACCACTGGACTGCTAAAGAGAGTCCCTACTGTTACAACCTTTCATAGTCTCTTTGTTTTAGAAACAAGGATCAATCTGGCAAATATGGTCATCTCCAGTAGTGGATTATAACAAGAAAACTTTGAATCTAGAGAAATTCAATGAAAGTGTTTTGTTGGGCATATTTTATCTTAATTTTAGGCTGTGCTTTGAGACTTGTAGGATCTTAGTTCCCTAACTGGAGATTAAACCTGTGGCCCCTACAATGCAAGCGTGGAGTCTTAACCACTGGATGGCCAGGGAAGTCCCTGGTTTGGTATATTTTAGATAGGATCTTCTTCAGACCACAAGTATATCACATAGGATAAAAGAATAATATTTTGCTAAATGTGCTACCCCATTAGGATTTGAACAAATAAAAAAGAAACTATTTACTCTTGGAAAGAGTGACACTGAATATTAAAGCGATTTTATTTATTGAAAGAATAATTGTAATTCCTAGAGTACTATAAAGTGGGCAAAGGGAGAGGAAATTCAATTTGTTTTATCTTTGAGAATCTGAGGCCTGGTAATGCGTTAGAAGAGAGAAAGGTCTACTTTTCAGAGCCTTAGACTTTTCATTAATCTGCTAGAACAGAGAAGGTTGTGATTTAGTGATAATGACTTGTAAATAGGAGCAAGGCTGACTTTACATCCAGAAGGTTCCAAAGAAAAGACCTAACCAGGAAATAATCAGAGAATATATGGTACTTCTTTCCCCAATCTTTAAAATTAAGCTTCTTATTTTGAGATAATTGTATATCACATGCAGTTGTAAGAAACAATACAGAAAGATATGAGTACCCATTACATAGTTCCCCTCTCCAGTAACATCTTGCAAATCTATTGTTTGATGTCACAGCATCACAAAGGATGTTGACTTTGATATAGCCAAGATACAAAATATTTCCATCACCACACAAAGATCCTTCAGGTTACCCTTTTATAGCCAAACCCACTTGTTTCACACCTCACCTCCTCCTTACACCCCAGCAACTAATCT
The DNA here is from genome assembly GCA_006410615.1 of Neotragus moschatus. Classification (NCBI taxonomy): domain Eukaryota; kingdom Metazoa; phylum Chordata; class Mammalia; order Artiodactyla; family Bovidae; genus Neotragus; species Neotragus moschatus. The sequence goes on along the minus strand of SJYA01001449.1, from coordinate 764,842 downwards.
CCAATGGAAAACAAATCCGTTCATTTGTGTAATGTTTCCATTTTAAGACTATTATGTGAATGGAGTTACATATTATGCAGCCTTTGGGGTTAACTTGATTTATTTATAAATATATGCCACAATTTGTTTAACCTCTTACCAATTGAAGGATATCTGTGTTATTTCCAATCTGGTTATTATGAAAAAAAGCTGCTATAAATATTTATGTACAAAATTTTTTATGTGAACCTGTATTTTTATTTGCTGAAATAATATTCACGAGTGCAATTGCTAGGCAGTCCCATGTTTAGACTTTTATGAAACAGCCAAGTATTTTCCAGAGTGCCTGTAAGATTTTATAATACCACTAGCATGATATATATATTTTGCTTTCTCCCTGTCTTTGCTCTGTTGTCACTGTTTTTTATTTCAGTCATTCAGACAGGTGTGTAGTGCTGTCTCATTGTGGTTTAACTTGCATTTACATAATCACTAATGTGTTAACCATTGTTTCATATTCTTATTTTCTATATGCATATTCTCTTTGATAAAATATCTCCTCAGCTCTTTTGCCCATTTTCTAAATGGATTTTTTAACTGTTGAGTAGAATTTTTTTTTTTTATTCTAGATACTAGTCCTATGTCAAAGGCATGATTTGCAAATATTTTCTCCCACTCTGTAGCTTATCTTTTTGTCTTCTTGGTCTTTCACAAAGCAAAGAGTTAATAATTCTGATGAGAACCGATTTATCAAGGTTTTCTTTTATGAATTGTGCTTTTGCTGTCAAACCCAAGAACTCTTTGCAGAACCCTATATCCTGAAGACTGTCTCTTACATTTTTTCCTAAAAATTTTGTATTTTCACCTTTTGCTTTTAAGCCCATGATGTATTTTGAGATAATTTGGGGGTAAAGAATGAGACAAGTTGAGGTTCAGTTTTTGCGTGAACATATGGATGTATAATTTTCCAGCACCATTTTTTGAAAAGGCTATTTTCCCTCCATCAAACTGCTTTTGCACTTTTGTCAAAAATCGGTTGAGCATATTTGTGTAGGCCTGTTTATGGGTTCTCTATTCTGGTCCATTGGTCTGTATGTCTGTCCCTCCACTAAGACCATACAGTGTCAATTACGATAGCCGTGTAAGTTTTGAAGCTGGTTAGACTGATCCCACCTACTTCATTCTTCTTTTTCAATATTCTTTTAGACATTCTATTTTCCATTTCATATAAATTAAATTAATCTTCATTATATCTATAAGAAATCTTGCTGAAATTTTGAAAGAAGCCGTGTTAAAAACCTGGGTATCAACTTGGGAGAACTGAAATCTTTACTCTATCAGGATTTCTAATCCCTGAACATAGTATACCTCAATTTATTTATTTATTTTTTTGTTGGCATTGTGTAGTTTTCAATGTACAAGTTCTGTTAGATTTATATCAAGCACTGAATTTTTCTGAGTAATTTTAAGTGGTATTGTCCTTGAAAGTTTCATGTTCATCTGTGCATTGTTAGTATACTGCCAGGAGCCAGCGTGAGGAATCCCACCCGTGACAAGGTCATGCGGCAGAGGCCTTCATGGGCAAGCCAAGTCAGGCCTCAGGTTTTCCCCCTGGTATTTCCTGAGCATGTACCCCCAAAATAAGAATATGCCTGCCTTATTGTATTGTACTCTTCAGACACTCTGGAAAAAGTTAATTAAGGCTTTAGTCTTCTGCATTTGAAAAGAGTGTTTCAGCTCAAGCCCCTCTGATAACTCTCTAACTTGCCTAACAGATTCCCCTGGACCTTTTACAGCTTGTGAATTGCTTACAGCCCCCAACTGCCAGAGGCACAAAGCTTAAAGCATCTTAAAGATACAGAGCCTTTTCTAAAGAGCTAAAAATCGTATTGGTGACGGATTTCACTGTTGACTCAATGATTGCTGCCAGACTTCCATATTCTTTATTTTTTAGGCACCTGGGAGGATGTTAATCAATGTAAATGGCATATGGAAAAAGATATATAATAGTTTTGATGTTAGCAACACTAGACTTTTTAGTTAATCACTGCACTCTTCTTGTGTTCTTGCTATGTAAGAATGTAACTTTATTTAGTGCTTTCTGAAAGTGCACCAGACTTTGGGAAGAACAACACTTTTAACACAAGTAAGTCTTCTGGTTAACAAACCCTTATCAGAAAAGAGCCGTAAAATGTTAATTGACCTTTTGGCTGGAAGATGATGTAAATCGCCTAAGACTTGTGTATACAACCAGATATGCAGAGAGAAAAGCCTGGTTTTGATGAGAGTTTGGGCTGCTAACGCTGCATAACTTTGTGTTACCCATTGATCTTTATGTATAAAAAGACTTCTGAATAATAAAGGATGGACCAGTTTCTTGGACTAGTCTCTCGACCTAGTTTCTTGGAAATCTGGCTCCCCCCGCCCCATGTCTCTTTCTCACTCTCCCTCCCTCTCCTTTTCTGGCTGAATTCCCATCTGGAATGGAGAGGCCCGCCATGTCTACTAACTTGCCCTGGCTTCTAAGATCCGTAAGAGAGAGAGCCCAAAGCGGGGCACTCTCTGATATTCAAATGGGCACCGGTGACCCAACGTAAATGGTGCAAGTTCCTTGTCTGGAACTTTATTGGCTTTCCCCATAAACCAAGTTATTCAGCCTCTTTTCTCCACTAAATTTTCCTACTATACAATTATTTCCTAATCTAATCTTATATTAATAATAAATAAGTTTTTCCTTGCTGATGCCGTCCTCACTTCGAATTCCCTGGATCCACCGGGGCTGGACCCTGGCAGTATACAGAAATAAAATAGATTTTTTTTTTAAATGTTTACCTTGTGTCATGTGACCTCACTGAACTCACATATTAGTTCTAGGTGTATGTATGTATATGTGTGGATTCCTTGGGATTTTCTACATGGAAAACCAGTTCATCTGCAAATAGGGACGTTTTCATTTCTTCCTTCACTTCTGTGTTTTCTTTCCTTTTCTTGCCTATTACATTGGTGAGAATTTTCAGTATCATTTTGGGTGAGAATGATGACACATTTTTGCCTTGTTCCTGATCTTCAAGGGGAAAATTTTTTCACTGTTGTTAGCTATAGGATTTTTTTTTTTTTAAATCAAGCTGTAGGTTTTTTTTTTTTTTTAATAGATGTTCTCTATCATGGTAAGAAAGTTCACCTCTATTCAAATTTTTCTGAGAGTTCTAAAAAAATTTTTTGAATAGGTATTAAATTGTTTTTTTCAGATGCTTTTTCAGCATCAATTGATATGATAATGTGATTTTTCTTTGTTAGCCTGGGGACATGGGTGCGCTGACACATTTTTGAATATTGAACCAACCTTGTATCCTTGGAATAAACCCCAGCTAGTCATGGTTTATAGTTATTTGTATGTATTGCTAAATTCTATTTGCTAATATTTTGGGAAGGATTTTTTGTGTCTCGTCATGAAGGATATTGATCTGCAGTTTTCTTTTTTGTACTGTCCCTGTCTCATTTTGGTGTCAGAGTAACATTAGATTCATAAGATGAACTGGAAAATTTTCTTCTCTGTTTCAGGAAGGTATTATAGAGAATTAGTGTTAATTATTTAAATGTTTGGTAGGATTTTCTAGTGCAGACACCTGGGTCTGGAGGTTTCATTTGGGGGAGTATGATATTCGTTGATGGTTAAGTGACTATTCAAATGATTTATTTCATGTGGAATTCTTTGTGGAAGATAGTGTTTTTTGAGGAACTGGTCCATTTCATTTATTTATTTATTTATTTTAATAATACCAGGTTACATATATTTTATTTGGACATAATACCTGCACATGGGAATAATGTAGTTTCAATTTTACTTAATGGTACTGAGTGTAACATGCAGCATCGAATGCAGGAGATTTCATTGCTGATGTTCAGAAGTTCTCAAGGAGACCAAGTAGAGAATAGAGAAACAAATATAAATAAAGTATAATATAAATAAAACAAAGTATAATATAAATAAAATAAAGTACATTTCACTTAAATTGTCAGATTTATGTATGTAGAATTGTTTGTAGTATTCCTTGGTTATTCTGTTGGTGTCTGAGGGTTTATGGTGAAATCTCATATTTCATTTATAGTATTGGTAATTTGTGTCTTCTCCCTTTTTTTTCTGTCAGCCTTGGCAGGAAGCTGTTCCAGTTTTATTGATCAGTTCATGGCATCAACTCTATTTCATTGATTTCCATGGTGTTTTTGTTTGTTTGTTTTGTTTTGTTTTTATTAGTTGTTTCTCTTTCTTCTCCTTGCTTTGGATTTAGTTTTCTCTTTTGCCATATTCTTGAGATGTGAGCTTAGGTGACTGAGCTGAGACTTTCTCTCTTTTCTCTGTGTCCAGTTAGTGCCATAGATTTCCTTTTCGGTGCTGTGTTGACTCTGTCCCACAAATTTTGATATGTTGTACTTTTATTTTCCTTCGGTTTAACATGTTATTTGATTTTCCTCAGATTCTATTAGTTGTGTATTATTTAGAAGTGTCCTGTTTAAGTTTACAGTTTTTTTTTTGGAGAATTTCATGTTACTTTTTTGCTAATTCTCTCTAGTTTATTTCCATTTTGGTTGGCACATGCATTCTATATGACTTCAAGTCTTTCAAGTTTGTCAAGGTTTGTTTTACGGCCCAGGATGTGGGCTTTCCATGGGTACTTGAAAATATATTTTCTGCTGTTGTGTGACGTGTTCTATAAATGTCAGTTAGACACTGTTAGTTGATGGTGGTGTTTAGCTCGTCTGTATTGTGTGATTTTCTATTTTGCTTGTTTCATCAATTGAAGAGAGGGCTTATGTATTTTCCAAATATAGTTGGATTGGTCTACTTTTCCTTTCAGTTTTAACAGTCTTGCTTCACATATTTTGCAACTCTGCTGTTTGGTAGAGTCACACATAAGCTCATGTGTTCTTGGTGGATCAATCCTATTTTCACTATATAATAATTTTTTTGTATATGATATTTTGCCTTGGAGTCTAATTTACTTAGTATTAATAAAGCCACTCCTACTTTTTATTGATGTTGACATGGCATACGTTTTCCATCATTTCACTTTCACCCTATCTATATACTATATATCTATATACTGGAAGTGAATTTCTTGTAGACAGCATTTAGTTGGGTCATGTTTTCAGTCCATCCTGCATTCTCTGTCTTTTAGTTCATATATTTATATGCCTTTTATATTTAATATCATTATTTATATGTTAGGGCATAAGTTTACCCTTTTGTTTTGTTTTCTCTATTTCCTTGTTCCTCTTTTCTTTTTGCTTTATTCCTGTTGCTTACATGAATTTTTTTTCTTTTTTTAGATTTAGTATTTCTATTTATCTCTAGTGTTTGGAGTGTATTTCTTTGTATAGCTTCCTCTAGTGCTTGTTCTACATATTTCACACACACGTATATGAAACTACATTTTACTGGTATCATCATTCTAGAAGTTTTTGTGAAATGTAGAAACCTCAAATAAACTTCCTTTTATGTCTTTTTATCCTTTCATAATATAATATTAAATATTTTCTCTACATGTGTTTAGAACCAAGTCAGACAGTGTAGTAGTTTTTACTTTAACTGTCAGACATAGTTTAGAGCAATCAAGAGGAGATGAAAAGCCTACTTTATTACCTGTATTTTTTGCCTACTGTGTTGTTCCTTCCTGCCTGATGCTTTAAGAGTCTTTCTTTTATCATCTCCTTCATTTAGAGAACATCCATTAGCTGTTATTTTAAGGTAGGTGAGCTAGCAACAAATTCTTTCAAGTTTCTTTTATTTGAAAACATTTTGATTTCCTCTAATTCCTGAAGGATATTTTCACCAGATGAAGATTCTCGGTATACAGTTGTTCTCTTTCAGTATTTGAAAACTGTTGTGTTATTTCCCTCTGTCTTCTGTGGTTTCTGATGAGAAATCCACTGTCATTTAAATTACTTTTCCATTATTGGTAAGGTGTCATTTTTTTTTCCTGGCTATTTTCAAGATCCTTTCTTTGTCTTTCATTTTGAGAGTTTGACTGTGATATGTTGTCTTAATCAGCTTGGACTGCCATGAGAAAATACCACAGACTAGATGGCTTAAACAGTAGAGATTAATTTTCCCACAGTTCTGGAGTCTGAGATGAGGGTGCAAGCGTATTTGGGTTTCAGTCAGAGCTCTCTTCCTGACTTTCAGATGGCTGCTGCCTTCTTGCTATGTCCATGTAGGGCAGAGACAGAGATCTCTTTCTTTCTCTTCCTATAGGACACTAATCCTATAGGATTAGAACCCCACCCATATGAACTCACTTAACCTTTGTTGTTGGGAGAAGGCAATGGCACCCCACTCCAGCACTCTTGCCTGCAAAATCCCATGGACAGAGGAGCCTGGTGGGCTGCAGTCCATGGGGTTGCTAGGAGCTGGACACGACTGAGCGACTTCACTTTCACTTTTCACTTTCACGCATTGGAGAAGGCAATGGCAACCCACTCCAGCGTTCTTGCCTCGAGAATCCCAGGGACAGGGGAGCCTGTTGGGCTGCTGTTTCTAGGGTCGCACAGAGTCGGACACGACTGAAGAGACTTAGCAGCAACCTTTGTTGTTAAGTGAGTTGCTCTTAAACAGCACTTAATCAGTTGCTCAGCTTGTCCAGCTCTTTGTGGCCCCATGGACTTCAGCATGCCATGTTTCGTTGTCCTTCAGTCTCTCCTGGAGTTTGCTCAAACTCATGTCCATTTTGTCGATGATGCTATCCAATCATCTCAACCTCTGTTGCCCCTGTCTCCTGATGCTCTCAGTCTTTCCCAGCAGCAGAGTCTCTTTTCCAATGAGTCGGCTTCATTACCTCCTAAGAGCCTTATTTCCAAATATAGTCACAATGAGGGTTAGAGCTTCCGTGTAGGAATCCAAGGAGCACCATTTAGTCTATCATATGTGTCATTGTGTGGATTTTTAAAATTCAATCTGCTTGCAGTTCATTCATCTTCTTGAATCTATCGGTTAATATCTTTGACCGTATTTGGGAAGGTTTAAGTCATTACTCTTTTGACTTCTTTTTCAGCCATGCTTCCCTTCCCCTCTTCTCCTGGGACTTTAATAGCATAATAAATGTTACTGGGACTTTAATAGCATAATAAATGTTACATCTTTTGTTTTAGTGCATGGGTCCCCATGGCTCTGCTCATCTTTCCTGTCTCTCTTCTCTCTCTCGCTCAGATTAGGTAATTTATATTGTTCTGTCATCCACTTCACTGATTTTTTTCCCTCTTTGTGTCCTCCATTCTGCTGTTGTGCCATCCGCTGAGCTTTTCATTTGGTTTAATTACTGTGATTTTCAGTTCTAAAATGTCCATTTTGTTCTTATTTATGCTGCCTTTTTATTTGCTGATATTCTAATTTCTCTGTTGAGACTCTTTAATTTTTCATTTGCTTCAAATGTGTTTATAAGTGCTCACTGAAGCACTTTCATGACAGCCACTTTAAAATCTTCGTCAGATAATTCTAATGTTTCTATTATCTCTCACTGTTGACATCTACTGATTTCTCCTTTCATTCAGTTTGAGATTGTCTTGGTTCTTGCTGTTACTCCTAATCTTCAGTTGCAACCTGAGCATTTTGTTTGTATGGCTTGAGACTTTGGATTTTATTTAAACTTTATGGTTTACCTGGCTATGTCTGACATTGCTGTGTTAGGGAATGGTGCAGGAAGCCACCTCCTTATTGGCCAGTCCAGGTGCAAATATAGATTCTCTTCTCACCCTGGATACTTGAGGGTGGGGCTCCTTACTTTTGGGAAGGGTTTGGAGCCCCGGCTCCCCACTAGCCTCCATTAATACTGAGATGATAGTGAAAGAGTTGCTTTCTTACTACAAGATGTGGTAAAAGGTCCCTCTTATACAAAGCCAGAGGGGGTAGAGAGTAACTGCTTGTTATTGTAAAAAAAAATTCAGGCTCCACATGCAGCTCATTTGTCACCGTGACGATGGGGGATTTTGTTCTTGCATGGCAGAAGTGAGAGTTTTGTCTCCCACTGGCCTTCTCTGATACCGCATGGATGGGCAAGTTGAGATGCCTCATTGCAGCCTGGCAAGGGTGGAGTTTTACATTCTTCACTTGCTCTTTGCTGATCTGGGTAGGGGTGAAACCACTCTTCTTTCTTATAGTGTTTGGTTAGAGTACAGCAGTTACTTTGTCAAAGTTTTCTGCCTTGCCAGACCTTTTTTGGTTCTCTGGGTTGATCGTTTTTTTTGTTTTTGTTTTTTTACTTGCACCCTATGGTGTTTCTATGTCCAGTTTCCCCAGCATAACATATGAGATAGAAAGAAAACTCAGAGAACTCACAGACAGGTCATGCTTTAGGTCCTCAACTCCCTACTCATTCTACCTTCTCTCTACCATTCAGAGTCAATTTATGCTTATTTTATATATCAGGTACTGGGTTTTAATTGTACTTAATAGAAGGAATGGAGAAGGAAATGGCAACACACTCCAGTATCTTGCCTGGAGATTCCCATAGACAGAGGAGCCTGGTGGACTATAGCCCATGGGGTCTCAAGAGTCGGACTTGGCGTAATGACTGAATCACCACTGCCAAAGAAGGAATAGGAACAGGGGTGTCTACACCATCTTCTCTGAAGTGTAAGGCTGGAAGTCTGTGCATTTGTTTTGAAAACACCAAAGCACTTGATAAATGTCTAATAAGTGAAGGACTGTCTGATGGCCAGTTATAGACTGACTCTAGGGACTCAGGGTAAAGCTCCCAGGAAGCTCATACTGGACTCTTCTTAAAGTGTCTGGCTCAGTGGATGTGAATTTTCCATCTCTGTGTTTTACTGCTCCTAATGGCCTTAAACCTCTTTCCTGTTTTTGCTTATTTTGGTACCAGCCTCTAACTACCCTATACGGCTGCTGCTGCTAAGTCACTTCAGTTGTGTCTGACTGTGCGACCCCATAGACGGCGGCAGCCCACTAGGCTCCTCTGTCCCTGGGATTCTCCAGGCAAGAACACTGGAGTGGGTTGCCATCTCCTTCTCCAGTGCATGAAAGTGAAAAGTGAGAGTGAAGCCGCTCAGTCGTGCCTGACTCGTAGCAACCCCATGGACCTCTGCCCACCAGGCTCCTCCGTCCATGGGGTTTTCCAGGCAGGAGCACTGGAGTGGGTGCCACTGCCTTCGCCGCTACCCTATCCTACTCTGTACTCCTCTCACACTCAACTTTTAACTGCTGCCTTATGAACCCGTGCTTAATTGGGCGTTAATAGCTGGCTGCACATTGCCTATTTGTGATCAAAATTTTTATTTGCTATCACTCTTATTTGACTAGATCCTTGGGAGGTTCACAGCACTGTCATGGGCTTTTTTGTAAAAGATTTCTTTGATGTGGACCATTTTTAAAGTCTTTATTGAATTTTTTACAGTATTGCTTCTGTTTTATATTTTGGTGTTTTGACTGAAGGGCATTTGGGATCTTAGATCCCCCACCAGGGATCAAACTTGAACCCGCTGCACTGGAACTCAAAGTCTTAACCACAGGACCACCAGGGACATCCCCGTCATGGTCTTTAACTGCTCTTGCCAATGTTACCTCTAGCCATTGAATTGCCCTGTCTGTGGAACAGTAGCAACAAATCCTCTGCAAAAATGCAGAGCAGAGGAGAGGCTCTTCCCTCAAGATACTCATAGTTTCAGGGGAAACTAGTTAATTACAACTAAGGGAAATTTTCCAGAGCCTTTCCTCTACAGTGCATTCATTGTTTTTTACTTTTAAGGCATAAGGAACAGAAAAATCAAATAAATAATTGGCTATATTGCATTTTCCCCCCCTTTCTCTCGATTTTGAGTATTTACAAAGAAATAACTGCAAAACATTTTTGTTTATTCTACTAGAGATATTAAAAGGGGATGATGTAGTCATGGTTGAAAAGATGTTTTCCTTCTTTAAGAGAAAATTTCCTCAGAAACAGGAATATAGCAGTCTCTTCTTATGAGTTGACCTTGGAGCCGAGAAGCGATCGTTTTCCCCTCGTCCATTCTATTACTAATACAATAGATAAAAGGCAGATAGATGAAGTCTGAAAATTTCCCTGACCTCTAAAGAAAGTTTGTGCTTCTTCCTTTATCTGATAGTAATTTTACTGTGTTTTTAGGACCTAACATCCCTCTCTACTAAAGAGGATAGTTTTTTCCTACTTGAGCTTTATGAGAATCTTTTCTAGAAATTTTACCTAACAGTCCATCTATTAACTGGCAATTACTTAGTTTATTTCATGGGATTACAGACATTGGGAGAGGCAGTAAAAAATTACATAGGTCTAAGGGTCCTTGAAGGGCTTGGATTTCAGTGAGAAGGTGAAGGGTCCTGAAAGCTTTTCACCTACTCAGTGCCTGGACTGCACATTATACTTTACAGACATTTTTAATTTAACCTCATGATTATTATAAATTTAGTCTATGGTTATATGGATTTAGTGTTGGTTGCTGTCTTCAAAGTGGAGATACTGTCTCCACTGTTCCCTTCCTCAAATTTTTATAATGAAAGGCAGAAGTTATGTCTCTCTGCTCATGCAAATGGCCAGTGTCTGGCCACGGACCACTTTCTGCGTTGTATGAGGCTAACTGGCCCACATAAGGATTAAATCTATAAGTCATACTTAACTCCTTGGTCTGACAAGCCAAGCTAATCAGCACAGTTCAGAAGGCAATGCTTGACAGAGGAACATAGTCATCAGTTTATCAGTAACTAGTTTTAGTAACTTTTAATGCCTTGGCTAGATTAAACTAGTAAGTTTGAGGACCTGGTTTGCTGGATTCCAAAGCCACAGAACTTTAGAGAGTTACGTTGCTCTTTAGAATGGTGTTTTTGTCTTCCTGCACGTGGTGAGCGGATGTTGAATTGTTCTGAGCGATGTGGCTTATTGTACATTGTACATTGTACGCTGGGTGCCGCTGCCCTCGAAAGGGTCTATGTGTGTTATTCTGAATGCCCATAAAGTGAGGGGATTGATGCTTTCCATCTTCTCTGAGGATATTATGTGTATTAAACATCTCTGAAGAAAATGTCTACAAGCAGACCTTTATCGATAACAAAAAAGTCTGAATTAGTGAAAAGTCAGAATAAGTGATTACTTAAAAAGAAAAACACATTCAAGAATTTAGTATTGACAGCAATGATTTATTAAGTAGATTTCTATTTTTTTAAATTGAATATGTCATGATTCTTAGGAAATTTATATTTACATGAATTATAAGCAAGAAGGTGCTGCCCAGGTGCTTAAAAGAAGTTTGTTCTTTTAAAAAACTTTGCCATTCTCTCTCAGATCTCAAGCATATGATGATATTCTTTAATAGATCTCTTCTGTAACCGAAGAGTATCCTGAAGGTGAGTAATACATAAATGGCCACAGATTCCAACTATGAAGGATATGAATGATTCCGGGATATGAATGATTACTCTGAATGCCTCCTCAATGTGGTGGAACAGCGCAGTGTTCTAAAGTTAGAGGGGACTGGATAACCGTCTTGAAACCATGCTTAGCCATGTGACCCTGGGCAACTTGCTTAGCACTTCTACCACCAGGCATTCTCACTTCTAAAATGGGGAGAATACCAGGCCCATGGGTCTCACAAAACTGTTAGGACATTGCGCAAGATGACGCATGAAGAGTGCTATGAGCAGTGCTTGCAACATAACAAGTGCCAACTTCTTCTGTTTTTCATGTTGTTGTTAACACTATTAGTAAGAGGTGGTAAAGAGGATGCCCCTTCCCTCTGAGAGGTTTAGGTAATCACCGAGTGTATATTTGTTAGCAACACAAGATGAGAAATCCATACATAGCATCCTGTCTCCCTCATTTCTGCTTCTTGTCTAAGGCACGACAGATACAATCTAAAATATCCGTGGGAGCTCGGTGAACCCTGGGGTTAGGTTAGAGAGGAGGACTGCTAGGTCACAGGTCTGAAACAAGGGAATTTCAAGACCCTTGCATTTGTTGTGGAGTATTCCAGATGTTTGCAGCTTGCTTGAAACTCTGAACCAGCCAATAGGAGGTAGGGGCCCCAGGAAACGGTTTGCCGTAGGAAGCATGCTGGCTTTTTCCCTGACTTCTTTTCTGCTCACTGCAATAGCAGCTTCACTTCACAGTATCCTCTCTAGTCATGCATTCTGATCAAAATAGTTATTTAAAGGCTGTGGCTAATAGGAGAGTAGATACCCCCAGTATTTCCCAGAACAGAGCTCTCATTCTGGGAATCTTGGGTCCATGTGACTTCCCGAGTAGGTGATTCACACTGAGCAAGGAGACAGGTTTGGCATGACACAATCTGCAGATTCAAGTAAATCCCGGAGAGAGGATGAGGCTGCCCAGAGTCCCCCCCTTGCTGGCTGCAGCTTCCAGTGTATGCACAAAGCACCCCATCCCAGGCCCCAGATGTGTGCAGGTTTCTAATTGCCAGCACTGCACTAAGATTTGAAGGGTGAGAGAGTTGCAGAATCACGAACACCGAGGGCGGTGTTAGAAGGCAGCTTCCTGCACACTGTTGTAGGTGTTAGTGAGATTATCAATTGCTCCGGGAGAGACACAGGACTAGAGGGCTTAGGCAACGTGGTGGTCCCTCTCTTCGTGGTTTCGGCTCCCTGAGGTGGTGCGTTCCTAGAGAAATGTACCCTGCACTTCCGTTTCTGCAGTGAAATTAACTCAAGCTTCGCAGGTAAGTCTTTCAGGTCACCTTTAAAAATAAAGATTTGAGAGCTGCAGTGGGGGTGGGCTGTACCCCCTTCGCTTTATATCAGACATGTTTTATTGTTGCAAAAGTGGTATCTGGAAGCTTAAATGTGAAGCAGAGGTTTGCAGCAGCCAAACAAACTACGTGGCCCTGGGGGAAGGGGTTGGGGGATGAATGAAAGAAAAGGAAGGGGACTCAGGCATTTTCTCTCTAACAAATCTCCCATTTTGCTTGGAAATTTTGCCTCCAGGCTAGTGCCCAGCTCCAGGACAGGGTCTCTGAGTGAGAGCTGTGATCTTCCTTGTTTTTCTTTTCTTTCTTTCTTTTTTTTTTCTCTGCTTGTTTAGTTACCACTGCATGGGAGCAGGCAGACAGAAGCAGGATTGCACGCTGTCAATACAGGCTGTAGGAGTCAATAAGCAGCCAGACAGGGAGTGAAATTGGAGGAGGCAGCTATAGATTTCTTAGGTGATTTCTTGTGAATTTTTCAGAACTTGTGTGATTCAGGCTTGTCAGATACTATTTTGAGCTGGGCTGAGACAAACACATTCCCCTGGTGCACCAGATGTTGACTACAGCCTCCCAATTTCCAGAGGCACCTGGGTTAACTTTCTTGGGAGCAGCGGAATGTCCAGGCAAGGGATAGGAGTGAGGGAATAGGAAATTACAGGGGAGAAAGTAAATGTTTTACTGTTCCGGAACTGCATAGAAATCATAATATGACTCTGGAGATAATTATTAGGGTGTCAGTGACTGGCTGGAGGGAATGAGGAAGAGTGCCTCATTCAGTGTGTGGATCAGAGCGAATGCTCCATAAATTCATGTTGATGGAATATTAGTGCCAAAATGTGCTATTTGGGGGTGAGTTCAGATTCATATGCTAGGTGATCCTTAGAATGACAAGATGGAGTAATAAGAAAGGATAATGGTAATTGCTAAGCGATGAAGGTATGAGTTCTGCTGAAGAGTAGCCTAATATTCTCAAGTGGAAGCATGGGACAGGGAGATAGAAACACACAGAGCCTGTGTGCGTATCTGTGCGTCTGTCTGTCCATCCTTCTATGTCTGTCTCTTGGTTATTAGCCACCTGGTTCCAGGAGAACTTAAGGCAGGTTATAAGACAGACTTCATGTAAGAGAGCATCATGAGAGATAAAAATGACAAAAGACAAGCCTTCATCCACAGGTCGATCTGTGATTCTCGGTGACATCACCTACAGCTGGCTGAAATTTCAGAGTAACTATAATTCTTGATTTAAGCATTTATTTCGACTTCCTCTTCCGCCAGCCTCATACTTGATACTGCAGACATGCCTGAAAGTAGACAGATGCTCAGCCCACCTCCCAGCAAAAGGCAGGTATCAGTGGCACAGGTGATTGAGTCATCCATGGAGGGTTGGTTGAAGTTTGCCCTTGGGAAGTGAGAAAGCAGCTGACTGAGTGATGCGTCCTCCTTGAGCCTGGGCTGCTCTTTTATAGCCACATGGTGCTTGGCTTACTTTTTCTCCCTGTATTTGAAACAGGAAAAGCATGGTCTCCCTACTTAATATAATATTCTATTATTTCTTTTTCGGTTAAAATATTCTGTTATCGCCGATCACTTCCTCCTCTGTTCAGTGTGTTTGTCACTGGCCACAGTGTACATGAAACGAGGGGAGCTGCCTGCAGCTTGAATTGCCTTTAGTGCGAGTGCTGCAGATGGGGAGGGGGACTCCAGGTAAGCTGATGAATTCCTGCAACTGCCAGAGCTGGGAGCTTGGCTGGAAGCCAAGCAGATTGTGGACAGATGCTCCCCATGCTGGGTCGACTTGGCTCAGCTCATATTCCCAGGTTCTGACCTGGAGCCGGGGGAGGGATACTGTCATTCTCTCGGCCCATGCAGAAATATTGACTTAACATCTGCTGTGTGTAGGGCATGGAGTCCTTGTATCCTTAGGAGTCAGCTGCAGGGGTCTCTTCCCCCAAGAAGTTCACTCTGCTGCCCACAGAGCAGGTGCTTTCCATGGTTTCTTATTTCTCTTGGGAGAGAAAAGAGTTTTATCCCATTTCACCTACAAGGGAACTGAGACACATGTTTTCACCTTACCTAAGATTACATAGCTAATGAGTAGATGATTCATAATTGAAACTCTGTTTACTTTGAAATATGGGTATATTTCAGCACACATCTTGTCAGGAAAGGCACCTTCAGAAAAGATTCTTTTATAAGACATGTTAAGGGTTGAAAGATTTACTTAGGGCGTAGAAGTTAAGGTGAGCCTTGAGCAGATGACAAAGAAGCTCAATCCGAACTAGTTTAAAGAAAAAATGGTTTATTGGCTCCTGTAATTGAGAAGATCAGATAATGTGACCAAGATCTGGACTTTTCTCAGTTTGGTCTTGTCTCCTGCTGTGTTGGCTTTATCCTCAGGATCTGCCCATTGCCTCTGAACCTTCCAGCTAGCTGCATAGGCCCCTTTCCCACCTGGCCGAGGGATGAGTTTTAAGACCACCCTCCCGCCCCCACCGTGGTTCCTGAGCTCATATTCTCTGATTGGACCCAACCGTGGTCAGGGAAAGACAGGCTAACAGACCATTCAGCAGCTTCGCCCAGGGCTCCTGGGGAAAGCGAGCAGAGGGGCAAACGCCCCAGAGGAAAGTCAGGGTGGGAGACAGGAGGATGGATGCCTGGCTGCCCACCAGCATCCCGTAGCAGAGGCCCTAGAGAGGCAAGGGGGCAGTGGTGGCAACTAGGGGAGGGGGCTCTGGGTCAGTGGTTAGGATGCCAGTCCTGAAGCTGTGCCTCTGCCAGCTGGGACCTCTTACCAGTGCCCTCCCACCACCATGTTGCAACCTGATGGTTCCCTCTAGGGCTCCATTGGGTCTTAGAATAACGAGGCAGGAGTAAGTATACCTAGAGAAAGTGTTGGTCACTCATTCATGTCCGACTCTGGGACCCCCATGGACTGTAGCCCATCAGGCTTCTCTGTCCATGGAATTCTCCAGGCAAGAATACTAGAGTGGGGAGCCATTCCCTTCTCCAGATGTCTTCCCAACCCAGGGATCGAACCCAGTTCTCCTGCATTGCAGGCAGATTCTTTACCATCGAAGCCACTGGTGAAGCCCAAGTGTACCCAGGAGGGTGGGTCATATCAGTGGAAATGGGTGGTGGTCCTTCCCCTGGTTACTCCCAAGATTCCACCTTTCTGCTCTGGGGCTGCATAAACTCTGTACCCTGAAAGTCCACTGATGTTGGTTCCTGACCACCAGTCCAGTATAAGTTGGGTTGTATAGGTCACCATCTGCTCAGGGATTAAAGCAAGCTGTCAAGAGAGGGAGAGAAGGTCTCAAGAACTGGGAACCTGTTGAGTGTCCTAGGAGGATACGACATTTATTGTTTCACTGACCCTTTATTAACTAATGCCTAGGTTTTCTCAAGGGATTTATGCATCTGGAGGTTTATGCTGAAATCATGAGTAGGAAGTTCAGTATCTGGCCCATCAAAACATAGAGCTCATGTGTTTTTTCTTTTCAGAAAAGCTCCACGGGTAATGAGAAAGAATATTGTCACAGCAGAAATCAGGAGATATGACTTTGGTCTGGTCTCTGTATCTACTGTTCTTCACTTGACTTCTTTTAACAAATTAATTTCTGAGGCTTATCTGTAAAGTGGGGGGTGAGAGTTCCTTCCCTGTTTGTGAGGATCAAATAAGAAAGCAGGCAACCCCGTGTCTGACTGCTAGTAAGCCCCCAGCAGAGTTTTTCTTCTCTTTCTTCCTCAGATAGAATTATTTTACATTCCAGCTTTGTTATTCTAGTGGAGAAACCCAGTTTAGCCTTTGGAAGGCCATTCCTGCCCAAGTTTGAGTCAGATTAGATTTAACAGGTGCAAAGGGCTGCAGAAGTGACTTGGCGGTTGATAGAATTACAGCCAGGTATCAGACGGGCATCAGGAGTTTTGAGTGTTGACTCTTTGCGCTCCAGGCTGCAGTCGTCCTCTGAGCTTCTTCCAGCGGGGCTCAGCTCCTTTGTGCAGGGAATCACACCCAGTCACACCAGGGAATCATCCTGGCTCCCACGTCTTTGGCTCTCTTTTTTCTGATGCTTAGCCCCTCTGTGCTGCCTTTACACATCCTATCAACCAACAAAGTCCAATTGATCTTATATCCAAATTCCTCTTAAGCCCACACCATCCTGTTCATCCCTCACCTCGCCCCCCACACTGTTCCAGTGATGCCTCATCCCTCTCTGGACTCTCATAATTGCTGCCTCGCTGTGCATGGCATAAAGAGTTCTCTACCAGTGGTTTTTGTGAATGAGGAATGAGATAATGAGACAGCTGAAATTTAGTGAAACATTTAGGCCCTGAGTTCCTAAACTTCTGTTTATGAGATAGGCATGGGTCGGTATTTCTAGGAATATTTATGGGAAAGAATTAGGTCCTCTTCCCTGCCACCTACCATGAAGTCACTTCCCCCACCCCCACCGTATTTTATAGAGATGCTTAATAAGCACTGTGCATATAAGTTAAATAAGCAGGATGACAGTATACAGCCTTGATGCACTCCTTTTCCTATTTGGAACCAGTCTGTTGTCCCATCTCCAGTTCTAACTGCTGCTTCCTGACCTGCATATAGATTTCTCAAGAGGCAGGTCAGATGATCTGGTATTCCCATCTCTTTCAGAATTTTCAGTTTGTTGTGATCCACACAGTCAAAGGCTTTGGCATAGTGAATAAAGCAGAAATAGATGTTTTTCTGGAAGAACCAGTCCATCCTAAAGGAAATCAGTCCTGGGTGTTTAATGGAAGGACTGATGTTGAAGCTGAAACTCCAATACTTTGGCCACCTGATGCGAAGAACTGACTCATTGGAAAAAAGACCCTGATGCGGGGAAAGATTGAAGGGTGGAGGAGAAGGGGACAACAGAGGATGAGATGGTTGAATGGCATCATCAACTCAGTGGACATGATTTTGGGTGGACTCCGGGAGTTGGTGATGGACAAGGAGGCCTGATGTGCTGCAATCTAAGGGGTTGCAAAGAGTTGGACATGGCAACTGAATTGAGCTGAACTGAACAAGTACATGCCAGCCGAGTTGCTTGTTTCTATAGGGAAGACTATTGCAAAGTCTTCCGATGTCTTGAGGAAGATACCCTCCTCTACTTTTCTGAGCTGTCATTTCACCATCATCATTTAGCTGGCCTCTGGGAAATTTAATCTCAGCCCATGCAATGCTAGAAGTGAAGTGTGAAAGTGGCTCAGTCTTGTCTGACTGTTTGTGACCCCATGGGTCGCAAATTTACATACAGTCCATGGAATTCTCCAGGCCAGAATACTGGAGTGGGTGGCCTTTCCCTTCTCCAGGGGATCTCCCCAACCCAGGAATTGAACCCAGATCTCCTGCATTGCAGGCAGTTTCTTTACCAGCTGAAGCCACCTGGGAAGTCCATGAAATGCTAGAAGTGCCCACTTAACAGCTTGGCAGGGAGGAGAGGCAATTTACTTACCCAGTTGAATTACCTGTTCATACTCTGATTCTCCGAGCATATTTCAGAACAAAAAGATGATAGAAGAGATTTTTAACACTGTATAGGACTAGTCGTCCACACGCAAGAGAAATTTAGCACCTGAAAATACTTTTTTTCTTTGGTGGGAAATCTTTTTCTCCAGCAGAACTTCTTCCCTCCCCACAGTAGACTTGCGACTGATTTTCTTTTACAGTATCTCTGCTCAAGCTTCCTTTCCTCTAAAAACAGAACTCCCTAGCTGACAGCTCACAGCTCTCTACTGGTTTGCCGGCAGCCGAGGGACTGAAGAACAAGCCTGTTCTATAGGTGCCTCTGAGGAGCTGATTTTAGGATGCTGCAAGACAAACATCAGAAGATTCTCTTGAGTGTGACAGTTCTCAAGGCAGGAAGATTTCTGGATGCTGGAGAAATGAAGAAACACGTTAAACCATAGTCATAAGCCAGGTTAAGATGGAGGTTTCTAGAGTGGGATGGGGATTCCATCACAGGCTCAGAGCTGTTCCTGTGCGGCTGTTCCAATCAACTTGTTTGTTTCTCAGCCATTAATAGGAACTTATCCCAGTGAGGATGGGTGACTTGCCCAAGAATTGCTTCCACAATGCCCTACTTTAAGTCTTGGAATTCCATTATTAGAAATCCATTCATAAAACCATGAGATGAAACATACATACAAGAATCTCTTTACAGCACCCCTGCCAAGGGCCACTCAGTCAACACTACTAGATCCAGACCCTGGGCTGATTATAATAATGCATAGAAAAGTTAAGTCGTATCATCTGCTGCCCGGAGTATGCAGTCTAGATGGTAGCACCCATCCTAAGAATAACGAGAACAGGAGCTGGCATAGATGGTCCTTACCCTATGCCAGGCACCATCCATGTGCTCCATGTGGTTGAGTCATTACAGGGTCACGGCACCTCTATGAGACTCTTATCCCTGTTCACAGGGGAGAAAACGAACAGCAGGTCATTAGTGCTTCGCCTCAGATTCGCAGAGATAATATATGTACAAGAGACGGTGAGAGCAGAGAGAGTGTGGTCAGGGAGGTGCTTGTATCTGAACCTCTCTACTGGCTGTAGACTTGAGCACTCCCTAAATGGACCTTTACTCCTCCTTTGAAATAAGCGTAGTTTTCTCCCTCTTGCCAAATTTAGCAACCCCTGCGAAGGGACAAAAGTCTCTAACATCATGATCTGAATTTAGCAATCAAATATATGACACCTGAGGTGGGAAAGAGCAGAGCCTAAGGCAGCAGAGCATTGGGGATTCTCTGGGCTTGCTTCTTGATTTTCTCGAAGCCAGTTCTCCTCATGAGGCTGCAGGGCAGCAGGCAATAAAACGGCACCCAGATGGAGGGAGATGTTAATAGTTGGGCAGGCAAACCTCAGTCTCCCCTATTTTGACTTAGACATGGTGACCCAGAGGCCTTTTTTAATTTATGATACTCTATTAGGACTGTTTTGATTGTAAGTGTCTGGGCCAACCCAAACTACTTTAAGTCAGAAGGCAATATTAGTGGAGTCCATAGAGGAAAACGTTAGAATGGGAAAGACTAGACATCTCTCCAAGAAAATCTGAGATACCAAGGGAACATTTCATGCAAAGATGGGCACAATAAAGAACAGAAACAGCATGGAGCTAAGAGAAGAAAAGATATTAAGAAACGGTGGCATGAATACACAGAAAACCTGTACAAAAAAGATCTTAATGACCCAGATAACCATGATGATGTGATCACTCCCCTAGAGCCAGACATCCTGGAGTCCAGCATCAAGTGGGCCTTAGGAAGCATCACTGAGAACAAAGCTAGTGGAGGTGATGGAATTCCAGCTGAGCTATTTCAAGTCCTAAAAGATGATGCTGTGAAAGTGTTGCACTCAATTTTCCAGCAAATTTGGAAAGCACAGCAGAGGCCACAGGACTGGAAAAGGTCAGTTTTCATCCCAATCCCAAAGAAAGGCAATGCCAAAGAATGCTCAAACTACCGCACAATTGCAGTCATCTCACACGCTAGTAAAGTAATGCTCAAAATTCTCCAAGTGATGCTTCAACAGTATGTGAACCAAGAACCTCCAGACGTTCAAGTTAGATTCATAAAAGGCAGAGGAACCAGAGATCAAACCGCCAACATCCGTTGGATCATCGAAAAAGCAAGAGAATTCCAGAAAAACATCTACTTCTGCTTTATTGACTACACCAAAACCTTTGAGTGTGTGAATCACAACAAACTTGAAAATTCTTCAGGAGATAGGCATACCAGACCACCTCACCTGCCTCCTGAGAAATCTGTATGCAGTTCAAGAAGCAACAGTTAGAACTGGACATGGAACGATGGACTGTTTCCAAATTGGGAAAGGAGTACATCAAGGCTGTAGAGTACATCATGCGAAATGCTTGGCAGGATGAAGCACAAGCTGGAATCAGGACTGCCAGGAGAAATATCAATAACCTCAGAAATGCAGATGACACCACCCTTATGGCAGAAAGTGAAAAGGAACTGAAGAGCCTCTTGATGAAAGTGAAAGAGGAGAGTGAAAAAACTGGCTTAAAGCTCAACATTCAAAAAACTAAGATCATGGCATCTGGTCCCATCACTTCATGGCAAATGGATGGGGAAACAATGGAAACAGTGATAGACTTTATTTTCTCGGGCTCCAAAATCACTGCAGATGGTGATTACAGCCATGAAATTAAAAGACAGTTTGCTCCTTGGAAGAAAAGCTATGACCAACCTAGACTGCCTATTAAAAAGCAGAAACATTACTTTGCCAACAAAGGTCTGTCTAGACAGAACTATATTTTTTCCAGTAGTCACGTATAGATGTGAGAGTTGGACTATAAAGAAGGCTGAGCACCAATGAATTCATGCTTTTGAACTGTGGTGTTGGGGAAGACTCTTGAGAGTCCCATAGACTGAAAGGAGATCCAACCAGTTAAATCCTAAAGGAAATCAGTCCTGAATATTCAATGGAAGGACTGATGCTGAAGCTCAAGCTCCAATACTTTGGCCACCTGATGCAAAGTGCTGACTCATTTGAAAAAAACCCTGATGCTAGGAGAGATTGAAGGCAGGAAGAGAAGGGGATGACAAAGGATGAGATGGCTGAATGGCATCACTGACTTGATACACATGAGTTTGAGCAAGCTCTGGAAATTGGTGATGGACAGGGAAGCCTGATGTGCTGCAGTCCATGGGGCCAGAAAAAGTCAGACCCAACTGAGGGACTAAACTGAACTGAGTGGAGTCCATAGGGAGAGAGTCTAGGAGTTGTTCTGGGTTGAGGTGCAGCTTGATGCCAAGTCTCGTGTGATGCTGCCAAGTTTCATGTCCTCCTCTTTCAAGTTGGTCCTGTTCTCCTCTTGCCTTATGATCACGCGATTAATGCAGGAGCCCCAAACCTCACTCTGCTTCGCTTCTGTCTGGGGTTGGGGGATGGTGATAAAAGAACTCCTTTCGTAAATGATCAGAAAAAGAATCCTGGGCTTTTGTTTTATTGACCCTTCTAGGTTGCCTGCTTCTTCCTGGAGCAGTCCCTGTGCTCAGAAAAGAAGTTACACTGATTACCTTCAGCCGGTTTGGTATAAGGATGGAATGAGAGAGGGTGACTAGTGAATCCTCAAGGCAATTCAGTTCACCCTGGAGAAAGGTGATGACTCCTTCACTGGAAACTCCTGATGTGATGACTTACACCTTAGCTTCTTCAGACAGTATTGTCTCTCTCTCCAGGGACAACAGCACCCACAAGATACACACCCCCTAACTCTCCTTACCAATCAATATGTGTCCTGTAGGCTCAGTGGCATGGGGACTAGGAAGGAGCGGCTAAAGAGACTATAACACGTAAATTGGCTCTTTCAATTGGCCCTGCAGTCCTTTCACTCCTGAGTCAGGGTTCTTATTTAGAGCAGAGGGACCCAGAACATCTTTAGTCCTACAGATGGTGTTGGTTGAATATCAGCATATGGGGAGATATGTGGGTGGGAGCAGCTGATGTCAGGAGGGCTGAGCTGGAACATTGGATTCAAGTCAAGAGAAAAGTCTTGAGGTTTCAGTTGGTGAAGAGAAGCCTCCTAAACTGAAAGATGTGAATTCCTGGGCTCNCACGCGATTAATGCAGGAGCCCCAAACCTCACTCTGCTTCGCTTCTGTCTGGGGTTGGGGGATGGTGATAAAAGAACTCCTTTCGTAAATGATCAGAAAAAGAATCCTGGGCTTTTGTTTTATTGACCCTTCTAGGTTGCCTGCTTCTTCCTGGAGCAGTCCCTGTGCTCAGAAAAGAAGTTACACTGATTACCTTCAGCCGGTTTGGTATAAGGATGGAATGAGAGAGGGTGACTAGTGAATCCTCAAGGCAATTCAGTTCACCCTGGAGAAAGGTGATGACTCCTTCACTGGAAACTCCTGATGTGATGACTTACACCTTAGCTTCTTCAGACAGTATTGTCTCTCTCTCCAGGGACAACAGCACCCACAAGATACACACCCCCTAACTCTCCTTACCAATCAATATGTGTCCTGTAGGCTCAGTGGCATGGGGACTAGGAAGGAGCGGCTAAAGAGACTATAACACGTAAATTGGCTCTTTCAATTGGCCCTGCAGTCCTTTCACTCCTGAGTCAGGGTTCTTATTTAGAGCAGAGGGACCCAGAACATCTTTAGTCCTACAGATGGTGTTGGTTGAATATCAGCATATGGGGAGATATGTGGGTGGGAGCAGCTGATGTCAGGAGGGCTGAGCTGGAACATTGGATTCAAGTCAAGAGAAAAGTCTTGAGGTTTCAGTTGGTGAAGAGAAGCCTCCTAAACTGAAAGATGTGAATTTCTGGCAGCCTCTCTGTAAGAGTGAAGAAAAAGAGCCCAGGAATGGTTAAAACTCCACTGGACACAGAGTTGAGGTATATGAAATGGGGCTGCCAGATGAGGAGTCAGGGCCTCCTGCCCTGAGTAGCACTGACCACTGATTCCTTCTCCTTGACCATGGCAAAGGCAACTCGGTAGACGAAGCTGACCCTTCCTCCCTTTGTGACTTTGGATAATTCACTTAATCTTGTCAAGTCTAGCTTTCCTAATCTGTAAATGGGGATAATAGAAATAGCTGCTTCAACAAGAAATTATAAAAACAAGCTTAGCCCATGGTAGGAGATTTAATATCAGCGTCAGCTTTTTCCTCCCTGTCTGTAAACTCTAGATACTCAACTACTTGGAAGTTAGTCTCTCAAATCATAGTGTGATTTCATGACCCTAAGCATGTTGATAATGAGTGACTGAAATGAACTCGTTGTTAGTATTTCTTTCTTTCGATTTTTGGGGGATGAGGTCTGTTTTTGAACACTTGCCCCAGACCACAGAAAAATGGAGGTGTTCTGGTTCAGAGGGCCCTGCCCTTCCTTTGGTCATTGGATCAGAGCCATCTAGGTTGGAATCTCTGTTCCACCCCTGACTAGCTGTATCATATTTGGAAATAAATTGAATCTCTCATGTCAGAATCTTGCTCAGTAAAATGAGGATAATGATACTTGCCCACAAATTTAATGCTAGGATTTGCAACAATTCATGTAAAGCCTGGCCTTGTTGCAATTCTGTATGTGATTAGTGCCTATTTTGTGGGATTTTACAATTCAGAATGTTACTGCATGGCAGCTCCTGAAGGAGACAGCCCTGGGGGGTCTCATATGGTGTTGGGGGAGCCCCCTAAAATGGCCATACATATGTACATGTGTGTAAAGTCCAAGTCTCCCAGAGCAGTTGCTCCTAAGGTGCCCCTGTGCAAGCTTGGGGCCAGGGTGGCTGCCAGGCTGCTTTTGCTAGAAGATGACCCTGCTTTCATACTTCCTTGGTGTGTTTGTAGAGCTGCTGCTGCTGCGGCTCAGCCACTTCAGGCTTGTCTGACTCTGTGCGACCCTGTGGACTGCAGCCTGCCAGGCTCCTCTGTCCATGGCGTTCTCTAGGCAGGTGTACTGGAGTGGGTTGCCATGCCCTCCTTCAGGTGATGCCATGCTTTTCTCCTAGTTGATGTGGCCTTTAGTGAGTTACTTAACTTCTCTGTCCTTTAATTTCTTGATTTTGTTGTTGTTCTTCAGTCTCTAAGTCATGTTGACTCTTGGCGACCCCACTGACGGCAGCATGCTAGGCTTCCTTCATTTTCTCCCAGAGTTTGCTCAGATTCACATCCATTGAGTCCGTGATGCTGTCTAACCATCTCATCCTCTGCCACTTTCTTCTCCCACCTTCAATCTTTCCCAGCGTCAGGGTCTTTTCCAGTGAGTCAGCTCTTCACATCAGGTGGCCAAAGTACTGGAACTTCAGCTTCAACATTAGTCCTTCCAATGAATATTCAGGACTGATCTCCTTTAGAACGGACTGGTTGGATCTCCTTCCAGTCCAAGGGACTTTCAAGAGTCTTTTAGCACCACAGTTCAAAAGAATTACTTTTTCACTTCTCAGCCTTCTTTACAGTCTGACTCTCAAATCCATACATGACTACTGGAAATACCATAGCTTTGACTAGACAGACCTTTGTTGGCAAAGTAACGCCTCTGCTTTTTAATATGCTGTCTAGATTGGTCAGAGCTTTTCTTCCAAGGAGTAAACGCCTTTTAATTTTATGGCTTCAGTCATCATCTGCAGTGATTTTGTAGCCCAAGAAGATTAATATCTGCCACTGTTTCCACTTTTTCCTTGTATTTGCCATGAAGTGATGGGACCAGATGCTGTGATCTTAGTTTTGTGAATGTTAGTTTTAAGCCAGTTTTCTCAATCTTCTTTTACCTCATCAAGAGGCTCTTTAGTTTCTTTTTGATTTCTACCATTAGAGTGGTATCATCTGAATATCTCAGGTTGTTGATATTTCTCCCAGGTATCTTGATTCCAGCTTGTGAGTCATGCAGGCTGGCATTTTGCATGATGTACTCTGCATTTAAGTTAACTAAGCAGGGTGACAATATACAGGCTTGTCGTAATCCTTTCCCAATTTTGAACCAGTCTGTTGTTTCTTATCTGGTTCCAGCTGTTGCTTCTTAACCTGCATACGGGTTTCTCAGGAAATAGGTTAGGTGGTCTGGTGTTCCCATCTCTTTAAGAATTTTGCACAGTTTATTGTGATCCACATAGTCAGAGGCTTAAGCGTAGTCAATGAAACAGAAATAGATATTCTTCTGGAATTCCCTTGCTTTCTCTATGATCCAGTGGATATTGGCAATTTGATCTCTGGATCCTCTGTCTTTTCTAAATCCAGCTTGTACATCTGGAATTTCTTGGTATATGTACTACTGAAGCCTAGCTTGAAGGAGTTTGGACATTTCCTTGTTAGCATGTGAATTTTAGCATGAAGCTATGCTAATCCTGATATTTTAGGATGGCTGTGAGACTTAAATGGAAAATGTGGGCAGCTGCTGAGCACAGGCTAGTAGGACCTCGGTGCTGCTCAAGGTGACCAGTTGTCTTCTCGTGTTGATCATAGTAAAATGGTGCTTCTTGGATCACTTGTTGTAGGATGGTGCCGTGTGACCAAGTCCAGCCAGTGAATTGTGGGTCAGAATGAGGTCTGTAACTTCTGAATCAGAGCATTTAGTTGCTGGTGTATGACTTGTAGCTCAGCCACCTTAACTTCGTCTTAACAGTTGGGATGGCGGCTATTTAGTATGCCTGAATTCCGTACCCTAGGCCAGTGTAGTGTGAGGAGGAATAACTTGGTATACTGAGATTTTGGAGATGTTTTCCCTAGTACATAACCTTGCCTGTAGTGCCCAAGATAACAGACAAGTGTCATGGGCATTTGCTTTAGTGCCAGACACATGTTGGTCCGCACTTTATAGTGATGCCCTAGAAAGATGTATCATTATTATCTTCATATTTATGTGGGGAAACCAAGGTCAACAATGTTAAGTAACTTGCCCAGTCACCCTGCTAGTAAGTGGTAGATTGAGGATTTAAAGCCACATTGTCTAACTTTGTAGCCTCTGCTCTTAATCACCATTCTGCAGACTCCATAGACCAGGCCTGTGGTTTCCTGGTAAGATCAGCCGATATTAATTCTGCCTTCCCTTTCTCTTGCACTGCGTCCCCCACAGTTTCATTTGGAAATGATTTCCTCTGTTGGCTTTTGCTCTTCAGCGTGGTGGTGAGGCTGAAAAACCGGCGGAGTGGCCCGTTGTGGTTATCTGGCTCTCAAGCTGTCACAGGAAGTCTCTCATTTGCTTTGCTTTGCTTGACCACTCTTTGGTTTTCAACCTCTTATTGAAACCAAAGTCTTTCATATGGGGACGAGAAACTTCTTAAGAAAATGGAAGGCATTTTTTTTTCCATCTCTGCTGAAAGGCCTCAGAGTGAGTATCTTGAGTCCGCTTCCTAGAGACTGAGCCTGGGATGGGGGGTCTTGGTGTGGGATTCATTTCGTGGAGTGCTTTGTGGAGAAACCTGTAAAGAAGTTAGGGGGTGGGGTAGGGCAAGGAAGGAAGATGGGTGCGATCGGGGGTGGGGGGCAGGGAGGGAGGTCCCAGAGGAGGGGAACATGTATACATACAGCTATTCACATCACTGTACCACAGAAATGAACAAACATTCCAAAGCAACTGCGTGTGTGCGTGCTAGGTCGGTTCAGTCATGTCTGACTCTTCATGATCCTATGGAGTGTAGCCCACCGGGCTCCTCTGTCCATGGGATTCTCCAGGCAAGAACACTGTAGTAGGTTGCCATGCTCTCCTCCAGGGGATTTTCCTGACCGAGGGATCGAATTTGCATCTCCTGTGGCTCCTGAATTGCAGGTGGATTATTTACCACTGAGCCAACAGGGAATCCCCGAAACTCTATACCCCAAGAAAACAAGGAAGTTAAGCGGAGATGCGGTACAGCTGAAGCCGGGCCTCAGCCTGAGTCCTTGGGGGAGCTATGGTGAATGCTGGTACTATAGAGCTTGTTCTGCATTGAGTCAAAGAGACAGAGATTTTATTCCCCTGAAACAGTTGGTCATCGGCCTTGGATGTAACCTCCCGGGGCTTCCCAGGCGGCACTAGTGAGAACCTGCCCGCCAACGCAGGAGACATAAGAGATGTGAGTTCGATCCCTAGGTCTGGAAAATCCCCTGGAGGAGGGCATGGCAACCCATTCCAGTATTCTTGCCTGGAGAATCCCACGGACAGAGAAGCCTGGCCCATAGGGTCACAAAGAGGTGGACATGATGGAAGCGACTTAGCACACACGCAGATAACCTCCCAGGCATCTCCAGGTGAAGTGGTTCACACTGGCTAAAGGCAATCCACCAAGAAAGATGCATGTATGAGGCCATTAGAGCCACCACCTGCAGCCAGTGGGAGATGGGTGCGCCTGCCAGGTAAAGGGATCTGGAGGATGTACCAGCAGCATCTACTACAGTGTTTGAGGCCAGTGGCTCATCTTTCTTAGATTTGTGCTTTTTCTGGGAGTGAGAGGGTCAAGCTAAGGGGACACCGCAGAGCGTGTAATACAGTAGTGGAATGTGACCACAATGACTCCTCATTACAGTGCTTTTGGTTGACACCCAAATGTGTGTGTGCCAATGAGAGCCAAGTAGGCAAAAGAACTCTGTTTCGACCTTTGGACCTGGAGCTGATACGTATTGTCTATCACCTGGGAAAGTTTTTCTTTACTTTCTAAATGGGCACGGTGACTACCAAAAATGTTTTTGGCAACTCTGGGGATGTTTTCCTTCGTAGTGAAATATGTGTGCGTTCTCTGTTGTGTCCTACTCTTTGTGACCCCGTGGACTGTAGCCCACCAGGCTTCTCTATCCATGGGATCTAGGCAAGAATACTGGAGTGGCTTGCCATTTCTTCCTCCAGGGGATCAAACCCCTGTCTCTTGCATTGGCAGGTGGATTATTTACCACTGAGAGCCACCTGGGCAGCTTCAAACTCATAGACCCAGAATCAGCAACTCAGAATAATAATATTAATAATGGCACCAACAGCAACACAATTTATTAAATGCCTGCTATGTGCCAGAGTTGGCTTAAAGCTCAGCATTCAGAAAACTGGTCCCATCACTTCATGGGAAATAGATGGGGAAACAGTGGAAACAGTGTGAGACTTTATTTTTGGGGGGGGCTCCAAAATCACTGCAGATGGTGACTGCAGCCATGAAATTAAAAGACACTTACTCCTTGGAAGGAAAGTTATGACCAACCTAGATAGCATATTCAAAAGCAGAGGCATTACTTTGCCAACAAAGGTCTGTCTAGTCAAGGCTCTGGTTTTTCCAGTAGTCATGTGTGGATGTGAGAGCTGGATTGTGAAGAAAGCTGAGCACCGAAGAATTGATGCTTTTGAACTGTGGTGTTGGAGAAGACTCTTTAGAGTCCCTTGGACTGCAAGGAGATCCAACCAGTCCATTCTGAAGGAGATCAGTCCTAGGTGTTCATTGGAAGGACTGATGCTAAAGCTGAAACTCTAATACTTTGGCTACCTGATGTGAAGAGTTGACTCATTGGAAAAGACTCTAATGCTGGGAGGGATTAGGGGCAAGAGGAGAAGGGGACAAAAGAGGATGACATGGCTGGATGGCATCACCAACTCGATGGACATGAGTTTGAGTGAACTCCGGGAATTGGTAACGGACAGGAAGGCCTGTCCTGGGGATTCATGGGGTTGCAAAGAGTCGGACACGACTGAGTGACTGAACTGAACTGAACTGAACTGAATTGATGTGCCAGGGGCTTTGGTTGTATAACTATTTTATCTAATTCTCTCTGTGACCCTGCAAGATAAGAAGTTAGATCCATTTTATGGTCCAGAACAATAAATATCAGGGAATGTCAGCAATTTTTCCAAGGAAGCCCAGTTAAAACAGTTCGAATGGGAATTCCCTGACTGTCCAGTGGTTAGGACTCTGCACTTCTGCGAGGGGCAGAGGTCCAATCCCTGGTCAGGGAACTAAGATCCTATAAGCCACCCCACAACAAATCCCCAAAACAAACAAATGAAAACCAGCTTGCATGTAGTAAATCACGGCATCAAAGAATGGGAAATTAAGGAAATTGATTAAGAATTTAGATGAAAAATGATGATTAATTCTTAATTTAAGAATTAATAAAATGATGAAAAACCACATATTCATCAAAGAACAGAAAATGTAATACAAGGGGGAAGTCTCATTTTCTGATTAGTATGAAAATCTTGCCATGCTGAGTGTGGAGAAGGGGGCTGAGACAAGGCTGACATGTTGGAGACAGGATTTGGTTCCAGAGGTGTCTGACTCCGACTCTAAAGGGGCAACGTCTTAGCTTGCCATATTGTTCGAATAACACAAGATTTTAAGATGTCTGCCTCCTTAGTTCTGAACCATGAATTCCACTATAGAGAATAGTTAAACACTCAGACCTTGGCGGCAGACAGTCTTGAGCATCGGCTTTGTGACTTGGGGCAAGTTATGTATGTAACCTCTCTAAGCTTCAGTTTCCCATGTGTCTGATGGGGTAAGAGTACTGAGCATGTATAACTCCTATGTGGGCTAAATGATTATACAAAATACCTGTCATATAAAATCACTTATTCTCTACCAGTCGTCATACTACATCCATGAGAAGCTTTCAGTCTAGTTGGGGAGAAAAGACAGTTTCGGTTTCTATTAATAATAAACAAGCTCAGAAATTGGTGGCTTGAAACAACCATGATTTATCATTTAGCACGGTTTTATGGGTTGGCCGGGTAAACCACCCAGTTAGGTTGCGCATCCTGTCAGCCTGGCTTCTCACATGGTTGCATGTAGCTGGGGGCTTAGCTGAGCTCTAACAAGGGGTGTGCTAAAGGAGATCAGTCCTGGGTGTTCTTTGGAAGGAGTGATGCTAAAGATAAAACTTCAGTACTTTGGCCACCTCATGCGAAGAGTTGACTCACTGGAAAAGACTCTGATGCTGGGAGGGATTGGGGGCAGGAGGAGAAGGGGACGACAGAGGATGAGATGGCTGGATGGCATTACCGACTCGATGGACGTGAGTTTGAGTGAACTCAGGGAGTTGGTGATGGACAGGGAGGCTTGGCGTGCTGCGATTCATGGAGTCGCAAAGAGTCGGGCACGACTGAGCAACTGAACTGAACTGAATGGAACTTAAGGGGTGTGCAGGAAGCACTTTGGTCCTCCTTCACCTGCTGGTTATTATCAGTAGTCTAGCTCAAGCTTCTTATATGGCCCCTGGACTCCAGGAGCCCCCAGACCGAAGCACCCTGCATTTTTAAATGTTAGGCTCAGAGTTAGCACCTTGTCACTTCCATAGATGAAACAAATTACATGGATGATCCGGACTCAAAGGGAGGGGAACTGGACTCCAAGTGTCATTGGGAAGAGTGGAATAAATGTGTTGGAAGAGGAGGATTTATTGGCAACTGTATTAGGGTTCTCCAGAGAAATAGAACTGATTAGAACATATAGATGTGTGTGTGGATGTGTGTGTGGATGCATGTGTGGACGTGTGTGTGTAGAGAGAGAATTTCATGGCTCTTGAGGCTATGAAAGCTGGGAAGTCCTACCAGCTGCCATCTGCAAGCGGGAGAATCAGGAGAGCTGGTGGTGAGATTCAGTCTGAGTCTGAAGCCCTGAGAACTGGAAGTGGCGTGGGGGTAGGGCTAATGGGGCAAGTGTTGATCTGGGTCTGAAAGCCCAAGAACCAGCATCCAAGGGCAGGAGGAGACTGTGATCTCAGCTCAAGCATCGATAATGTATTTGCTCTTCAAATCTCCATTTTGTTGTATTCAGGCCCTCAATGGATTGGATGAGGTCCTCCCATACTGGCTTCTCTTTAGTGTCTACTGAATCAAATGTAAATTTCTTCTGGGAACACCCGCATAGACACACCCATAAATAATACCTTTACTACCTGTCTTGGCATTGCTCAGCCCAGTCGATACATAAAGTTAACTGTCTCAGTGGCCATATTTGGAGACTATCTCTCGCGGAGGCATTCATTCTAGACCTTACTGTCTGACAGCGTGCTACTTTTGGGCTACAGATATTTACCATGAAGTGGAATACCCTGTAGAGTGCATTAAAATTTTTAGCGATGGCTTCGCAGAACTCCAGGGGAAGCCTGCACAAGGGATGGGAATAGCTATGTGAGGAAACAGAGAGGGCCTTCCTGCTGTTTTGATGTTTTGCTCATGTGAACCAGGACAAACCCTGTAAGTTGGGAAGAGTGGGACCCTGATTTTAACTGTCAAACTGATCTACAGTGTCAGATGGGATAATTTAACCCTCAAATGAGGGTGATTTATCCTGTGTATTATAATCAGATCGTCGTCTAAGTTGTTCCCCACAAGCTCTGGTAAATCACTTTTAGTACATATTGAAAGTGACAATATTGTATTTTATCACCGAATTGCCGTCTTACAGTAATAACTAATGCCTGTCATCGACTTTGGCTCCAGCGCTGAATTACACTCGCTTGGAAGCGCATAGATCCAGACAGGAGCCGTCACGTCTATCTGCTCGTCCGTGGCCAGAATCAAGGCTGGTAGGGAAACTGGACCTTTGTTGCAGCCTTTGCATATTGGCTGGCTCAGAGATACTTATGGTCCTGGGAAGCGTGGAACTTCTCTTCAGTGCAGTTTGGGTCAATATGACCTAGGGTAGGCCTCGTGATTTTATTAAATGAGTGATGAGTGTCTTGATGATTAAAGGAAAGGATCTTATTTAAATGGAGAAATAAGGACGGATGAGGAATTGAGCTCAGCTTCTAATGGTGGGATGGTATCACCAACTCAATGGACCTGAGTTTGTAAGCTCCAGGAAATGGTGAAGGACGAGGAGGCCTGGCATGCTGCAGTCCATGGGGTTGCAGAGTCAGACACGACTGAATGACTGAACAACTGTTTCAACCTTGTAAGTGGTCTTACCACCAGTCACCTCAAAATCGTCTTGTCTTGAAGCCCCCATAGCAATTTTCTCGGGACTCAGAGACAGCCATGCCAGCCCCCTGGTTGGAAACCATCACAGCCCCCATTGCCTGTGGGACACTGTCCCCGGTCCCTAGCCAGCAAGGCTCTCCCTAGTCTGACTCCTGCCTACCTGTCTAGCCGCAGCTTGTTCTGATCCACATCTTGAACTTTCTGTCCCACTTGCACACACCGCGCTCTGCTTCTCTGCACCACCATTTGGATCCTTCCCTTTCCCTGGAATGTGCTCGCCTAGTTACCCCACCAGCTCCCCTAGTTGGGGAAGATGTGCTGCAAACATCCTTCTGGAGGCCCATGCTTGTGTTGTCTTGGGCGCCTCATTCTCACTGTTTCACTCGTCACACCACATTGTCATTACTTATTTATGCTTCTAACTCTGCCACTAGACGGACTGTGAGCTCCTTGAAGCCAGGAACTTGTTTTAATCCTGTTGCTAACCCAACTGACCAGCACAGAACTGACTGGCACAGAGGAGATGCTGAAAAAACGTTTGTGGAATCAATGGATTTGTGAAGATACCTCTTTGGGTTGTCATGGAAATTCATGCATGGTGGAGACTTGGAATTTTCACGCTGAATCTGAGTTCCCTTTAGCGAAGGGATTTCCTGTTTTGATATTCCATATCTGTACGGGAATCAGTATGAGTATTTACTGCAAAGGTGAAATTTTTATGACTCTGAGACAAAGGCCTGGGCAAGGGCACAGAGATGGATTCGTCTGGATGAGTTTGGAGTTGTTTGTACATTAGTATTATGTGAGAAATTAAGCAAATCCTCACACTGATGAATTTGAGTTCAGTTTTATTTCTGGAGATGATCCTGTGTTAGAAAGAAGGTTGTGTATGTGTATGCTAAGTCACTTCTGTTATGTCTGACCCTTTGTGATCCTATGAACTATAGCTCGCCAGGCTCCTCTGTCCATGGGATTCTCCAGGCAAGAGCACTGGAGTGGATTCTCATGCCTTTTGGATGATCATTTTATTCATGTTGGTATATTGGGCTGTCAGATTACATAAAACATCCCAAACCATTTGCCTTCAGTTCTTTTTTCCTCAGCCTGCCCTTAGAAATGAGGAATCTGACAGTAAGTTCCAGGGATGGTAGGAGAAGGGAGAATGCATTCCCACATTTCTAACCCAAGTGTATATGCTCCTTCTTTTGAGAGAAGTGAAAGGTCTCTGAGCCTAGAAACTGGCTCTCCCCTTTCAAACTACAATCTGTATGCAGATGGGCCAAGGAATCCCATCTGGGCCTAAGACGGATGTCAGAGTGTGCCTTGCAAGGAAACAAGACAAGTGTAGGAGGGACCAGGTAGTAGGAGCCTTCAAAAAGAAGCCTTCTGCTCCGTCTCTTATTCTAGGTGCATCCCTTATGAAAGGTATTCTGGTTGTAATGATAATACCACTATTAATACAATAATAATGATAATGATTTATATGCATTGAAAGTTTTCTACAGGCTAGGCACCATGCCAAACATTTTACTTGGCCTACTCACAACTTTATGAGCAGATAAATTTAATTTCCATTTTATGAATGAGGCACTGAGAGACAAAGAAATTTGTCCAAGGTTGCATAGCTAACAAATGGAGGAGCTGGGATTTGAACCCAGGTAGTCTAACAGAGCTCTATAATCCTAATCTTGGCACTATATTACTTTCCAAGTAGTAACAACAACAACAATAGTAACAGGTGTGGCTAACAATTATTGGGGGCTAACTCTGTGCCAGACCCTTGCCAGGCTCTTTTTACTCTTACCACAACCTTGGGGCAGGTTATTATTACTGTCCTTATTTCAAAGACGTAGTGACTGAGACTTAGAGATTCAGTACCATGTCTGAGGTCACACAGCTAGTACACAATGGGTCTGGATTCATTCTCAGGCTCTGCATCTCCTGAGACCCCAGTTCTATTTTCATTTTGGTTCAGAAAGTGTTCTCGTTCCTTCAGTCCAGATCTCTTTCTCAGCAGTCGGTTCTCATTTCCTTCCTGAGAATGAGACCAAAGAGAATTTCCGTCTTCTTCGACGGCAAAAGCCCTATGTCAGTGAAGAGGGTGGTAGATTCTGTCCGGGAGTGGGGCTCCAGAAACCGTAGTGCTAAGGAACAGCTGAACGCTTATCAGAGAGCTTATGAGAGGGAACAGTTCCAGAGACTGGGTGCATGGGAACGTGCTCCATCTAACTGTATTTGAAGCCAGAACACCATGTCACAACAGTGACCTGCGCTAGCAGCTGTATTGCTGACCAAGGACAAGTGACCCTCTCTAGATTTTTAGTTCCACTGATAGTGAGGATTTTACCTGTGTGTGTTTATGCATTTGTGTGTGTGTGCGTGTGTGTGTGTGTATGTACATGTGTACGACTACCAATGGTACCACTACAC
Organism: Neotragus moschatus; assembly: GCA_006410615.1. Lineage (NCBI taxonomy): Eukaryota > Metazoa > Chordata > Mammalia > Artiodactyla > Bovidae > Neotragus > Neotragus moschatus. Next base: position 730,346 of record SJYA01001449.1, on the reverse strand, counting down.
AGCTTTGTTTGGTAGGAGAGATGCCCGTGGTGTACAGAGCACTTGACTTACACTATGGGCAGGGGAGATTTAAAAAACGCCAAAGTGGTGCCATTCGCCTTAAGCTGCCCTGGAAGTCTAAGCAGAGAAGTAAGACAGATGTGTATGTGGACAGTATTTTCATGGATTAACATGATCAGTGGATTTTCAGACTTTCTGAAATTATAAAACCTACAAATATTTTTTAGTGACAAAACCTTTATGAACATAAAGTTCTCGGAATCTTTGTACAGGAAAGCTAACAGAGCAAAGTTTATATCAGTTTGCAGCTAGCAATTCATGTCTCTACATGTGAGTGCCAGACTTTTGAAATAACATTATTAATAAGATTAAGAGGATCTTGTTGGGGGAGGGGTGCAATAAAATGATTCTATCCTTTTCATCATGTCTGTATCTGGATCACCATGAAGGTCATGTGGTCATTCTCCACTCCGTGTGGAACGCTTGCTCTGCTCTCCTTTTGGCACTGTCATTTGTTCCATTTGGGAGCGACTGTGCAGATGCAGGGTGTAGTTGCAAGAATAACAGGCAGGCAGAAGAACTGCTCGGACCTAGATTAAGAATGGGTATCTTTACCTAGACTATGAATTTTGAGATCACACGTAAAGTCCACCTGAATTTAAGGAATGTGCAGTAGATCTGAAAATTGGTAATTGAAACATCCTGGGCTTTCAAAGTGGTACAGTTATAAAGAACTTGCCTGCCGATGCAAGAGACGTGGGTTTGATCCTTGGGTTGAGAAGATCCCCTGGAGGAGGGCATGGCAGCCCACTCCAGCATTCTTGCCTGGAGAATCCCATGATTCTCCAGAGAGGAGCCTGGCGGGCTACAGTCCACGGGGTCACAAAGAGTTGGACACGACAGAGTGACTTCGGGCACACACATGGTCTGGCTGAAAGAGCATCCACGTGGTCTGGTGTCTCCTGACTTTTTTCCACTGTTGGAGGCAGAAGCTCTAGGTCTTCGGCACAGGACCTTCCAAATGGATTCTGCAAGTTAATGCTGGTGATGGAGAGTGGAGGCGTCAAGAGCAGTCTCTACCCCTATGGGGTACGTGTGGCCGATGATAACAAGTGGAAAGGACAGCACAGCGTGGGGACTTGGCACTCCCACCTTTATGACTTTTCTTAAGAAATGTGATCACATTTTAGATGCTGGAGAATTATTACTGCATCATTCAGAATAGTGACCAGTTAAAAATATACTAAGGGGCCAACAAGAAGGACACGCATAGATAAATAATGATGTCTAATATTGGGGATATTAGGAATATTTTTCAGCCATTAAAAAACGTGTTTTTTAAAGAGTATTTGATAACATAGATATAGTTAGATAAATATAGATATAAATGTATCTAGGTAAAAATTGCAAAAGTTTTCTTTCTATAAAATATGAGCTTGACTTTGATATCTATATCCATCCCTAGAAAAACTCCTCTAAAGAAACATACATTTTTCAGTAACTGTCTCTGGGTACCAGATAATTTTAATTTTATTTGAACTCATCTAGCCAAGTTATTTTCTACAATTACATATCACCTTTCCAAACATAAAATGGGAGCAAATACCAGGTGTTTCTACTGTGGCATGTTCATCCCATGAACACTGCAACAGGAGCTGGACAGACTTGCTTCTGGCTGCTGCATTTGTTAGTTGGGTCATGGAGGGAAAGCCATCACTTCTGATTGCAGGGTAAGCCAGATGCCCTGCCCTCCTCACGGGTCATGGAAGGTTGGGAGGAGTGACACAGTCTCAAAGTGGAGGTCTGGAGCCAAGGTCTCCGCTCCCACTCCACCTTTTTTCCCAGGTTGCCTCTTTTCATCCTCTTGGGCTTGCTCACCTGGTGCTTTCCCAGGTAATCTTCCCTGGAATAGGGGATCTGTGTTCCCTCTTTGAATATCCTTGCAGCACTTTAAAATTCTTATCATCATGTAATTTTATGTCTATTCCTGAGATTATTAGATGAATGTAAGGTATCTACTCTGACTTACGTGTTTGGTCGTTTTGGACTATCCCTCGTTGTCTTCCACAAGTGTTCGTTAATGGATAAATACACTCTTGCTGCAAAGGTTTGAATCAGCTGGTGGGAAGACAGATCTAGTATTTTGAGGTGGATTGGAGGGATGATGATGTTGAGAGAAAGCTTCCTAGCAGAGTCACTGTACCATTTCTTTTTTTTTTTTCTGGGAAAGAGTATATGATTCAACATGCGGGAGAGCTAAGGCTTTGTATTCTAATCGGGCCAATCAATTAAGAAATAATCGACACCTATTCATCCAGTGCCGACCTTGTGCCCAGCACAGTGCTAGAGGCACTGAGACCTTTAGGAAGCAACTTTGCCTCTTTTCTTCAGCTCGTGGGCGAAATGGGGTTATTAAGACGTGCAGAATTCAGAAGGCAGGAAGGGCCAGGGGTAGGAGTGACTGGAAAAGAACCATGAAACGCCAGCGGCATTTTAGCTTCAGCATTTCACTGTGGGGTCCAGGGAAACTCAGGGTTCATCTTTCCCCAGGAAAGACGTGGATGCAGAAATGCCTCTGATGAGTATTGCAAAGGTGTCATCTTAAACACAAACAAAGATCAGGAGACACCTACCTGAATTTAGAAGCATGAAATAGAAAGGAAATGGTTCCCAAGTGGAATAACTGCGGAGTTAGAGACTCTGAAGTGTGTTGGTTTAGCAGGTTTCTGCCTTTCTTGAAATGTGAGGAAATAGCTACCCTGAAATGTTGCTCTGTGAAAATGCAAAAGGAGAATTCCTCCTCGATCACCTTTGTATGGGAACCAAGGACAGGAAGAGAAATAAGACATGAGCTGTTAGGGGAAAGAAGATGTGGGAAATGGATACATTTAGATACCAAGCATATCCGGCTGCTTCCTTTGGTCTCTGGCCTAACCTTTTTTTCCCTCCTGGAATCTATGAAGTTCACCTTTAGGGGCGGGAAGGACAATGGGCTTTGCTCATAGCCTATTAGGAATGCTTTATAACTCCCTCCTCTCCCCACTGCTCTACTACCCTAGATTGTTTTTTAAGTTTGAGTAGAGCTGTCTTCAGAATTACAGGGCCTCCTCCGTGTAACATTAGCCACAAGCTTGTCCTTGGGTGGGCTAGAGTTTATCCGTACAGTGGATGGAGCAGGGAGTTGGAGGAAGGGAAGGAGTTAAAGACTAAAAGGCCAACAAACTGCTCACAAGCCTGCCAACCGAGTTACAGCTTATCCCTATCTCATGGTGCAAACATTTATACATTTGCCGAGACCACTTGCTAGCTCCCTGCCTTGACTCTTCATTCTCTGAGCTAGACCCTAAGAAGGCCGCGTTTATTCTTAAATGTCCTTTAATGGCCTACTTCATTAGAACAGTCCAGTTAGGGCCCGTGAGCATGGTTTTATTGCAATATTGTTGGAGAAAAAGGCATGTTAGCAGTGAGAGGAAGGCTTTCCGCTTAAGGAAATATTACCCCCCCGCCCCCCAACCAGGGGCATGGATACATAGACAAGCATATGCAAAAACTACCGCAAGGGATTCAGCGTATCCTCAGTGAATTCCAGGAAAGGTGAGTAGTGGTCTGGGCTCAGGAGAGAAATGTCCAAGAAATGAGCGTTGTTGAACAGAACTAAAGGCCCCTGTTTGGGTGAGGGGATTTTGTGCTATATAGCATTGCTCCGCGTGGACTTTCTCTAGTTGCAGCCAGGGGGAGCTGCTCTTTGTTGCGGGCTTCTCACTGCGTTGGCTTCTCTTGCTGCTGCGCCCCGACTCTAGTGCGCGGGCTTCAGTAGTTGCGGTGTGTGGCCCGTGTGGGCTTCCGTAGTGGCGGCACATAGGCTCAGTACTTAGGTCCTGCAGGCTCAGAAGCTGTGGTGCATGGGCTTAGTTGCTCCACTGCATGTGGAATGTTGCCCGACCAGGGAGTGAACCCGTCGTCCCTTGCGTTGGCAGGCGGAGTCCTGTCCTACAGGGAAGCCCCCTGCTGCCCGGTTGCTTTGGTCCCCTATGTTGTATCTTCTGCATTTGTCTCCTGCCTCTGCCGCTTCCTAGACCTTTGACATAGCCAAGCCACCACCTCGTTGCTTTGCCCCACCTGGGCATTGCATCGGTCCTGCAGGGGCCGCTCTCAAAGGAGGTCTGTCTAGCTGTCTTCTTGCCTGTCAGTCTTCATGTCTGGCTCAGTTTGAGCCCCGTGTTGACCCTTGGACTCTTTCCCTTCACATCTCCAGTGGGAAGGCTCTTTACAGTGGGGTCTGTGCTCCTCTCTTTATCCCCCTGGGCCCCAGGGGGAATCAGCAAGTGGCTGGACAGACTGTCGGGACAAAGTCCCTACTGCCCTCCCACTGTGGGTTTTGATCATTTCTTTCAGTAACCAGTTTAGTTTAATTATTTATGGAAGAACATTCACAGTGCAAGAGGAAATGTCCTATAAAACATTTATCAAGGCATCAGTCTTTATAATCTGAAACATCCCCAGAGCAAAAGCAGGGTATCTGTGTGATGGTTCAGGTATTACCCCCGAGGAGAAGCAGGATGAGATATCCAGAGATGGTGGGGTTTGAATCACTGAGGCTGACTCAGTTGATGAGCCTGGAATCTGTGGGTGGTCCAAAGTCTTGTGCTGTCTGCGTCCATACCAGTGCAGTGCTCATGGATGTTACCATCGTATTACAGTGGGGAAACTGAGGCACCAGAAATAAGCTGTCTTGCCCAAAAGTTTCTAAAGTGGAAAGTGGAGTGGAGTATAGATTTGGAAAGAGACACTCAAATGCCATAGCTGCTTTCTTAATGCTCTGGAATCTGATCATATATAAGCTGATCACTCGGTTCATCACTGTCCTATACATCTGTCTTATCTGATCCTCTCCAGCTGAACAGAAGACTCAGAAGCTTTTCAGGAGTCCCATTGGGTTGATTTGGTGAAAGTGGAAGAAGATGTCTTTAACACATAAACCTGGTATCCGATGTACCTAGAATGAGCCCGCCAGCTCACATGACCTCCTATATCTTTGACTTGATTTTTGAAAGTCTCAGCTGTCTCATTTAGAGGATAATAGTGGCCTCCACTTCTTATGGAGCTGTAAGAACTAAAAAGAAAGGGGAGTGCGTGGAAGTACTTGGTAAACAGTTACCAAATTTATAAGCAGAAATGTTTACAAATGTTAGCCAAGGCCCTTTGACTCCTCATGGCCCAGAAATCCCAGTAGCCTTGGGATGATGTTTCCCTGATTCTCATATCTCTAGGGATGACCAGGGGTGAGAGTGTTAAAAGTGCAGATTCCCAGATTTCACCCCACGTGATCAGGCTGAACAAGGTGAGACTGGTACACAGATCTAGAGACCGGCACAGAGAACCACTGGCTCAGAGGGCGAAGAGCCCCCATTCTACACCTTGGCTAGACCCGCCACATTCCTGCATTCTCTTCCCACCCTGAGAAGTAAGTGTTAGAAGCATTCGTGGCCCAATGTCTACTACAGGCTCGATAAGGCCAAGTAACAGCTTCATGACTGCAGAAGCAGCCCTCAGCCGAGTCTGTTTTCTCCCCCTTCCCCATTTCCCAGGCTGGCTCCCTGCCCCTCTCCCCCAACCCAGCTTCTCCTTGCACCACAGTCCGTGGCAGTTTTGAACCTCAAGACTCCTGTCTGGCTCATTATTCTTTTAGCTGAGGAACTGCAGCACCTAATTAATAGGAAATTAGCTGCGAATGTAACATTTGGCCCGCAGTCAAGGCCCAAGAAATTATAAATACCCACCACGTGAGTGGCCTGGGACCTGATTCCTGGCAATCCCAGAAGTGGCGCTTGCTGTGCCCTTCCAGGAAGTGACATCAGAGGGTAAAGGCCGCCAGCCGCTGGGGTCTCTTGCCCCGTGGGCCTGTCTACTTCCTATCACTTCCTCAAGTTAAATGTCACTTTAAAGGCCAGGCTGGAGAGGAAGCAGAAAGGAAATTGGGACGGGGACTGGGCAGGACTTGGAGGAGGGCTTTGGGGTTCCTTTTAGGGTGTCCCAAACATCGGTCCCCCAAAGATGCTGCAGGTCTGTGGTTGTTCCAGGCACATCCATTTGGCTTCTTCCAGAATTAGGGACTCTGTGATTGAAGGCCATGAGCTGAAGTTGAGAGGTTGGAAATCTTGTCTAAGCAGCTAGGAGCAGTGCTGGAATTTGAACGACAATTTTCTAGCCCTCAAGTCTGATGCATTTTGCAGGACCTCAGAGCTGCCTCAGGAGGAGAAAATTATTTTTAAAAAGTGCCAGTGAGGAAAAAGGATTGGGGGGGGGGGGGAAGCGGAAAGGTCAAGGGCAAGGTGAGACGCCCCCAGGGGTCTTGTAGGGAGGCAGAAGGGCCTCCGCAAAGGGAGAAGAGTTGTCCAAAAATCAGAGCTGCAGCGATTTTTCTCTGGATTCACCTGATTTAAATTATCTCAGTTTTCTTTTTTTTCAACTTCCCCAGCAGGGAAATAGAAATTGAGCAACCTGCCTTTTCCCTCCTGAGAGTAAAAATCTGATCAAAGGACCTGTTCAAATTCTAAGTCTGTTTGTCATGAGTCAAACCACGGTGGGGAGAAAATGCTGGGTTCTTGGGCCAAGCAGGCAGAGCCAGGAGGAAAAGGCAGTCTGACTACATTAGGGAACAGAAAGCCCACAGTAAGTGCAATATTTTGCCAGCTTTATTTAAGAGATCGATCGAAGCCTCGTTAACACTGGCTTCTACCTGAGAGTGATATAATGAATCCAGCATTTATGTGTCTCTGGAAGGAGGCTTCTGAAAAGGGAGGAAAATATAAAACAAATTGCATCTCTGGGTAGGTCCCAGAAGGGGCTGCTCTGGAGGAGGGCAGTAACTCATCGACGTTGTCACCGAGTGGAAGATAGACAAGGGAGGCTGTGTGTTGCTGAGGTTGAGGCAGGGACAGTCCCCCTGGAAGGAAGTGTGCCTCCAGCCTTGTTCAGGGAAGGGGCTTGTAAATCAGAGTCTAGGCTGAAAGCACAGGTGTCAGGGCTACCCTGAAAGAAAGGTAATACAGCCTACTCATCCCACCACTCCCCACTAGCAAGGGGAATTTTCTGACCCCCCACTGAGGAAGGGACCCATCCTATCTGGTTTCTTATCCTCTTGGGGGACAGGGGTGTTACCACCCCAGCTGGAGCTTTGGCACAAAGTGGCTTTGGAGTCTGAAAGAGTTAAGTTCAAACATCGCATCCTCTACTTAGGAGTTTCCTTGTCTTTATGGGCCCTCAGTCTCTTACTGTGCTAAAAGTATGGGGTGATAGCTCTTAGAGGGGGTTTTTTAGAGGATGAAATGAGATAAGAGTTAAAAAAAAAACACAAAAAAACACAGTTGAGCTTTAAGAACAATTTTGGCCGTGTGTGATCAGTCACTCAGTCGCGTCTGACTCTTTCTGACCCCATTGACTGTAGCCCTCACAGGCTGCTCTGTCCATGGGATTCTGCAGGCAAGAATACTGGAGTGGGTTGCCATTTCCTACTCTAGGGGATTTTCCTGACCCAGGGATCGAACCCATGCCTCTTGCCTTGCAGGCGGAATTTTAAACCACTGTGCCACCTGGGAAAGCCCATTATTGCCCACATAATTATCACCAGGCAAGTAAGAGACTTGGGAATAACACGTGGTACTTGATAGTCACTTGATAATCAGTTTCTGATCTCTTTTCAAGGTCATATTGGCAATAATAACATTAGGAAAAGATGTTCTCCCTCATCACAGTCCTACTCCACAGCCTAGGCCAATGCCAACCCCAGCCCTCTTCTCAGATTTACCTCCAATCCTAACTAGAATCGCACTCTAACCCTATACCAAACCATAATCCCAACTCTATGCCCTACCCTATCGCGACTGAATTAGCCTCTTCCGAAGGAAGAGAACCAACAGGATGGAGGAAAGAGCAACAGACACGTGTCTTAAGGAAGTGACTTGTGTGATTATGGACACTGGCAGGTCCCAAGGTCTGCAGGGTGAGTGAGCTGGGGACCCAGGAGAACTGGTGGTGAGGTTCCAGCCTGAATGCCTGAAGCCCAGGAGACTGATGGCATAGTTATGGTTTGAAGGGCCACATAATTGATACTTGATTGATACTTCACTGAAGAGTCTGAAGACAGACAAAGAGCTGATGCCCTAGTTCTAGGACTGCAGGCAGGAAGGATTCTCTTTTACTTAGAGGAGGGTCTGCCTTTTCATTCTATTCAGGTCTTCAGCTGATGGGGTGAGGCCCACCTACAGGAGGGAGGGCAATTTGCTTCACTTAGTCCAGTGATTTAATTGTTAATCTCATCCAAAGTCACCCTCACAGAAGTACCCTGAATAATGTTAGAGCAGCTGTCTGGATAGGACATGACTCAGTCAAGTTGTTGCATAAAACTATCTATGATATTATCCTCCTCCCTAATCCTGTCCCAAACCCTGGCTCCAGGCTCAAGACCAAACCCAACTCCACTCTGATTAACTGCTACTGAAGTGTGCTCTGTGTCGCTAGAGCCTTAGTTTTCTTCCTTGTGGTGGGGATACAAATCCTATCTTGACCACCACAATTTGCTCATCAGTGTGATGAGTTCAAAGCTATGGTTTTCCCGGTAGTCCTGTATGGATGTGAGAGTTGGATCATACAGAATGCTGAGCATTGGAGAATCGATGCTTTTGAATTGTGGTGTTGGAGAAGACTCTTGAGAGTCCCTTGGACTGCAAGGAGATCTAACCAGTCCATCCTAAAGGATATCAGTCCTGGGTGTTCATTGGAAGGACTGATGCTGAGGCTAAAACTCCAGTACTTTGGCCACCAGATGCAAAGAACTGACTCATCAGAAAAGACCCTGATGCTGGGAAAGATTGAAGGTGGGAGAAGAAGGGGATGACAGAAGATGAGATGGTTGGATGGCATCACCGACTCGATGGATATGAGTTTGGGTAAACTCCGGGAGCTGGTGATGGACAGGGTAGCCTGGCATGTTGCAGTCCATAGGGTCACAAAGATTTGGACATGCCTGAGTGACTGAACTGAACTGTGATGAGTTCACATCACAAAGAAGTTCAACTGGATATTGTATCTCTGGAATATGGAATTGTAGCGAAAGAACATTGAAAAGTAGATTCTCCCTCAGATGGCCACCCAACACGATTAGCATCTGCCTTCAGCCTGAGGCAGACACTAAGAGTGATTTCCATTCATTGGTGCCAACTCCTACCCCATTCTCTTGGCTAAACCCTGTTTTAAACTAAAAAAAAAATTGTTTATTTGTTTATGAATGTGCTGGATCTTCATTGCTGCGTGGGCTTTCTCTAGGTTTAGCCAGTGGAGGTTTCTCTCCATTGTGTATGGGGTTCTCATTGCAGGCGCTTGTCTTGTTGGGGAGCAGGGTNCCGACTCGATGGATATGAGTTTGGGTAAACTCCGGGAGCTGGTGATGGACAGGGTAGCCTGGCATGTTGCAGTCCATAGGGTCACAAAGATTTGGACATGCCTGAGTGACTGAACTGAACTGTGATGAGTTCACATCACAAAGAAGTTCAACTGGATATTGTATCTCTGGAATATGGAATTGTAGCGAAAGAACATTGAAAAGTAGATTCTCCCTCAGATGGCCACCCAACACGATTAGCATCTGCCTTCAGCCTGAGGCAGACACTAAGAGTGATTTCCATTCATTGGTGCCAACTCCTACCCCATTCTCTTGGCTAAACCCTGTTTTAAACTAAAAAAAAAATTGTTTATTTGTTTATGAATGTGCTGGATCTTCATTGCTGCGTGGGCTTTCTCTAGGTTTAGCCAGTGGAGGTTTCTCTCCATTGTGTATGGGGTTCTCATTGCAGGCGCTTGTCTTGTTGGGGAGCAGGGTTCTAGGGCACACAGGCTTCAGTGCTTGGGGCCCATGGGCTCAGTAGTTGTGGCTTCTGGGCTCTAGACCACAGGTTCAGTAGTTGTGGCTCATGGTCTTAGTTGCTCTATGGCATGTGGGATCTTCTTGGATTAGGGGTCGAACCCAGGTTTTCCACACTGGCAGGCAGGCTCTTTATCACTGAGACACTGGGGAAGCCCCTTAAACCCTATTTTAGTAAGGTCTCTGTATGGTTGGGATGACCAGGGACAGAGGCAAGGAACCAACCCCCAAAGATGCCTTATTGCAAAGATTATAGGTTTATAGACCACAGTGAGATGAAAAATACATTGGCGGTCTTTTCACTCAAAGAGATCACTTAGGTCTCTGCCAGATTCTTCTCTCAGACTGATCCCCTATGATGAAAAAGGAAGCTTACTGGTTTCTAGAAAGATTCCTATAGAATCAAAGAGTGTTACAACTGAAATGGATAGTGCTGTAGCCCAGTGGTTCTCAACTTTAAAATCACGGGTGCCTGGGTCTCATCCTGTGCAGACTGGTCCCTCTCTGGGAATGAGCCTGGGTATTGGTGTTTTTAGAAGTATGCTGTAGCATACCATTGCCAAGTGGTTCCACCAACCTAGCCCAAACCCTCTGTTTTACAGGTGGGAAAAAGAGACTCAAAGAAGTCCAGCAATTTTCATAAAATCAGATACCTAGGGGCAGAGCCATCACCCACCGTCTCAGGACCCCTAGTCCAGTGCTCTTGTCAGAGCACCATACCTTTGCTTATTTTATTTCTTCAGATCTGCAGCCAAAAACAGCAGGGCCACGTAGGACCCATCCTTGTGACGAGTGGTCCTCCAGCTCAGCGAATGTGCAGTTTTCCCACCACACCAGAGGGAAGGCTTTCATTCCTCTGCCCTGAATAGCTCTTGTTCTGAGGCATACGGGCACTATGATGGAGACAGTTCTCTACTAAACCATGTGGGACCCTTAACAAATAAATCCGACTCCCCCAACCTTGACCAGACAGCCGAAGGTTGTACTCACTTGGCACTGACCTTGTAAAGACAGATTGCAGCTTTAGGGAGTGGATTTTGCTGTTATTGTTTTCCTTCTGGGCACTCAGAGTTTGTGTTCACCGACAAGAATTTTGGGAATTATAGGTTCACTGTTATTAAGATCTGCTTCATCCCCGGCCGTTGTGGTCAACTTCTTTCTTTACTGAATTTTTAAAAAAGTTTTAAAATGTTTAGTGAACTCACACTAAATAAATTGTTATTTTTAAGTGGGTGACTGAAATCTACCATAAGTCCAGACTTGATGTATTTAGAAGACACCGAAGCCTCTGAAGCAGACCTGCAAGGCAGCATGTACATTTCCCTCAGGAACCTGAGGGTCCAGAGGAGACGCATTCATTTGGTTAGTCATTCATTCAAATGATGTGTGTAGGTTCCTCCTGGGTCCAGGGAATTTGACTGACCTTAAGGGAAAATTAAGGTGAATTGGACTCAGTACTTGACCTCAGTTCAGTTTCAGTTCAGTTCAGTCACTCAGTAGACCCCATGAACCACAGCACGCCAGGCCTCCCTGTCCATTACCAACTCCTGGAGTTTACCCAAATTCATGTCCATTGAGTCCGTGATACCATCCAACCATCTTATCCTCTGTCATCCTCTTCTCCTCCTGCCTTCAATCTTTCCTAGCATCAAGGTCTTTTCCAGTAAGTCAGCTTTTCGTATCAGGTGGCCAAAGTATTGGAGTTTGAGCTTCAACATCAGTCCTTCCAATGAACACCCAGGACTGATTTCCTTTAGGATGGACTGGTTGAATCGCCTTGCAGTCCAAGGGACTCTCAAGAGTCTTCTCCAACACCACACTTCAAAAGCATCAATTCTTCGGCACTCAGCTTTCTTTACAGTCCAACTCTCACATCCATACATGACTACTGGAAAAACCATAGCCTTGACTAGACAGACCTTTGTTGACAAAGTAATTTCTCTGCTTCGTAATGTGCTGTTTAGGTTGGTCTAACTTTCCTCCCAAGGAGTAAGCATCTTTTAATTTCATGGCTGCAGTCACCATCTGCAGTGATTTTGGAGCCCCTCAAAACAAAGTCAGCCACTGTTTCTCCATTTATTTGCCATGAAGTGATGGGACTGGATGCCATGATCTTCGTTTTCTGAATGTTGAACTTTAAGCCAACTTTTTCACTCTCCTCTTTTACTTTCATCAAGAGGCTCTTTTGTTCTTTTTCATTTTCTGCTATAAGGGTGGTGTCATCTGCATATCTGAGGTTATTGATATTTCTCCTGGCAATCTTGATTCCAGCTTGTGTTTCTTCCAGTCCAGCATTTCTCATGATGTACTCTGCATAGAAGTTAAATAAGCAGAGTGACAATATACAGCCTTGATGCACTCCTTTTCCTATTTGGAACCAGTCTTGAGTGCTAAGTCTTGAATGTTAGAATCTGGAATTCATATTATTCTGTAAGAAAAGGATCTGAGGGCTGGAATCTGAATTAGTCTTTCATTGGTGCTGTAACAAGTGAATAAAATTAGTGACTTAAAGCAGCATCCATTTACTAGCTCAGAGTTGTCCAGGTCAGAAGTACGGTAGATTTGGATGGGTCCTCTGTGTAGGGTCTCACAAGTCTGAAATCAAGGTGCTGTTCAGGTTGATTCCTTCTGTGGGCTGAAAGGGAAGGGTCTGCTCCAGGCCTCTCTCCTTGGTTTACAGCTGACTGTCCTCATGTTCAAATGGTTTTCTCCCTGTGTGCATGCCTGTGTCCAGACTTCCCCTTTTTATAAGGATGCGAGTCGTTTTGGATTGGGGCTCACCCTTAAGAGCTCATCGTAGCTAATTATATCTGCAACATCCCCTTCCAGATGAGATCACTTTCTGAGAAACTGGGGGGTCAGATCTGCACCATATGCCTCTCAGGGAGCAGGGGACACAATTCATCCCGTAATATCGCCTGGTATATATGCCATGATACTGACAGTGCACCCTGTTCGCGGGTTCTGCCCACACTCAAAGGGGAGGGAAGGCAGAGTTGAAGGTCATTCCTAGGATTTTGCTTGTCACTGAGTCCTTGAACCAAGAGAGTTGCTCAGTGGTTGGGATGTGAGGATAGCCAGAAGTAAAAAGGAGATCCCTGGTGGCCAGCGTGAGAGCAGCTTCCACGTGATGGAGAGTGTGGAGCCTGCTACAGTCAAGAAGCAGCTGTGACCAAGAGGAGGCCAAGTGGTGAGAAGAGAAGAAACTGGGGTTGAATAAAAGAGACCTGAGCATGTTTGTTGTTTGGAAATAACCAACAGAGAGGAATCTGTAGCTAAACAGCCAGCTCTTTCTGGTTGTCTACATGCCCCTTCTATGGAAACTTGACTTATTCTCCCATATGGATTTTGTAAAACTGCACGTATTATTACATGGCGTTTGCAAACAGAGATGTGTGCAATCTAACTGAGTTATAGTTACTTTGGAGACTCATGTTTGCTTACTTGTGGCCTGGTAAATCTCAATCTTAATATCACGGGAATGCTTTTCTATTTGGTCTCCACTTTCTTGATTTTTTTAAATTGTTACATGATGTTTTTCGGGGGGGAAGGGATAGAAACTGGTAATAGCACTAGCTGCTGCGAATGGAAAATCTACCACATGACAGGTCTTACGAGAATTGAGAAGTGAAAGGTTAAAATGTTAGTCTTTTTGGTCATGTCCACCTCTTTGCGACCCCAAGGACAGTAGTCCAGTAGGCTTCTCTGTCCATGAAATTGTCTAGGCAAGAATACTGGAGTGGGTAGCCATCCCCTTCTCCAGGGGATCCTCCCTACCCTCGGATCTCACCTGGGCCTCCTGCATTTCAGGCAGAGTTTTTACCATCTAAGCCACCAAGGAAGCCCTAGAGAAGCGTGCATGTACGTTATCACTCACCCCCTTCTACAAGGCAGACTGTTGCGTCCAAATCACATGTGGGGAAACCGAGTCTCAGACAGCCTTCAGGGCTGTGGCCAAGGTTCCAGAACCAGTAAGTAGTGATGCTCTGTCTCCCCAGCTCTTTGTCACTATCCTCACATCAAATCCTTCATTTTCTAGAGTTTGGCAAGTTTCTTCTTTTGGAAATGGTCACTATTTCTTTAGGATGCAGAGAGCAGCAGATATTCTGTGAGAACCAGCTGTAGCGCTCACCTTTTATCCCCCTCCCAGTCCAAACTCCTGGTCTTCCCAGCTTGGCTGTTTGAGAAATTACTCAGGGAAGAGTGTTCCTCTCTACTCGGCATGATTCATTGCTGAGCAAAGAACAATACAGAGGCATTTCAGCCACTGTGACTTTGCAAAGGTCATGCACGCAGGAGCCCAGGGGTTTGTGTTGGACAGGGTGCCTAAGGCACTAGATCACATTTGCTTCTCTTTCTGAATACATTGTATCATAAAAGGGTTTGCAAGGCCTGTTCTCATTTCCAAAGAGTACTGTGAATCTTAGGAGACATTTCAAAGGTGATGTCAGGAGGAAGCTCCTAGAGCAATTGGAACTCAGGGTCTTGGAGTGGAGAAGCAGCAGGAGTGGCCCCAGACTTGGCAGGATTGAGAGGTGATGGGTTGTTCCAGAAGTGGGATAGCTTTGGGGGAATGCAACAAGTTAACTGGGTTTTGGAGGAAGTGTAGGAGTTTGTCAGGTGAGTGGAAAGTAGATGGAGGGAAAGAGGGCCTCTCAGGCAGAGGCAAAATACAAAGATTTAAAGTCAAGGATTGTCATGCCAAGTGGCTCAAGGCTAAATGATAATGTTAGTAATGATACCACTACTGCATACCAATAAACACAAACGCGTATATGTAACCTGTTGTATTAATTATATTTTAATTGCGAGCATGCTAAATCACTTCAGTTGCGTCTGACTCTTTGCCACCCTGAGGATGGTAGCCTGTCAGGCTCCTCTGTCCGTGGGGATTCTCCAGTCAAGAATAGTGGAGTTGGCTGCCACGCCCTCCTCCGGGGGATCTTTCTGACCCAGGGATCGAACTCGTGCCCCTTATGTCTCCTGTACTGGCAGGCTGATTCTTTACCACTAGCACCACTTGGGAAGCCCATATTTTAAGTACATTAGTTCGATTAACTCATCTGTTACTCAGAGCATTCATATGAGGTGGGTGCTATTATTGCCCTTGTTTTACAGATGAGGAAACCGAGACTCAGGCGAGGTACCTTTCCAGAGAAACCTCAGCTGTCAGAGTCAAGTTTTTAGTCCAGCAGTCTACATCTAGAGCAGTGTTATCATTCAGTTCAGTCGCACAGTCATGTCCAACCCTTTTCCGACCCCTCGGACTGCAGTGCTCTCCTAGACTGCAGTGCTACCGTTAGAACGTTCTTTAATGATGGAGATATTCTAAATCTTCACTTCATTGAAGGAGTCACTAACCTCATATGGCTGTCGGTGTGGCTGGTGTGACTGAGGATCTGAATCTTACACTGTCTTTCATTTTGATCATATGTACATTTAAAGAGGCGCGTTGGCTAGAAACCACCGTATGGCACAAGGCAGGTTGCTAGTCTACTTAACTGTAACACTCTGTTGCCTTTGAAATTGGACTGTGCCGAGCTGACTGTAATGACCCTGGTGGTGCTAACAACAGCCACAGGAACGAGAGCTGCCATTTATTGAGCTCTTACCATGTGCAGGGCATTGTGCTCAGTATTTCCACGAGGTTGTGTCCTGTGATCTCCAGGAAAATCTCGTGCATGAGGGCTATGGGCAGAGATCCTGGATCCAAACTGCTGCTGCCATTGCTAAGTTGCTTCAACCGTGTCTGACTCTGAGCAACCCCATAGACAGCAGCCCACCAGGCTCCACCGTCCCTGGGATTCTCCAGGCAAGAACACTGGAGTGGGTTGCCATTTCCTTCTCTAATGCATGAAAGTAAAAAGTGAAAGTGAAGTCGCTCAGTCGTATCCAACTCTTCCCCACCCCATGGACTGCAGCCCACCAGGCTCCTCCATCCCTGGGATTTTCCAGGCAAGAGGACTGCCTGAATGCAAAACCCAGCTCTGCCACTGGTTAGCTCCGCAGCCTTAGGCACATTCCTTCTTCTCTCTGTGCCTCAGTTTCCTCCTTTGAAGATGGACTTAACAGCAGCGTCCACTTCATATGCTTGTTATGATCGCAAGAATCTATGCATTTAGTGCAGGCCACATGGTGTCTGACGCGTGATAAGCATCGGACGTGTGGGTGGTATTGATGTTACACCCTTATACATTAGATGAAGAAACCGAGGCACACAGAGAAAGGCCTTGAGCTGGTAGGCATGGCTGACTCTGGAAGAGTCGGTATTCAACCCACAGGTAGCTTGATTTCAAAGTCCACGTTTTTAACAACCAGCTGTGGTTTCCATTCAGAGTTTCTGGAAGTGTCATTTGTGGAGAATTGGTATTGAAATCCTCCAGGGTGCTTGTTAAAAATACAGTCTCTTAGACTTACTGAGAATAAGTATCATAAATTGTTCAGGGTAAAGACTAGGAATATGCATTTTAGTAAGTTCCCTACGTGACTTTTGAGTACAGTGTAACCAATGAGAAGCCACTGAAAAATTGTAGTGGGGAGGTAAGTAGGAGAGCACAGGTTTGAAGCCTACAGAATATGCAGAGGATAAAGTAATTCTGCAAACAGATCTATTTTTTAGAAAGCTCTTTCTCACCGAGAACTCCAGCTGAAGCCTGGCGAGAGGTCCTGGGATAAGCTTGACAAGCTGGACATGTTTGGAACCTTCTGTCACCGGCAAAGTGATGGGGCATGGGAACCAGGAGAGCGGATGAAAGTTGTAAGAGAGAGGCAAGGAATGCAGATCACTGTCTTCAGAGGGAAAAGCAAGAGGAGGGATGCTGGCTTGTGGAGAGCCAAGACTGACAGAGGGTTGTTTGCAGAATACGTGAGGCTTGAGCGTGTTTATAGGAAGAGGGGCAGTGGAGTAAAAGGATCTGAAGACAGGGAAAGGACTGGATCATTTTGGATTAAAATCCCAGCACAGGGAAGAGGGACTCATGTCCTTGGGAAAAGTTGGAATATTTTTTCTTTGGGATAGGAAAGAAAAATAGAGAAAAGCTTAGAGGCTGAATTTACAACTGGAATTCTTGAAAGTATAATTCTAGATTGTTCCAAATGACAGCACTAGTGAAGAATAAGGATAAATATGGTAACACCTGCAATACTTTGAAGGCCTTCCCCTCTCTGCCAGGCATTGTAGAGTGCTCTTGAGGAATTACCTTTTTTGCAATCCAAAGAGGTAAATGTAATGGGCATACCCATTCTACAGCCCACAAGAAGGAGTTAATTGTCCGTGCTCATGTAACTAGTAGGTATTATAGTAGAGCTGAGATTCGACCCCAGAGAGTCTAGATTCAGAGTTTGGTTTCTCATCACACAGCTGTACTATGGGATGAAAAGGCGGCAGTAACGACAACATGCATTCTCATGGTACTTAAAACACCCATCTGCCCATTTTACAGATGTGGTAGCTGAAGCAGAATTTGCTGGACTTGTCACATGTGTTGGTAGGGCCAGGGCTCTGGCTGGAATTGGGGTCTCTAGACTTCTAGTTGTGTTTTCTTTCCCAGGATGTGAACAGCCACACACAGCTCCTGAGTAACTGGCGTTGCATTTCTGGGCAGCCTCTTTCCCTCTCTCCTCTTCCATTCCAAGCCTTGCCTCCACCCCTCCTCCTATCCTAACCCCACCCTAAAAAGGCCAGAAAGGTGATCCAGTGCCCGCTCCCTCCTTCCGGCCGGAATTGTCCCAGCCAGGTGCCACTGCCCTGCTCTAGCGCGAGAGGCCCCATGCAGGCAGGCAGCGGGTGGGAAGGCCACGTTTGTTTTGCTTTTATTGTTAAATAACATAAATCTCTTGGCTGCACCACCCGCCGGGACGTGCGTCGTGTGTCTTCCCGCACAGTCACTAATGAGACAGTTAATCATTTGTTTATTCTGTATGAAGAGAGGTGGCGGCCGTATCTCTCAAACCAGACGCGGGGCTGAGGACCCTTGGGGGAGCTGCCCATCCCTGGCACGTGAGTTGCCTATGTCCCAGCACCATCCTGCCCTGCAGGCCCCCATACCTCTTTCCCTGAAGTCTTGGCCAGGGTGTAGGCCTCAGTTGATGATTATTATTACTGTTGTTGGAGCTATTATTTTTTAAATACTCCCTTCTCTGAGAAGCAAAAAAAAAAAAAAAAAAAAAGCACTTTATGAAAATGCTTTGTTGGGAGATAAGTAGGTTTCCTCTTGGGCACAGGGGGTTTATCTCACTTGTGCAGGGGTTCCTAGAGGTCGTGCAATGCATGAGATAAAGCTCTGGGATCCTCCTTTGGGAAGACAGTCAGCATTCGCTGTTTTCCTAGTTTCAGGGTTAAAGAGGTGAAATCAACTGTGTTCCTGCCCCAGTCTCCATGAGGCCGAGGCCACTTTTATTACAGCAAATTGGGCTTGTCCAGGAGGCATGGGCAGGGGAGAAGAGAGCCCTGGGGATGTGAGGAAGGGGTTAGAGTAGGGGTGCAGGTGCGGGAGTGACAGCTGTTGGTCCCTGGACCACCCCATCTGAATGAAAATCACCAAGGACTCCCACCTCTACTATTTGCATGCTGCTAGCATCCTCCTGCTATTTTCTTGCTGTTTGGATAAATCCTATTGCCCGAAGCCTCTATTTCAATTAACTAGGTCCAACTGTCTGTGTCCTGAGGCACTGGCATCCGCTGGAGCTGCTGTGTTTTCTGCAGGGCATTGCATCCTTGACAGTCTGTCTCTCTGTCTGTCTTCAGGGTGCTGGCTCCCATCCTTGAGGCTGTGCCCCTCTGCAGAACTGTTTACATCCCCGAGGGGCAGGAGGGGGCGGGCTGGTGGTGTGTGCAGAACTCCCCAGGGCAGGGCTCATGTTTCAGGAGCAGCTTGGACAGGCAGAATAGCTATTCTTTTAGACCACTGGAGCGGGGAGAGCGAGGAGTTAAGAGAGCAAGGGGCCTCCACCAAAACAGTGAAGCAGGTTGGAGTGGGCAATGGCATGGACTCAGCCCCCTACTGTGGTTGTTCTTCTGCTTTCTGTCTGCTTCATCCTGGGGCCCTGGGTGAGGTGCTTCTACCTTTAGTCTCCCACCTAGATATATTTCCCCTCTTCTCATCCTTTCTCCTCCCTGTTTTCTTCCCCCAGAACCTCTTGGCAACCTGTTTATCTTTGCTCTTGCTGTTTCTTCCATCAGAATTTCCTTCTCTTTCCTTTCCTACTGCTCCTTATCAAAACCTACCCTTCAAGGCCCAGTTCAAATGCTTCCCCTCCAAGAAGCTTTCTCACCGTCTTCTCTGGGGAGAATGAACCTTGCTTTCTGTGTTTGGGAGTGCTGTTTCTCCCACCCTCTCCCTTCTTTGGGTCAAGGGCTATCTTCTCATCTGTGTGTCTCACACAACATGGCATCACACAATCCACGTGGTTCTGTGTCTTTGGCTGGTTTGGCTCTTTAGTGGCTTTGATGGTCATTTCCCAAAAGATATGGTGCATTCTAATTTTTGAAACCTATGAATATTACCTTATTTGGTAATCGGTCATTGCAGGTGTGATTAGACTAAGGATTTTGAGATGAAGAGATGATCAGATGAGCCCTAAATCCAGTGACAAGTGTCCTTATAACAGACACACAGGGGAGATTTGTCAGACAGGAAGGAAACTGGGATGAAGATGGGGGTAGAGATCGCAGTGATGTGGTCACAAGCCGATGAATCCAAGAAATTCTGACAGCCACCAGAAGCTGCAAGAGACAGGGAAGGATCCTCCCCGAGAGCCTCCAGAGGCCGTAGCTCTGCCAACACCTTGATTTCAGACTTGTGTCCTCTAGAATTGTAAGAAAATAACTTTCTGTTGTTTCATGCCATGCAGTTTGTGATAATTTGTTATAGCAGCTCCCAGAAACTAATAACAGGCTGGTGGGCCTGGGAGAACAGGAGGGACACATAAAAATACCAGTGTGGGGAATCTGGACCCTTCCGTCCAGACTGTTGTTTATGACCCCTGATTCCTCTTGCTTCTATTTCACACAGTCCAAGTCCTGTTACTCCAGCACGAGGCCCTGTGTGGTTAAGCGCAGGCATCGTCATAGTTGGAAGGTCAATACTGAGTAAATATGCAAGGGTCTTTGTTTTAAAAGGACTCTCTCTGTGCCTTATTCCTCTGTTATTGTTTGGGGAGGCTACTAGAGAAATGTGTGTATGTGTGCACGTGCGTGTGCGTGTGTGTGCGCGTATGTGTATGCTTTTGCGTGCATGCATGCGTATGCAGCCTGCACTTTGCCAGCTGTTATCCCCCTCTGGTGGTCACTGGCATAAATCCATCACCTGAGCATCTAAAATTCCAATGGAAGGAAGATCACTGGGTCAGGAGGACGCAGGGAGAGTCAACCCGTTTAGCGTGGTTGTGTTGGCATGCCCTCTCCTTAAGAGTTTCAGTGGATGATTCTGCTCCTCAGCTAAGAGTGTTGCGTACATGGAAAGAAAAACAGCTTTGAGTCTCACAGATAGGTTCACTTCTTACCTCTGCTGCTTAATATCTGCGCTGGTCTGAGTTTATCTAACCTTGCCAGTCCACATCTGTAAAATGGAAGAGTAAGGGACACCCTCCCAGGAGGAACACAAGATTCTGTTAAACGGTGTGCTTCAGATGCCTGGTACATAGCAGGCACTTCCTCATCATTTATTTCCTTCCTGTCACCCACACATGATTGATTCTGCTATTCAAGTTATCCTTCTATTGTAAATCATACCTTTATCTCTGGAAAATTGAGTAGTTCTGTGACATTATTTTCTGGAGAACAGGAAGATGTTCTTTTTGCAAAGGGGAAAACTGGGGATTTGAACAGAGGAAAGGAATATTCAGATGAGAGTAAACTAGTATTTATTAACTCCAATATAAGCCAGGGCTTCTCTGATAGCTCAGTTGGTAAAGAATCCACCTGCAATGCAGGAGACCCCAGTTTGATTCCTAGGTTGGGAAGATCCCCTGGAGAAAGGATAGGCTACCCACTCCAGTATTCTTGGGCTTCCCTTGTGGCTCAGCTGGCAAAGAATCTGCCTGAAATTTGGGAGGCCTGGGTTCGATCCTTGGGTTGGGAAGATCTCCTGGAGAAGGGAATGGCTCCGCTCCAGTATTCTGGCCTGGAGAATTCCATGGACTGTGCAGACCATGGGGTCACCAAGAGTCAGACATGACTTTCACTTTTCAATATAAGCCAGTTCCTTTACTCAAATATATGATTTGATTCTTACAACAACCCAGTCAGATTGGTAAACCGATGGGGAAATGCTGACCTAGGGAGTTCTGCCTACTGAGGATTACACAGCTGAGAAATCTTCCTACACAGGATGCCTGACTCCTGTGCCCGTCAGCACTCTGTGCCCCACCATGCTGCTTCCCTAGGGGCCCTGGGGCAAATATAGCTTATGAAGAGCCCAAATGTAAGGATCAGTCAAGAAGAACAAAACTGTCATTCCCAACTGCCAACAGAGAAGAGGATATTCAGTTCCAGGGAACGGGTTTTCTCCCAGTCGTTCAGCAATAAGGGCTGGAGAAGTCTGCATAGAACCTGACCAGCAGTGTAGTGCTGGACCCAAGAGGCTTCCCCTCTGTCCTACTTCTTATGGATCTGATGCCCATTATCGCTTTCAGGAGGCTTTGATAAGGCTGCATACACTACCATGTGTAAAATACATAACTAGAAGGAACCTGCTATACAGCGCAGGGAGGTCAGCGCGGTGCTCTGTGATGACCTAGAGGGCTGTGATGGAGGGGGTGGTGGGAGGGAGGCTCAAGAGGGAGGGGATATACGTATGCATATAGCGGATTCACGTTGTTGTGCAGCAGAAATTAACACAACATCGTAAAGCAGTTATATTCCCATGAAGAAAAAAAACTACCTAAGATATGTAATACACTGCAGGTGGTTATTTGGATGAGTAGCATTGGATGAGTACAGACAGAGGAAATTTTCTCAGTGCTCCTTGAATTAAAACCCGGAGCTGAGTCTCATTAGCCACCTAACACTCCTGGTCATCTTGTTCGGCTTTGCAGAGCAGTGGAGGGACTTGTGGGGACATGGGTTTACAAAGGAGACAGAATTGTAGATTCACCAAGGAGGTCAAAGAACCACATATGAGATATGAAAACACTTGAAACTTACCCTAGTTTCCTGCGTGGTTATTGGGAGACCTGTGTCCTAGTTCTTGATCCACCAGCTTTGCAACCTAGGAGAAGTTAGTCCCTCTCTGGAATTCAGTTTGTAAAATGAAAAGGTCAGGCAAGATGATATCTAGGTTTCCTTTCAGACATAAACATATGTTGTGTTTGAATTGGAGTGCTGTCAGAGGGACTAGGGTGTGAGAAGAGGTAAGATCCTGATCACCCTGGACAGGTCGAGTTTCAGGAGGGTGCAGAGGAACTTCAGCGGTTCTAAAGAGATAGCTGTGCTATCTGTATATGCAGTGGGTCAATAAATATTCCCGGATGGGGCTGGTTGGCAGTAGACTTCCCCATCATCAGGCACAGTGCCGTGGGGACATTTTTATCAAAGCATTCACCAGGCTGTTAGGGGCATGTCCCTCACTAGCTGCAAATTTCTTGATGTGTGGGGAGACTTTTAACTATTTCTTGTGATAATCAGTGAGTGGTGGTGGAAAGAATGGACACAACAGCCAAGCTCTTTTAGATTCCATTTCTCCAGAGACATTTCCTTCTTGTATCAGTTTTGTTTGGAGGAATCTCTTCTTCTCAATGGGACGGTAGATACTAAAGCTTATATGAGGAAGGGTAGGTGAAGATGAGTTGATGTTTGCAGATATGGGTGAACATTGGAAGTTGTGCCTATGGTTCTGGCAAAAAGAAAAAAAAATCCTCACTTTTAGCCCCTTCCCTTCTTAGGTTGTGAAGTTACATTGAAAGTGATATGAGTGGGAGGCAAAGGCAGGAATGATGTTCACTGGCTTATAGCTTTGTTACAGTCTCTGTTTCCATTGCCGGTCTGCGGTCAGACACCGTAGGTTTGACAGTATATATATAACTGACTTATAACCATCATACACGTTGCACCCACTGTCTTTCCCTTCCTTATACCCCCAGAGACTCCCATTAGAGGCATCATTTTTTAACTCAATACAAGTCCTACTCTCTTCAGATCTGTGAGCTGAATTTCATTTAACATACTCTCTCCCCTTTCCCAGATTTTATTTTTATCTTGATATCAAGTCAAGGAGTTGGAGGTAATCCCTGGGAAGAGGAGTCTAAAGATAAACCAAAGGTACACATACAAGACAGAAAGAGGGAGAGAACTTATACAATAGTGTCTGCTGAATAGTTACTATGTGCCCAGCTTAGTGCTCTGGGCTTTATGCACATTATTTATGCACATAAAGAGACCTATGAAGAGAGCATGATTCTGGAATTTTACATAGGCAGAGGCTTAGACTCAGGACAGTGAAACAAGTGTCCAAGATCACACAGCTAGTAAGAGGAAGATCTGGGACATGAAGCAGGATTTTGTGACTCCAGACTTGGTCTATCATTCAATCTAGCATCTTTATTTTCCCAAATACTTTCCTTACAGTCTCTATATCCTAGATATATTTCATACATACCACTAAATGGATCAAATGATGACAGAGTATTTAGGTGCCTAGCTCATGCCCTGACATAAAACAACAACTCTGTAGGCATTACTGATACTGCTGTTATTTTCACATTTGATAGTTTGGGTTGTGAAGAGGGAAAGCAAAGTTATTTAATTGGAGGTAGTTTGGTATTTGGATACTAGAATAAATGTTACTGATTATTAATTAATTTCAGGCTTTATGAGGAATGAGTTGCTGCTCTGTTTAAAGGTTGCATTTGCTTCAACCTAGGTAAGGCTTGTAAAGATCTCTGTTCCAGACTCTGACCTGTTTCTAAGTGGTTATTATTGCCATCACTTTTAGGCAGCCATGCAATATTCCTGTGGTGCATGACATGCTTCAATATTCCAGAATTCAGTTTGTGAACTTTGGAGACTAGCATTGTACGCCATTAAAGAATAGCTTCCGGCCTGGGAGCCCCTGTCCCTGGTGCTGAAATCAGAGCTCCTGGGAGGTAGAAGCAGATGGTACCACATGGTACCAGTCATCTTCATAGCCTGCCTGAGCCCAGAGACTGAACTACTGTGAAGAGCAGGCTGGCTTGGGAATTGAAGAATCTGAGTAAAATTCTAATAACTTGCTGTGTGGCCCCAGGCAAACCACCTAGCCTTTCTGTTTCATCTTTCCCGCTGGTCAATCTGGATTGCTACATTCTCTCTTTCCTGTTTTGCAGTGCTGCTGATTCTGTGTGAGTGAATGATACACCAGATGCTGAGTAGGATATGAACGCACAGTATGATTATGCTGTTATTATTGTTGCTCAGTCTTTTAATCATACATTTCAACTATATCATCTTAATTTACTGAGGCACCCTAAGGCCTAATAAAACACAAAGCAGCCAACAGGAAATCAAACAAACTGATAAATTCACTGGCAAAACAAAGAAATAGGTTTTCTTTGTTTTTTGCCCGCTCTTGTCATATAGCTCAGGGTGTGTCTCTAAGAAGAAGAAAGGAAATGACCAGTGAGGAGTCAGCCTCTTTCTGGAAAAAAGTAAGACAAAGAAGATCTTATCTTGTTACCTCCGCTAGCCCCGCAGGGAAAGTCTGTTCTACTGCCACAGGGCCTGAAACCTCACCATTAGCCTACTATTCTAGCTTGGTATTTCTTGCCCTTTGCAGAATGGTTGCATCCTCCCTTTTTTAGTTAATCATATTTGCTATGGGCTGGGAGATGAATATTGAATCCCTGGGTCTAGGTTCTCTCTCTAGCTATAGAATTTTCATAAAACCAATAATTTAATTTCTTCTAAACTCAGTTTCTCAATCTGGAAAATGGGCTCAATTGTAATACTACCAGCCTTATGAGATGGTTGAGAAGATAAAATTTCTTGAGAGAGGCTTCCTAAAGTCATGTGAACATTGGTTGTCATTGCTCTCTGACATGCTGTGGTCAAAGTATCCCATGAGTGAGTCTTAGCTTTTCCCTGTTCTGTACTTTGTGTGCCATCTTCCTTTCAGGTATACCTTCTCCATTCTCCTGTTAAAACCTTCAAATATCAGGTCAAACACCACCTCCTTTTAAAATGTTTGTCTGCGTGTTTATTTTGGCCCTGCTGGGTCTCCGATGCTGCGTGTGGGCTCGCGCTGCTTGTGGTGAGCAGGGGCCACTCTTCGTTGTGGTGTGCAGGCTTCTCGTTGTAGCGGCTTCTCTTGTTGCAGAGCGCGGGTTGCTGAGCCCACAAGCTGGGGCCACAACTACTGAGCCCATGTGCCACAGTCACTGAGGCTCACACACCCTAGTGCCTGTCCTCCGCAACAGACACACCACCTTCTTTAATTACTCCAGTTCTTTAATTACCCCAACCATAAGCGACTTTTTTCCTTCCAGAATTCCTAGAGAGTCTATCGTCTTTACTATTCATCTGATTGTTTCCTTTAACTATGGTAGGGTAGTTATTTTAGTACATTTTTTTACTTTCCTCAAGAGATGATGAGATTTTGGAAATGGGATCATATCTTACGCACAGTAGAGGCCCAACACCCATTTGAATGCATGTATAAGGTGGATGTTATGCCCATTCCCTTAGGTCTTCTTTCAAATAGAAATATTGGTGGGGAAACTGACCTGGTAGGCATGAGTACAAATATATGAATTAAGAGCACTGGGCTCAGGTGGCAAATGAGGGTAAAGGGAAAACCTGGGGAGAACAAATTGAATAAGAAAGTGGGAGCTGCCAAAGACATGTTTCATCATTGTAGTAGTTTTTCCTGGCCTGCTTTTGGTCTTGGAGATTCCACGGAACCAACAAGGTAAGATACCTTATAAGCTCTAAACAGGGACTAAAGTTGGAATTCATGGACATAGGAAATTGTGCAATATCTAAGCCCACCAGAAGGTGGCTCACTGTCACTGATTCCACGGTCTGGCAGCTTTGCTCCTGGGGATCCCCCAAGTTGATGTGTTCTGGAGAAGGGAATGGCTCCCTACTCCAGTATTCATGCCTGGAGAATTCCATGGACAGAGGAGCCTGGTGGGCTACAGTCCGTGGGGTTGCAGAGTATCTGATTCACCTGAGCAAATAATATACACACACTTCTGATGGGTAGTTCTCATCTGTGTTTCATATGGTTCAATGCCGACCTCTCTATATCCTCTCCTCCATCCCTTCATAATGTAAAAGCATAAAGCAGACTCCATCCTGTAGGCTGGAGAATGTCACCTTTGGGACTTTCACCTTTGGGAAGGTTTCCACTGAGATGAAATAGAGGTCCTTCAACTTCCTCTAAGTTCCTGCTAAGGTGCAGAACCGAACTCCGATCACACCCTCTGCATTTGTGTCTCCTGCCTGGATCCTTAGAGGGTGAGCAGCTGGTGCCTTTTTGACGACCTGGGCTAAAAGGAGAAAGTCCCTGTCTTTTGTATACTTCATTCCTTGCTCTCTCTGCTCCCCCTCTATTTTTCCAGATTTCTTGTCTGAATTGCAGAGATAGCACCTCTCTCTCTGCTTCTTTCCTGGATCACCTCATCTCACTCTCCTTGTATTTTCACAAGATATGTGGCTCAAGTATTTTTCTCTTTAAAAATCATAACGATAGCTTTCCTTTTTTATGGTTCTTCACAGTTAACAAAGCCATTTTTATGCACCATTTAATCTGACCCTCGCAATAGCTATGAGAAGTTTTGAAGCACAGCTATTGATATTCCCATTGTGCAGATGAAAATACTCGTATATAGATAGAGGAAGTGATTTCTCAGAAAATGTAAGAAATACAAGGTCTCCTGATGAATTCTTCCTTGGGTTTCTTAATATGGATGATGCAAATAAAGCCAAAAAGGAACACAGAACATACCCCTGGTCCTACAGTCAAGAGCAGTGGAAATGAGGCTGGAATGAACATGCCCCGACTCACAGCTTAGTGCTCCTTTTATCCCACTGTCGTCTTTCTCCATGACCTAACAGACCACTGGATAGTTATCCAGCCAATCAATTTACCATTCAGCCTCTTAAAACTCTTGAGTTTGCATCAATCAGAATCTTGACAGAAGGTCCCAGAGGTGAATGCCTGAGGAAGTTTGGAAAGCTCATTAGGAATCTTTTTTTTTTTTTTTAAAGCTAAAAGTGGATGAAAACAAAGACTGGAAGAAAATCTCTCAGAACGTTAATGATGACTGCGCTTGGGTGATGGAGTTGTGGACAATTTAGTTTTCTGTGTTTCTGTATTTTTGCATTGTCCTGAGTGAGATTTTATTACTTTTGTAATGGAAAATAGACATTAAAAAAAGAAAAAAAAAACCCTTTGGGCAGAGGTATTGCATGTATATGTGTATGTGTGTGTGGGAAGCAGGGGAGTGGCTGTTAGCACCTTGCATTAGACTCCACTGAGGATGAGTGAAGCAGACACTCTGGCCTCCCCTGTCAGGGAGGTCTGTGTGTTCTGTGCCTCTCTGGTTCCCATTTCTCCCCCAGAGCTCCAGCTGATGGTTTTGGCAGGCTGCGCTCACACCTTCTCCCTCCCTGGTGCCCTGGTTCACTCCCCCCAAAGCCACAGCCCGCAGCAGGGCACGTGTGGAGGCACCAGAGCCCCTCTCTGTCTTGGCAGGGCCCTGGGCTCCTGCCCTCCTCGCTCCGCCTGCTGGGGACTTATGTAACACATTCCCAGGACTTCATTTTCCAGCAGATTGAAAGCAAAGCCACTGTTGATTTTCTCCAAAAAAGATCTATTTGGAAGTGCAATTGCCTTGAATTACATGGTGGCGCGAGAGGCCAGACCTTGCTGTAAATAACTTTCCTCTCAGCCACACAGGAGCCTGGCTGGCAGCGCAATCCAAGCTTCGGATGGTGGTGCTCGATGGGGAGGGGGAGAGAGGCAGAGAGAAAGTGTGTGCCTGTGAAAACAAGGGTGCCCCTCTTGGGGCTTTGGCTCAGCTGCTGCCACTTCTTTCCCCTCTGGAGTTCTGCGTCTGCGTGAGTGGAGAGGGCAGAGAAGGGGCCAGAACTGGGGCTGGGCTTCTGGGCTCTCTCCTCAGCTAGTTTATAGAACCTCCCTCTTGGTCTTCCACCCTGCCACCCAGGAGTCCCGGCGCTGTGTGAGGGCCAGTGGCTCGTGCATGCAATGTGGGGTGGCACAGAGAACAAGTTTCAGAATTGGACGCATCCCAGTTCTAGTCCCAGGTGTGCCCATTGCAGTTTATGGGACCTCAGCAGATTGCTTTACATCTCTGACCTGTTTTTATCCATTAGAAAACCAAAACAAATCAGGTGATGGGTGTGGGAGTGGCGAATATCTACGGTTCAAAATTATCGTGAGGATTAAAGGGAGAAACACTGGGGAAATCATGTTGCCCCGTGCCTAACACTTGATCTGTGCTCTGTAAATTCAGTTCCATTCTGGGTTCTGCATTGCCTTCCATGATAGACTGAAATGAGAAGCAAAATCGATGGGCTTGAAACCAGGATGGCCCAAACCCAAGTTGTGAAACATGCAAAGTTTGAGCTGTTTTGCTTTTTTTTTTTTTTCATATTCTCTTTCTCTATAGATATCCATAGCTCACACATGCGATTCTCCCAAAAAAGACTGCAATGAACTGACTTATACTGTGGCAGATGGGACTTCATGCAGGTTTTCTCCTGGTGGACATCTGTATTTTAAGAGCCCTGCTGGGGCAAGCAGAGGGCAATCCTTAAGTCAAGATGGCAGCCTTTTAGACAAGGTAGTATCTATAGACATCAAGGTAGTATCAAGGAGATCAAACCAGTCTTCCCCAAAGGAAATCAACCCCAGATACTCATTGGAGGGCCTGAAACTAAAGCTCCAATACTTTGGCCACCTGATATGAATAGCTGGCTCACTGGAAAAGACCCTGATCCTGGGAAAGATTGAGGGCAGAAGGAGAAAAGGACAAGATGGTTGGTTGGCATCACCGACTCGATGGACATGAGTTTGAGCAAGCTCCAGGAGTTGGTGAAGGACAGGGAAGTCCGGCGTGCTGCAGTCCATGGGGTCAGAGTTGGGCACAGCTGAGCAAGTGAACAGCAACAAGAGTATCTAGGTAGGGAATCTGGATTTAGATCAGCGAGGTTTTCCACTTTGGCTCTTCTTAGGACTAGCATTATCTTGCAGGCATCAGAATGGGATTCTGCGCCAGCTCGGCTGGGTATTCTTCTCTGAACTTAAGTGGTTTTGTCCCTTTCATGTTTCTCCATCAAGTCGAGGAAACAGTGGAAGCCTAGTGAACTCTGGGCTGCATCCTCAGGAAAAGCCTCACAGATGCCTCGGGTGGGGGGGGGGGAGGAATCCAGCCACCCACCTACTCACCATCTATTAACATCCTCCTCTGAGAGATGAAACAGCTGATGTTTGCTAAATATTTTGCCAAGTTCCCAAGTACATTATCTTATTTAATCTTCCCTACTTCTGGGGAAGTAGTTACTGTTATTTATTATGCCATTATTATAGCATAGTGGTTAAAGGGCAAGAAGCTGAAGCCAGATTACCTGGTTCAAATCTCAACTCACTCATCACCAGTAGTGGGAACACAGCAACCTAATTCTATGGGCTTCAATCTTCTAATATTTAAGTAGATGTTTAAATAACAGTACCACTTCTAGGGCTGTAAGGCATTTAGAGGTGTGCCTGGCTATTAGTATCCCCATTTAACATCTGAGAACACTGAGGATAAGGGGAGTGGAAGTGATTTTCTTGGTTTTACCCAGCTGGTGACAGATCCAAGGTCAAAAATCCATGTCTTATGACTCCTCGTCTAGAACTTTTCTCTTGCTCGGAGGAAGATCTGCGGGATAATTTATATACCCCATAATATCATCCTCCTTGACAGCTGTCAATCATAGGAACAAGGGCTGAAAACCGTGGTGAGAACAGTTGAAGTGTTGATGCTTGTTTAATTAAACTCTAGTCCCCGAAAACATAAAAGTACTCACAATTTGTATGCCCACCCAAAGTTGGCAGCTGCAGCTTCAGCAGCAGTTAGTGGACTTACTGAGTGGCACTGGGCTGGGACCTAGTGGCATTAGATGCAAGTAGGTGAAGTCCAGAGAAGATTTGCTGTTAGGTGGAAACTCAGGAAGAGAGTCAACTTGTGTGGGGAGCAGAGGTCAAGCTCTGAGGTTCCACTGGGAAAAAGAGCCGCTTCACAGAATGTGGCAATGACCCACTGGGGGCATCAGGATCCAATGTGGGATGGAGATGATATTTGCTAAAGCTTTTCTCTTTTTAGATGGACCTAGAATAAACCTTTACTTGGCCAAGTCCTGTATGGCCTCCTGTGTTACAGACAAAGAGGGAGGGTCAGATGAGGGGGGTGTTGCCACGGAGTCCACTTTGCCCTCCCCGCTTTTCTCTGTAGGGCCTCCCCAGGGGCTTAGCAGTACAAGAGTCCACCTGTGATACAGGAGACCTGGGTTCAATCCCTGGGTTGAGAAGATCCCCTGGAGAAGGAAATGGCAGCCCGCTCCAGTATTCTTGCCTGAAGAATCCCATGGACCGTGGAGCCTGGTGAGCTACTGTCCACAGGGTGGCAAAGGGGCGGACACAACTGAGCGACTTCACTTTCCTTTCCTTTTCTCTGTAGGGCTTCCCCAGGGGCTTAGCAGTAAAAGAGTCCACCTGTGATACAGGCGACCTGGATTTGATCCCTGGGTCTGGAAGATCCTCTGGAGGAAGAAAGGGCAACCCACTCCAGTATTCTTGCCTGGAAAATCCCATGGATAGAGGAGCTTAGCAGGCTATCATCCATGGGATCACAAAGAGTTGGGCACAGGTTAGCAACCAAATAAAACAACAGTTCTTTGTGCCTCCCCTGACAAAATGCTTATATTTCTATCCTTAGGGACTGAGCCTCTGAGGCATTGCTAAGGTATGTGTGTGTGTGTGTTTTTTTTTTTTTTAATGAATATTCAGTTAAATATCCAGTATGCCCACGAGGGCAATGCATTACACTAAATCATACAATAGTATTTTATAAAAAATCCTATTCCTTCATGTTTGGATGCAGCAGACAGATGAATACCTTCATCCAGTTCAGAACTGAATATAGGCAAGGTGCCTTGGGAGGAGAGAGGACGGACAGTCTTTGCTAATTCACGTTTTGCCAAGGGCCAGTCCACTTTGTGCCTTTTTCGCTTAGCAGAGAGCTGCTGGAAGAAATTCTGAGTGCAGACAAATTAGAACAGGGAGCTGTGATCCAGGAGAGGAAAGCATCCCACTCAAGCAACATAATTAAGAGTGTGTCCTCCTTTCTCTCCTTCTCCGAGCTTAAGAAAGAGCATCCCACTTGCTATGGGATTTGTCCGTCCTCCCAGAAGGTGCCAGTGTACTAACCCTCGTACCTGTGGATGTGGCCTTATTTCAGGATGGTCTTTGTGGGTGATTGAGTTCATCTGAGATCATTAGGTTGGGTCTTGATCCAGTGTGAATGGTGTTCTTATACAAAGGGGACATTTAGATCCAGAGACAGACATGCACTCAGGAACAGTGTGGCTTTCAGCCAGATGAAGCTGAAAGCAGAGATCAGAGTGATGTACCTACTGGCTGAGGGATGCCAGCTGTTACCAGCATACCACCAGATGTTAGGTGAGAGGGAAAGGTCAGATTCTCCCCTGCAACCCTCAGAGGGAACCAAGACTGATGACACCATGGTCTCAGCTCCTGGCTTCCAGAATCATGAGACTTCAGTGTCCCCCAGTTTGTGGTACTTGCTATGTAGCCTTCCCAAACTACTGAACCAGGATACTTAAGAGTTTGCCCTCCCTTCTTCAAGAAAATATTTAGTGATTCCCTATTGTGTGCCAGGTACAATGCCAAGTACTGAAAACAGTGTCTTAGAGAAGATCCTTGCTTTTATGGAGTTCATAGATTAGCAGGGATGTAGGTAAATGAACAGGCCATTATTAGCAGTAAGATAAGCATTTAATATCTATTCTTTGCTCTAGCCTGTTGCCTTTCAACTCTGGCCAAACATTAGAATCTTTTGGGAACTTAAAAAAAAAAAAAGTATGTCCAGTTCCCACTCCCAGATATTTTGATCTAATTGGACTGGGATGAGAATATATACCATTAGTATCTAACCCAAAGACTGCAATTGTTGAGAACTACTTTAAAAAAATAGTATCAGGGCCTCACTGTACACCAGTTAAATTGCAGTGTCAGTCAGTCAGTTCAGTCAGTCATGTCCGATTCTTTGCGATCCCATGAATCGCAGCACGCCAGGCCTCCCTGTCCATCACCAACTCCTGGAGTTCATTCAAACTCACATCCATTGAGTCAGTGATGCCATCCAGCCATCTCATCCTCCGTTGTCCCTTTCTCCTCCTGCCCCCAATCCCTCCCAGCATCAGAGTCTTTTCCAATGAGTCAACTCTTTGCATCAGGTGGCCAAAGTATTGGACTTTCAGCTTTAGCATCGGTCCTTCCAATGAACACCCAGGACTGATCTTTAGAATAGACTGGTTGAATCTCCTTGCAGTC
Source organism: Neotragus moschatus (assembly GCA_006410615.1). NCBI lineage: Eukaryota > Metazoa > Chordata > Mammalia > Artiodactyla > Bovidae > Neotragus > Neotragus moschatus. Next base: position 697,871 of record SJYA01001449.1, on the reverse strand, counting down.
CAACGGATTCTCAAGAGTCTTCTCCAATACCATAGTTCAAAAGCATCAATTCTTTGGCACTCAGCTTTCTTCACAGTCCAACTCTCACATCCATACATGACCACTGGAAAAACTATAGCCTTGACTAGACGGACCTTAGTTGGCAAAGTAATGTCTCTGCTTTTGAATATGCTATCTAGGTTGGTCATAACTTTCCTTCCAAGGAGTAAGCGTCTTTTAATTTCACGGCTGTAGTCACCATCTGCAGTGATTTTGGAGCCCAAAAATATAAAGTCTGACACTATTTCCAATGTTTCCTCATCTATTTCCCATGAAGTGGTGGGACCGGATGCCATGGTCTTCGTTTTCTGAATGTTGAGCTTTAAGCCAACTTTTTTACTCTCCTCTTTCACTTTCATCAAGAGGATTTTCAGTTCCTCTTCACTTTTTACCATAAGAGTGGTGTCATCTGCATATCTGAGGTTATTGATATTTCTCCCACAATCTTGATTCCAGCTTGTGCTTCTTCCAGCCCAGCGTTTCTCATGATGTACTCTGCNTGACTTAAGGAAGGAAAGAGGTATTTGTAGAACAGTGGGGAGAAGAGAAATATGGATGTGACACGTTGACCTATTTTAAGAACGCAGGGTGGCTTCGAGGCTTCTGCATTTGTTTTTCCCAACTGTCAGGGAAAACTGTCAGCTGTGACAATGGCTGAGGCCCAAATCCTGAGGTTTTTTTTTTTTTCACCTCGGAAAATTCGATTAGCAAGTCAGAATAATCAAAGCGCCCATTCTCAGGCCACTTCCTAAATAAAATATATATGTGTGTGTGAAGTAAGACCCGAGCTAAGATCCGTTTGTCTTCTGTCGAGCATGCAGCGCTTTGGGGCTGGAGAGAGCTGGTTCCCAGCTCCCATACTGCACTTAACAGTTGTGTGATCTTTAAATTTCCTTCTAATAAGACGAGGAGAGTAATCCTTTCCCTTCGGGCTTGCGTAAAAGATAAATGAGATAAAGCCCCAAGTGGGATGCCTGTTGCGTGGCGCTTGGCACGTGGTCATTTCTCTTTCTAGAAAGCAGGCTCGGCTGCAGATCCCCTGTCAAACCTCCCCCCAGTTCCCACGGATCCCTTCAGATGCCCCGAAGAGCCGCGGACGCCCTCCAGATGGGTGTGATGCTGTCTGTCTCCCCAAAGGACCACTTCCCGTACTTCCTCTTGCAGAGGCCAGGCCCTTCCAGAAGGGCAGAGGGACACGTCTTCCTGGGGGCCGTCACCAGGTGCCACATCCCTGCGTGTTCGTGGGGTTGGTTGCTCTGAAAAGCAGATGGGAGATGTGTCCGCTTTTAAAAATTCAAAACGGTAGAGTTCAGCGGATGAGACAAGAGTGGCGATTGTACCATCAAGTGACCCAGACTGCAGTGAGAAAAGGCCTTCTGGACCTCTGCTGCTTCAGCCTGCCGTCAGGATGTGCTTATTAAAGCTCCTGTCTCTCTCCAGCTCCCGTTATCAGACATCTTAATTTATTTACTTATTAAAAAAATAAGAGGAGTCTTTGTGCTTTCTTGCTTTTCCCCTTTATTTTACCTTCGTCGTTTCGCATCAAATGATCTTGGCAAAATGAATGAATAAGATGACTGTAATTAAATATAGTTCGTATAGGGGAGGGTTCTTTTCTTCCCTTGGACTGGTAGATTTTCTAATGACAATGACCTTGTAATTCAAAGCACATCCTAGGGATGTCTGTTCTTTATTTTGAACTGCTTTGGATGCACACTGGCTGAGCAGCGGCAGTAACAAGGGGGAGAACTGTTGGCTGCTGATGCAAGCTTTTCCCACGGCTTAAATTGAGAGCAGGATGCTTTTCCCAGGATAAAGTCTCAATGCCTCAGAATGTGTCATGTATATGGACCTTCTCTCAGTAATCGTCTGGAGTCAACTCATTGCTTCTGCTCCAAATGGTATCAGGAGTCCCAGCCTACAGATCCAGAACTTGGCACTGATTGGAATCTTTAAGCCTTCAAGTTGCTGATTGTTGTTGCTGTTTCATCGCTAGGTTGTGTGAGACTCTTTTGCAGCTCCAGGCTCCTCTGTCCATGGGATTTCCCAGAAAAGAATACTGGAGTGGGTTGCCATTGCCTTCTCCAGGGGATCTTCCTGACCCAGGGATCGAACACAGGTCCTCCTGTGTTACAGGCAGATTTTTTACCACTGAGCCACTAGGGAAGCCCTCGACTTGCTGAGAGCTGTTCATTTATTAGTCAACTTAGTAAATGAGCAGAAGGAGTGAATGAAGTCTCTGGGGGATTTAGCAGTGAGTGAGAAGGAGGCTGGATGGGTGAGAGTCATGGGCTCGCTGGTGACATTGGAGGGTTGGTTTGGAGAGCAAGTGGGGAATAAAGTTGGCTATGTAAATTCCCCAAGTGCAGGGATAGTTCTCTATCGATCCGTCTACCTGTCTTATCTGTCTGTCTAGCTGGCTAGTCCTGCCCATTTCTCCTGTTTCAGAGTAGTCAGAAGCTGGTTTTTCATTCCCCTCTTGCGACAAGCTCATCTTATATGGTAAAGGGTAGGGGGTAAAAGGCCTTGGCTTTGAGTACTTATGATGTCAGGGCCTATATGTCTACAAACCAAACATCTTACTTTTCTTCCACCCTTCCAACAACACCTCCTTGCCCCTGGAGCTCTGTCCCTGAGTTGACTGTCTACTGTTCTCCTGCTCTGCACAGTCCACTTTCCGGTGGTTGGTTTGGAACATGGTTTTTTAAGTTCACTTTTTTTTTTTTAACCTGTCCTACTAAAGTGTCAATATACACCATCTGCATCCCAGGGGCTCTTTATTACCCTTGGTGATAAGTCTGTGGAAGTCGTTTTGTAGTAACTTAATTGGATGATGCTCTTTACCTCTGTGACAGGAATGCAGTTGGCCCCGTGTCCTGACCTACGAACCATGTCTCTGCAGCATTGTAGGAGTGTTCCTGTGGCCCACTCGACCTTCTGTGTGAAGGATGGCCTAAAAGTGCAAGAACTATGGGCTGCTGCTGGAATTCTCTGTCCTGTTTCTTCAAGCAACAACAAACACACATCACATATAAGGATTCTTATCACTTACGTCTGTCACCTGGCGGGTCCTCGATAGAGGAATTTTTTCTGTCCTCTCCTCCATGACAGTCGACAGTATGTGTTCAATATGCTCATATTAATTATATTAAAGGCACAGATATACATTAGGGGCAACAGACATGAGAGGTGCCTTGTTCCTGTCTCATGGAAATGGGAGACAGACCAACTGGGGTCACAAGATTCTCTTCCTATCTGATAACCATTGTGGCCACTAGGGAGGTCCTTCTAGACATAGCAGGTACTCAGTAAATGTTTGCTCAAGACCAAAGGACATTTGCCCACCCAGCCAGCCTTTACACATTAGTTTGTATAGATGATTATGCAAAATAGAGGCGTATTCAGTATTGCCCCTTTTACAGAATAGTCCTTGACCTTTACCTATGGGGATTTGTCACTATCAATTTCCCGTTTCTTTTTTATGCCTACTTGTTTATGTGTTTATTTTATTATTATTTTTTTAATTTGAAAAGGAAAATGTTTGATGAAGTACAACTGGTGATGGGCATGGGGGTAAAGATGACAGGATAACTGGAAGCGGACATTAAGGATGTCTTATAATCTTAGAATCACATGGGAAAGAAATTCAGAGGTCATTGCCCCTTATCTCCTGAAGAGATTCTCGGAGGTCTTAAACTAGACAGTCTGATTTAATCTTTCTCTCTCCAAGGCAAAAAGTGAATTATGTTTTTGTCCTTAGTACTTTTATATTAGAAAAACAAAATTTATAAAAGCAGTATGTATATACTGTAAAAAAAAAATTCAGATGTTTACAGAAGCAGCCCAAATGAAAATGATCCACCCTGAAGCCCCATCTCCAGTGGTAAAAGTAATGTTCTGTTCTTTCGCCGGGATTCGTATATTCTTTCTTGATATATGAAATGTAGACACTATCTTTTGACTTCTTGCCATGAAGGATTTAGCGCTGCATCTTAAATGCTGCCTTCCATTCTTCATTCCTTCTCCAGCTCAAACTATTACTTATCCATTATTAAGCTGTAGTAATGTGCATATCTATTCTCCAAATATAATTGGGTTTCCCATGCCTTGCTGTTGATTCTAAAACGTTCATTTAGTTTGAGTGACTGCTACTCATTTTTTTCCTCACTCATTTGCTTATTCATTCAATAAGTATTCAGTGCTTGTTTGTGCCCAGCAAGAGGCTATGTATGAAGTATGTGCAGGCTCTCACAGTATTGTGTGCAAGACAGTTGAGTACGTTCTGGGCAGGAAGAGACACAGAATGCATACCTCAACTCTGTTTCTAACTTGATTTAAAAGAAAAATCAAACAAGCCAAAGATGACTCCAAGGAACTCAAGCCTGGGTGACTGAGAGGACAGTGAAGTTTCTAACTGAAGAAAGATATTCAGCAGGAATCAGTCCATGGAGGGTGATGGGAAATCAGAGACGTCAAAGGCGAAGGGGAGAGACTTGAGTTTAGAGTTTGATTTGCTGGAGTTCTTTCCATAAGGAGAATCTTTCTCTACCTGGTTGCAAATTAAAATCATGTAAGCAGATTTTTACAAATCATGTCTATTGAGTCTTCATCTGACACCAATTAGGATTAAATTTCTGGAAATGGGGCCTCATGTTATTTTTTAAAAAGTAATCACAGGAAATTCTAATGTCAAGCAAAATTGGAAACTTTATCTAGATCAGTGTTCTCCTGTGTATACATCAGAATCATCTGGACACCTATAACAAATAGTGATGCCGGAGCTAAAGAGCCTATTTCATTGGCTTAGGAGAGAGCCTAGGCAACTGTATTTAAAAAGAAAAAAGAAAAGTCTTTCTGGGTAAATTTAATATGCAGCTACAGTTGAGAACCACTGACCTAGACAGTTAATTTTCACTGTGAATAATCAATGTTTTCAGGTTGTAAGCCATGGCAAAGGGGCACTGTAACAGAGTCTACTTAAGCTCTGGGCGAGTTCAGAATTAGCGTGAAATTGTTGGGTGCCAATCAGGACATGGGGACAGGAGCAATCGGAGGATGAGACCAGAAACTTTGAGGAACCAACTGGGGTCATACACCTCGCACTTTAAGTTCAAGGGCATCTCCGGGTTAATCCTGCTTCCAGGAGAGATGTCAGGAAATCTCCCTGGAAGGGCACGGAAGGTAAAATGTCATCCAACGCCCCTGTCCTCTAACTCAAGTTAGTTTCCTCTGTAGTAGCACTCAGCCTTTAGCCATACCGCCTTGAATGCTCTCAGTCTTGTCTGTAGTAGCACTCAGACAATGCACCTTGCATCATTTTTCTTTGAGGAGGGGAATTCAGAATGTCTTAGATCTCAATATGTGTGTGCTTTCCTTGATTGAAAACCAAACCTGCCTCTTCCTTGGGTTCATCCCATTAATCTGAACTCTGACCTTGTCACATCTTAGATAATTCCAGACCTTCTTGTTAATGTCACATAAATATTTTTAGACCAACTGTCTGTCTATAGGCAAGTCATTGAGTCAACAACAGAGTATTTAGAGTTTTTTTCCTGGGTTCATAAATCATTCCTGGCAGAACTTTAATCATTTGGGTTTTGGGCTGCCTCCCTGACTTTTCTCTAGTTTATTTTTGGCCTCTGTAAGCCTCATGTATTTGGAGAAATATTTAATTGCATAAGAGCAGAGTGGACTCCTGTTAGGTGTGCCCTGACTATGTTCTGGGTTCAGGGTTCCTCAAAGTAGGCAGCAGAACCCCTTGGGGTGAGGGCAGGCTTGTGAAAAGGGCACATTTTGGAGTCGCACAAAATCTCTGAAGGTGGGGCTCAGTCATCTGTACTTTTCACATGTTTTTAGATGATCTTTATGTAGTTATAGAGTCTTTGCTATAGTTACTGCTTCAAATATGCTTAGAGGAGAAGTCAGACAAGTTTTTTCTTTTGGTTGGTTGGAGAAAGTTTGCTCATTTATACAGACATCATTTGTAAACAAGACATAGACTGTTCCTTAAAGAATTTCCTAAAAGGTTCTGCATTAGGAATTGCCATTGCCCTCTAGTCTTCCACTATCAGTGTGGAGAATAAAGCTTTATCTTATTTTTTAAGGTCAAGAAGCATGGACAGGGGGACTTCCNCTCAAAGAAGATAGCAATAATTATTATTGTTATAATAATTTTGATGTCATTATGACAAATCTATCAATTAATATTTATTGAGTAGCTGGGCAATGGAGATTGAGTGGTAAGACAAGACAAATGTCCTGATTCATGGTGCTTTTTTCTTTTTAAGTCAGAAAAGTCCCAGGACCCTGGCCCCAGTGCTCTCCCAACTCAGTCTGGGATGCTTAGCTGCACAGCTGGCACCCCCTTTATTCAGATATCAGTTTAAATATCCCTTCCCTGGAGAGGAATTCCACCAACTAGAATAGGCCACTCTCTGATTTCTGCGGGTCAGGGTGCAGAGATAAGACCGGTGTGACTTTATAAACCTGAGGAGATTGGGAACCTGGTTAAAGGAATTAGGAGAAAAATAAACTTCTTTCATAGCTATGACTTTGAAAGCCAGTATAACTTCTTAGAAAACTATTTTTCTTTCCAGTTAAATCATGCCTGGTTCTTCCATCAGAGATAGGTATAACATCTAAATCCATTGATTTATAACATGAATTTCTTCCTGTAACTGGTTCTCTTTGCTCCAGCACCCCCTGAGAAAATCCAAAATGCAGGACAAACATTATTCTAATAAAATTTCATTAAGTAGTATAATTTAAAACATCATACAGCAATGTACAGCAAGTTATTTAGTGTATTGACTCAGGTAGTAACTGGGAATTTGTGGTTAATATTAGTCTGCGGATCCACTTGTCTTCTGAAATACCTTTGATATGAAGCTTCTTTGCTTGGCTCTGTGTTTGAGATCTTGGGGTGTCCTTTCTCTGTGACTAGCGTCCTGGGCTACCAGACCTTTGGAGCATCCAGGGAAGTGCTCTCTGCCCTCAGCTGTCTGCTTCCGCGTCCTGAGTGCTGCCGTCTCTCCATTCCTCTCTAAGCAGTAGCTGTATGTTCCCATCTAGGGTGCATACATCGCTTAAATTCTCTTTGGTGTCTCTAGGGAGGAAGACAACACTTTTTGTATATTTTTCTTTTCTCTGTTGCTATTCCTGTGCTGTCTAGAGAAACACTCCCCGTACCACTGGGTCCTCTTTTCCCCAGTTAATCATAGAAGATATTCTGCTCACTCATCCTCTACATTTCACACATCTCGAAAGCTCCATTCTATTTACACTGGTTATAGAAGTAAATGTGAAGACCGAGGGGGTAGATTGTGTTTGCATAGAAATTTACTTACATGCTAAGAATGCAGTGAAGATCTTTAATGTAAGCTCACTGTATATTTGAGTGCAATGTATACTTATTTCCCAAAATATTCTTAGTAACTTTCCCATTATGAATCACCAAGCCATATGCTTCTCCAAAAAAGGAAGCGTGATTTCTCAAAAATACAGTATTGTTTTTAGAATGAAAATTTAATATGCTTCATAACCAATTCAGATCAGCTTTGAAATCCAGCACTACCTCAGCCTTGATCAGCTTTAAAATGCAAATACCACCCATAAGGAACAAATGTCTTTTCAATTATAAAACTTGAATTTCAAGATTTGTAATGGTTTCTAAGATAAAAATGTTTAAATATATCTGAGAAATAGTTCTTAAATTCCAATAATAATTAAACAGGACAAAAGCAGAGACTTGAAGGCAATACCAAGAACAAAGATAGAGTTACAAAAACTAAAATATTTTTAATTTTCACAGAAATTTCAAGAAGCATTAGGGTGGGGACGCCGGCACTCTCTCTCTTTCTCTCTCTCACATATACACACACATACACACACACACACTTACACTCACACACACACACAAGTCAGTATGCTTTCTGATATTTGAGCATTAGGCTCAACTTAATTGTTGAAGGGCTTCCCTGGTAGCTCAGTCGGTAAAGAATCCACCTGCAATGCAGGAGACCCTGGTTCGATTCCTGGGTCGAGAAGATCCCTGAAGAAGGGATAGGCTACCCACTCCAGTGTTCTTGGGCTTCCCTTGTGACTCAGCTGGAAAAGAATCCGCCTGCAATGTGGGAGACCTGGGTTCGATCCTTGGGTTGGGAAGATCCCCTGGAGAAAGGAAAGGCTACCCACTCCAGTATTCTCGCCTGGAGAATCCCATGGGGTTGCAAAGAGTTGGACACAAGTGAGCGACTTTCACTAATTATTGAAATTAGAGGTAGGACGCCAATCTTAGTTTTGCTTTTCAATGTGTAGAATGTATCTGAGAAGCCAGAATAATGGTTAGATGTCTTTGATGCTTTATAATGTAGGTGTAATGAGAGTCAAACGTTTATTGGGTTTTTGTTCAGTGCTTTTTGCCCAGAAATGCGCTGTGGCCGTGAGGGACATAAAAGAGCTAGAAGGTGTGGTGTCCGCCCTTGGGAAGTTCAGCAGAGAGCTGGAACTGAAAAATGACTTTATATTACACGACTGGAAAACAATACATGCCATTGTGTGCACGTAAGCACTAGGTAGTTCAGTACAGACACACAAATAATTGCAGGAGTCAGCAGAAAGAAATGCTATTAATATTGTGAGGGGCCGACGAGGAACGCTTCGTGGAGGAGGAGGTATTTTACTGGACCTGGAGGAAAACGCAGGATTTGGCATCATTTTCTTTTTAGTGTGTAATGATAATAACTCATTTTTATTATAATAATGGTTAGCTTGTCTGTCGGCTCGCAGATTAGAGGATGGAAAAGCATGACAAATCCACAGGGTAAGGATGTTTTAAAGGTCTTTTTAAAAGGAGTCACAAAGAAGAAAGAGAAAAGCTTTCTAAGAGCCTAGGCTTTGGGGGAAAATGTGGGAGGTGCAGAAGAGAATTAGCGGGTAATGCATATCATTTTGCACAAAGTAACCTTGACACAAATGGGGCAATTCAAAGGAGGGTAAGTGACTCCCAGCCCACTCACCCAGGTTGATGGAGGGGATAATCGTGGGGTTGGTGGCAGCTTGGAAAGAGAGTGCCCGGGGTAGCTTCCCCCTCCATTATGTGTCTCTCATCTAGAGGCAGGGAGCTCAGAGCTGAAAGAAGGGCTCAGAAGCTCAGCGCTTTCTGCATGCAGATCATCCTGGGTAAGTCACTTGGTCCAGCAACACATCAGTGCCCCTCTTTTCCCTCCTCTCCAAGCTCAATGCAGAGATGTGAGTGTTGTCATACCACTGACATCTGAGAGCTTGTGGTGAACAGAACAGGTTAGAGAATCCAAGATAATGGTGGATAATGTTTCGCTGACAAAGCAGCGTGTTACAGTGGGTGGGCAGGGGTGTGACTATTCTTGTGCTTCTTAAGTAAAACAGTATTGTTCTAAGTGGTGGTTTTCAGCCATGGCTACCCATTGCGATCACTTGCATACATGCTAAATTGCCCCAGTTCTGTCTGATTCTTTGTAATCCTATGGACTGTTCTCCTTAGGGCTCCTCTGTCCATGAGCTTCTCCAGGCAAGAATACTAAAGTGGGTTGCCATGTCCTACTCTAGGGGATCTTCCTGACCCGGGGACCTGTGGCTCCTATGTCTCTTGCATTGGCAGGCAGATTCTTTCCCATGAACGCCACCTGGGAAGCCCTTGAAAAGTGAAAGTGAAGCGTCTGACTCTTTGTGTCCCCATGGACTGTAGCCTACTAGGCTCCTCTGTGGGCAGGATTCTCAAGGCAAGAATGCCGGAGTGGGTTGCTGTTTCCTTCTCCAAGGGAAGCCCTTGGGGAGCTTTAAAACCTACGGATGCTCAGCCCCTCCCTCTGCCCCAGAGATGTGGTTGAAGAGCAATCTCGGCACTGGATCGTCTAAAACCTCCCAGGTCTCCAAAGTTGAGAACCACCTCTCCAAGTACTGATGTAAATGAATTGCATCTGGCCAGCTTGTTAAACCACAGACTTCTGGATCCTGCCTCCAGAGTTTCTGATTCAGTAAACCTGGACTTGAACCCAAGCATGTGTGACCCTAAAATGTCCTTAGCTGACACTGATGTTGCTGTCCTGGGGACCACACTTTGGGAAACACTGTTATGAGTTATCAATGTCAAGTCAGTCCAAGTTATGCTAAACATTTCCTTAAGTTTGGCCCTTGAACATACTGGCTAAAATGCGGATTCTGAGTACCTCCCTCTACCTGCTGAACTAGAATTCTGAGACCCTGCAGTTTTAATTGAGATCTTCAGGTCTTTATCTTGGATTCTATCATTTGTGAGCTACTGTGTAGCTTAATAGTTTTGTTTCTTGCTTCCAATACTGTTTTATTACATAAATTGACTATCTGGCCATATAAGGATTTTGGTAATTGTTTTATGCTATTTTTATGAGAAAAACTTTTATAGACTGAATTGTATTAGGTACTCTGAAGTACTAACAGAACAAACCTGGAGGAAAAGGCTTTATCATGGGGCTTGTGGTGTAATAATAGACCCACTGTTCATGTAGTGGCGGTAATCCTAGTTGTATGTGAGAAATAACTTCATCTAGTCATCTATTGATGGGCACTTAGGATGCTTCCATATTTTGGCAATTGTAAGTAAAGGTGCAATGAACACAGAGGTACATATTATCTTTTGAAATGGGTATTAGTTTCCTTTGGAGACTCAGGGGTGAAATTGCTGGATTGCATGCTAGTTCTAGTTTTATTTTATTTTTTGAGGAATCTCCATACTGTTTTCCACAGTGGTGGCACCGGTTTACATTCCTGCCAACAGTGCATGAGGATTTCTTTTTCTGCACATCCTTGTCAAAACTTGCTGTTTGCAGAAGTAACTTTTCAAAGCGTGCTTTGCAAATGCAGTACAATTAGGTAATTGTACTCAATGCAGGTAGTGTAAAGATTTGAGGAGCATCTTTCAAATGTTAGAAGAGATTAAAATCACCAGGGGTACTTGTTAAAAGTTCAGGTCCCAAGTGACAGTTCCAAAGAGTCTTAATCTTGGGTGGCATCTAGGAATCTCTAACAAAAAAAGGTGGTTCTGGTTCAGTTCAGTTCAGTTCAGTCACTCAGTCGTGTCCGACTCTTTGCGACCCCATGAGTTGCAGCATGCCAGGCTTCCCTGTGGGTCTAAGAAACCCATTTTAAGAAATAATGGATTAGGGACTATGAAGGATCTGAGTTGCTGTTAAAGAATTTTCTGTATCTTGACTGTTTTTTTCAATCACTGTCTTAATCGTCAGCTGAAATATTAAAGTTCAGGGTGTTTTTTCCAGCTGTGTGATATATTCCCNCTTCCCTGTGGGTCTAAGAAACCCATTTTAAGAAATAATGGATTAGGGACTATGAAGGATCTGAGTTGCTGTTAAAGAATTTTCTGTATCTTGACTGTTTTTTTCAATCACTGTCTTAATCGTCAGCTGAAATATTAAAGTTCAGGGTGTTTTTTCCAGCTGTGTGATATATTCCCTCACTTGTCTTTTTACCTTCATTGAGGTATTATGTAACTCTATTTTGTCCTCCTTCATATACTATTCCTCCTTTTGAAGAAGAAATGGAGGGGACATAGTTCAAATGAGGACTGGGTCAGATTGGCATTTAGCCGGCTTTTCTTCCCCTTTATCCCACTTTTGTCCTTACTGTTCCCTCGGCTCTTGCTCCCCTTTTCTAGCGTGAGTCTGCATTCTGTCTTCTGTCTGGGGCTCTCTTTGTGGCCATTGCAGTGGGCAGGAAGTAAAGGAGGGTCCCGAACACCAGTCATTCTATGGTTCTCTCCCCAGCAGTGGGTGGGAGTGGCAACAGGTGAGGAGGTGAGAAGGAAACCTTCACAGCTCTTTTCTGACATTTTGGATTGTGAGTGTGGGTTTAACAGAACCAAATAAAAGAATTTTTTCACCAAACCTTAGGGTTCACGGGTGAGAGGGAGACAGGGTCGGGGATGGTGGTGGTGAGGAAATCCTGCGACAATCAATGTTTTGTTAGTAAGTCAGGGCAACCTGTGCAAAATGAATCTTAACCAATTTACAGTATAGTCAGCGAGTCCTACCAAGTGAACTCTCAAGTGTTCTAAATCACAGTGGAAATGAAGAATATTTCTTTTTCTTTCATGTTTCAGACTTTTTTTTTACCTCCACCTACTAAAATGTTAGCTTTCACCCTAGAATCATCTCCCAGTCAGATGCAAGGAAGGACTTTGATTGATTGAGTTGATGGCCGAGGTGTGGCAACAGTGTCTGTTGTGGTTGGCTCATCTGTTGTCATGGAAATGTACCATGGTGGGAGAACCCGGGCAAAGTCCAAGTGTTTGGATCATCAGAATGGATGACCAGACAGTGTTTTAGTATTTTCAATAAGAGGAGATACGAGGAGAAGTGATACGTATTCTTTATACTTTTCCTCTTTTATTCTGGGTCTCCTATAAACTGTGATAAGAGACTTAGAGCTTAGTTAATTAAAGCTGTTCTTTCTATTTCTTTGTGTTTTGCTTTCTTGAGGCAAGTGTTGAAGTGGAACTGCTGAATCTGAACTAGGTCAAAAAGCAGAGANATACATTCCCAGCCCTCAAAGATTTATTTGCTCAGACACTATCCTTCAAATCTTAATCTGTTTTCCTTCTGCTGTTAATGGGAGTAAGTAGCTCTCTAGTTTCATTCTTGTAGAGACTAGAGAATACAGGCAAATGCAGATGATCAAGCCTCTCGTACTGCCCTGTGCCTGCAGGCATACTCAGTCGCTTCAGCTGTGTCTGACTCTTTGCAATGCTGTGGACTGTAGCCCACCAGGCTCCTCTGTCCATGGAATTCTGCAGGCAAGGATACTGGAGTGGGTTGCCATTCCCTCCTCCGGGGAATTTTGTCGACCCAGGGATTGAACCCACGTTTTCCGTGTCTCCTGCATCGCAGGCAAGTTCTTTCTCGTTAGTGCCACCTGGGAAGCCCACCACTCCTAGTTTATTCTCCCTCCCTTTACTACTTCTATCGAGGCGATTACATTATTTATCTATGGCTGAGTGATGGATTAACCCAGAAGTTAGCCGCTGAAAATTGCACTTTTTATGTCACAGTTCCTGTGAGTTAGGAACCCAGGCATGCCTTAGTTGGGTCCTCTGGCTCAGATAATCAAAGTGGGGCTGCCGTCACTCAAAGGTCTACTGAAAAAAGATCTGCTTCTAAAGTCACTCATGTAGTTTTTGGCAGGATATAGTTTCTTGCAAGTTGGACTGTGGGCCGCAGTTCCACTTTGGGCTATTGGCCAGAGGCTTCCTTCATTGCCTTACCATCTAGACCTCTCTGTAGGGCAGCTCATGATGCGGCAGCTGGCTTTATCGGAGGCAAGTGAGAAGAGCCAGGTCTCTCCTGGCTCTTCATACAGAAAAAGCCAGTATGAATACGACTGGAGCTACAGTCTTTGGTAACGTAAACTAGGAAGTCATATCCCATGACTTCTGTTGTATACTATTCAATAAGAGCAGATCACCAGACAAAGTGGAGATGATTACACTTGGGCATAAAAAATAGGAGACAGTCCAGGCTAAGGTCCTTATAGTAAAAGCTATGGTTTTACCATTACATGTATTGATATGAGAGTTGGACCATAAAGAAGGCTGTGCACTGAAGAATTGATGCTTTCAAAATGTGTTGGAGATGACTCCTGAGAGTCCCTTGAAAAGCAAGGAGATCAACTGAGTCAATCCTGAAGGAAATCAACCCTGAATATTCACTGGAAGGACTGAAGCTGAAGTTAAAGTTCCAATGCTTTGGCCACCTGATTCGAAGAGCTGACTCATTGGAAAAGACCCTGATGCTGGGAAAGATTGAAGGCAGGAGGAAAAGGGGACAACAGAGGATGAGATGGTTGGATGGCATCACTAACTCAGTGGACATGAGTTTGAACAAAATTTAGGAGATGCTGAAGGACAGGGAAGCTTGGTGTACTGCAGTAAATGTGGTCACAAAAAGTCAGACACAACTTAGTGACTGAGCAACAAAGAACTGTTCACAAGACCTAAAAAAGTGGAGATAATTACACTTGGGCATAAGTACTAGGAGGTAAGGATCTTTGGGAGTCATTTTATAAGTCATCTCACATGGACATAGTGATATTTTAATTCTAGAAGTTAGTTCTTATGAGCAGTTTAAGATTAAGTGAATACCTAACAGCTACCCCTTACCCATTCATAGCTAGCAGCCCTTTTCATATTTTCTGTCTGAGCACATAGAGAGATGAAGTCAGAGAAACAGACAGACATGGGCTAGGAGGTAAGAGGCCTAAAGAGTGAATTTTTTTTAATTACAAAGAATTATCAAATATTGGATGTGAAAAGGACATTAGGAGGCCTCATGTAAATGAAGAAACAGTGGCCAGATTTTGTATAACCCCACACTGGATCTCTAAGGAGATCCACATGGCCCAGAGGTATTTTCCGAAAGACGGCTTCCTCCTCCTTCCAGTCCCTGCCGAAACCTCGAGGGTCACATGACTAGTATTTACCTCTACTTCCTCCAGCGCAGAAGCACTTGCCCTGCTGAAAGGCTCGCTCAGGAGCCTTGTCATGTGCATGCTGCCTGCCTAGCAATGCCTTTGTTACATAGATTGATTCTGCTTTCTGTCTACCAAAGACACGATGCTTAGGATAATTACTAGTTTATGTAATTAACATATCTGCCACATTTTGTTCAGTCACTCAGTTGTATCCGATTCTTTGCAACCCCACGGAGTGCGGCACACCAGGCTTCTCTGTCCTTCACCGTCCGCAGGAGCTCGCTGAAACTCATGTTGCCTGAGTTGGTGATGCCATCCAACAATCCTGTCCTCTGTTGTCCCCTTCTCCTCCTCCTTTGGGTCGATAAACTTCATCGTTCATCTGCAGGGCCCTTCTCCTTCTGGAAACTATCAGACCTGGAGCTGCAGGCCGAGCATGCTGGGTAATAAGGCTGCAAGTCTGCATATAGAACATTGTCCGATAGTCTATGAACATTATTTTCTGTATTTGAATAGCGATGGTTGAAAAATGCACAAAGACTTGATAAAGAACTTTACATTTGTTATTTTCACTTTCTTCTTCTTCTCTTTTTTTTTTTTTTTTCTTTTTGGAGTAGCAGCCTACCTATAAAAGTACCAGTTTTTACTTTTTGTTTGCAATTTAAATGGACCCCATTGTGCAACTACTTTGATAGGGTGCTAACCACTTAGGACAGTTGGAAGAAATGGTACCCAACGGTTAATTCTCTTGCCTCTCCATTTGTTTTTGACGTTGGAAATCTTGAACTAATCACACAGAATAAAGTAGGCAGAGGATTAATGGCCACAGGATGTTTGGTGAAGGAAGCGATAATGGTTCACTGCTCCCAAGAACTGTCTTCCATGGCCTGACATCATGAGTCTCCGTCTAGTATAAATCTGAGAAATTGGTAGACTTAGTGTATAATTGTGAGGGAGGTCTGTTTTTGCACCAGGCAATATCTAAGAATAAACGATGTATTAAAGCAGCTATAGTTACTTGGGAAGGGAACAACACCATTTTATTTTATGTTTAATGTCACTGACAGAAACGTGAGATTGGGTAAATGTCTATTCATAACTTGTTAGCTCTCACCTGGCTTACTGACATTATTTGCAATCTGTTTATTTAGTTAAATAACTAAATGGCATATTAAAATAGCACCTGCAGGCTAAATTTTAAATTGTTTGTTCATTCTTTCGGTTATTTTGTACTCTTAGAAATAATAAAATTTAAAAAACAACTTGATTGATAACAGGATGGTGGGATGCCTGGGGAGATGCAAATTGAAAAGGCTAAAAGAAAAGGCCAAGGAGCAGGAAGCAGCAAGTGAATATCCTGGAAGCCAGCAGGTCCTTGCAGGCAGGATACAGAGGGTCTGAAGAAAGAAAGAAGAGAGATGGTTGGTCTCAGGGACATCTGGCGGGGATGGGGTGTCAGTCTTTGGGATGAATCACCATGGAGCAGGCCAATATCAACAACTTGAGGTCAGATCAAGATAGGGGAGAATGAGGTACAAGGCTCCGAGGTGCAAGGGCTTGGGCAGGGCAGGACGGCAATCAGCAGGATCGTGATTAAGACCCCTGTGTCTTGAGCTTCTTTTACTCTCCTTTACCAGCGACAAGGATGGTGCCAGGGCCTGGGACGCTTGTTTGAAGGTGGGTTTTATGTGACATCAAACGGAAGGAGGTACATTATTCTAGCGTCATCATATGTTCTCGTTTCTCTCGGATGGGCTCGCTTCATACTTGTTGCACGCTAATAATTAATCATGCTCCCATTTCACTTAAAAGAGGCTGGTTTGGGCTCTTTTAATGATAAATGAGAAGTTACATCATTACGCTAATCATTTCCCAAAATGTGTTCCAGAGAAAGTCTGTTTTGTAGACTGTTACACAGAAGCTGCCCAAACAGAATTCTCTGGTCATAGAAGTGTGGGGAAACCAGTACTAACTGGAGTGAAATGAAATTCTTCACTGCAGAGTTCTCACTGCCTTTAATGTGTTGATGTAGTGTGTGGATCTCCAAGAGGGGGAGAGGGTTAGTTTCCCATCCTAAGTTCATCTGCAGGCACACTTTGGTGTCTCCGAGACTGCTGTGCTATGGAGCACATTCTGGGGAAATTTAGTTAATTGAATATGGGGTCACAGAAGGAAGTGAGCGTCACTCTTCATGTATTGGGGTGCTCAGTGAAGTTAGCAGCCGTCGGTTAAATAAGTAACGACTTGAGAGCATGAGGGTAGACTGTGCCAGTCTTTGAGGCTGCTGATTATTGACTAGTAGGAACAGCATTATAGGTGGCTAACTGGAGTAACAATCTGAAGAATGATTCCTTCTCAAGCCCTCGGCCAACCCGCCTACTAGTTAGGACGTGGGAAGGAAGAGAATTTTCTCCGTTTATTGTTTCACTCCATGGCGTCCTTAAAGGAAGGATTATTAAGGAGATCATGAGTCAGCAGGTGTGTATGTGTGTGTGTGTAACTCTGTTTGTGGGGAAGTGACCTCATGGGTCAGCAGGTGTGTGTGTGTGTGTGTGTGTGTGTAACTCTGTTTGTGGGGAAGTGACCTCAGGAAATAGTATTTTCCACCATCATTTCTGATAATTCTGAGAAGGGTGGCCTTGAAACCATTTGCTGAGAAACATTTCATGGAGGGATCATTTGATGACCAAACCCCAGGTGGTCCTTCAGTGACCGGAGGCCTTAAATAGGCTGAGCTCCTACTGCTGTGTGCTTTCGACTTGCCTGTACCTAATGTCCTATGCTAAGGAATTGTTCACAATCATCCTGACATCTGTCATTATTATCCTGAGATGGATGGGTGAATGAGTGAACATTGCTCAGTTGTGTCTGGATTCTTTGTGACCCCATGGACTATATAGTCCATGGAATTCTCCAGGCCGGGGTCTCCTGCATTGCAGGTGGATTCTTTACCAACTGAGCTATCAGGGAAGTCCTTTGATGGGTGGCGATACAGAAAATATTTAAAGATGGACCTTTAGGTGAGCCCAATCTCCTCATATAATTCTGTCCCTATCAGACCCAAAGAGAAGGTCTTGGCTCTTATACGTACCCCTCGACAACTCCCCAGGATATGGATGCATGAGCCAAGATACCAGTATGAGTCTTGCCCTGAGGCTGTTACACAGACCTCATTTGGAACCTTAACAAGCTTGAGACTATGCCATTACACACAGGATCATATGCTGACACATTTTATCTGTCTGCCTGGGAGAATGGGTCAATATCACACAGGCTAATCCAAGGAGAATGACGAAGCATTGATCTCCTAGGTCTTATCAGGTGGGCAGGCTGAAGTCAACTGACTCAGAAAAGTTTTCTTAAACTAAGGTAGGGCAAGAAAATGAGAGAAAGGTTTTGCTGGGCTTCTGTGACAAAAATCACAATCCCAATAGGTAGCACAACCAGCTTTTAGTCTTTAGCTGGGCCAGAGAACGCCTTTTCATTTGACATTTTTGAAAGACCCAAGCTCTTTGTGACTGTGGCAAGAATTTTATTAGAAGCCTGCAGAATCTTGGAAGAGGCAGAGAATGAGGACTGTCTGTGGTGTGGGGTGTGCAGTGGTCGCCTGAGGAAGACGTGCTCCTTATACGGGGGACCGCGCTTTTTAGGGTCAGTGGGTGAACTGCCGCAGGGAGATAAGGTCACATGGCCAGAAATTTCAGTTTTTAAAGAAAAGTTGAAAATCTGTATTTTTCTTTTAGTTTTTCCGTTTGTTCTGATATTGCCTTTAATTAAAAAAAAAAATGTTTACAGCATTGTATTGGCCAAATAAGACATTGTAGACTCCCAGTCAGTGACCTCTGTTTTACTACTACAGAAGGGAGAAACTGTCACTCAAATAAAGGGACAGGTTTTCGGGGTGTGTGCAATAGTTTAGACAATTTATAACACCTCATAAAGTTCTCGAAACAACTCTGGGTTTAGAAATCCTCATGCCCGTATTAATGATGAAAGTGAGGTTTAGAGATGTTAAATGACTGCTGAGTTTACAAAGAGGAGTAGGCTTGTGTCTACCTGGTTCTTAGACAGAGATGAAGGTGTTTACTGAATTGTCTATAAACGAGTGTTTAATAAAGGCCTTTTGATGAGGTATGGAAGTGAAGCTCTTGAGATCCAGAGTCTGCCTGGAGTGCTTGCCTCTTTAGGGGAAGAGGGGCTGGATGTGGATGCTCATAGGAACGTGCATCTCACTCTGTAAACTGTGGGCGCTCCTGGCTTGGAACACGGGAAAAGTCAGAAGGGTGTGTGACTAAGACAGAAATTCTGTTGATGGACACGAACACCAGACTCCATTTGGAATCCGGGGATGCATCTCCCAGGCCTCAGGTTGCCTGACAAATCACAGCAAGATTTACTCGCAGTCACTGCCGTTATTATGTGTAATCACAGGTACACCAGGGCCCGAGAGGGGTGACGGCAGAGGTTAATGGCCTTCTTCATATTTGCATTATTACTTGAACTCTGGCTTTTGTGGTCGCATGCGCTTTACAAGTTCTTCCCATCTAACTTTCTGAAGTGTTTTCAGATTTTCTATCTCAGGGCTGTGTTNGGGCCCGAGAGGGGTGACGGCAGAGGTTAATGGCCTTCTTCATATTTGCATTATTACTTGAACTCTGGCTTTTGTGGTCGCATGCGCTTTACAAGTTCTTCCCATCTAACTTTCTGAAGTGTTTTCAGATTTTCTATCTCAGGGCTGTGTTGCAGTTTCTTTTTCTTTTATCTGTTTTGTGTGCTAGGAAGTAAGGAAAGGAAATTCAAGATATGAGCTATTGATACTAGATGCCTGCTAAAGTAAATATTAAGTCTTTCCTTGAACTTGCTAAAGGCCACATTGTATTTCCTTTTTATCTAAAATGTTTAAAAAAATATGGCCAATTCTAGCTGACTGCCCTAAATGTATCAAAAGGCCCTTAGAAGTTTTCTTCTTCGCCACCAGGGTGAATTCTTTAAGCAAAGTGATTTTGAGCTTGCAGGTCAAGGTGAATATACCTACTGGCAGTGAAATGTACACTTAAAATGTAGAATCCTATGTTTTGTATATTTTATCACAATCAAGAAAAGTTTGTTTTAGGGATCTAATCAAACATTGAGATTGTCAGATTGATCCATATATCATGGGCAATAGTTGTATGCAGTACTGTAAGTGTTGTAGGTAGGTAATATTACTGTATAACACTCAAGCGCAGGCCATATTATTTTAGTTCCTCTAAATCAAATCAAATTTAGTTCTGAGCTCTCATCCGGTGGAAAGGTGTATAAAAACATCTATTGCATTCTGTTTGAGGAAACACATTTCCTAGGGTTCTTCAAAAATCTGAAGTACACTTTCATGAGGTCAGGAAGATAGGAGTGGAGGGTTGCATCCTTCCCAGGGGACCCTGCTCTGATTATTTCTCTATCTGCCACGTGGCGCAGCTCTCCAGTTTGGTCCTTCATTATCTGTGCAGGTCATAGGCTTGCTGGTCACAGAGAGGCTCCTCATAATGGCCCTCTACTAACCACCAAGTTGGCCAGAGAAACACTTTCTACTCTTCTCCAGGCTTCAGTGTTGGTTGTACAGGAAGCAGCGGGAATCCCTTTTATCTTGGGCATTACTTCGAAGGGGACCTGGGACTCTGTCTTTCACAGAAACTCAGTAAACCCTTATCTCTTTTCTAACTCAGAAAAGCTCACCCCCTCTGGTTGGGCTCTCTGCTTCCTTTAGCCCCAGCACTCCTTCAGCCCAGACTCACAGACAGATTTTTGTATGAGGGAAGTTGACTTCTGGGTTCATGCTCATTTTGACTCTGTGCCCTAAGTCACAGAAGTTGTTCATGATCTGGAAAGGAAAGGATCTGAGGCTCAAGATGATCTCGTATCTTCTTGGTATGGGGGTTGGGGGCGGTAAATATGCTTCTCCATTTTCTGAATGTCCAAGGCAGCTGCAATGCAAGATGATTATTCCAACAGTATTTTGTTTGCTTTGAAACCATTAGTATTAGTAACAGAACAGTTGTAAGGTTGTAGGGGTGGCTTTAGAGACAGAGAGCTTGGGTTTGAATCTTGGCTCTGCTCACCCACTGGCTATGTGACTTTAGGAGAGTTATTTAGTTCCCCATACCTCAACTTCCTCATCTATAAAATAGAAATAATGATAGTATTTTTATAGTGAACTTATTGTAAGAAATGAGTACATCATTGTTGTGTGAAGTCCATTAAAACATGACCCTGGCTTCAGTATGTGGAAGCCACAATGATAAAGCTTGTTGTTGTTATTTTCATTATTATATAACATCCCCAAGACTGGGCACTCAGTTTTAATCTTCTGGAACTTTGTTGTTCAATCCCTCAGTTGTGTCTGACTCTTTGTGACCCCATGGACTGCAGCACGCCAGGCTTTCCTGTCCTTCACTGTCTTCCAGAGCTTGCTCAAACTCATGTCCATTGAGTCAATGATGCCATCCAGCCATCTTGTCCTCTGTTATCCCCTTCTCCTCCTGCGTTCAATCTTTCCCAGCATGTGTCAGACATTATACATTTAATTCTCACAGCCACCCAGTGAAGAGGTTATTAAAATTATCCCTTTGCAGAGAGTGTAACTGGCTCAGCTCCCAAGTGATACAACTAGGGTTTAAAGCCAGCAGAGGTTGGGAAGATCCCCTGGAGTAGGAAATGGCCACCCATTCCAGTATTCTTACCTGGGAAACCTCATGGACAGAGGAGCCTGGCGGGCTACGGTCCATGGGGTTACAAAGACCTGGACACGACTGAGTGTCCAGATGCAAAGACCTGAGCACGCACGAGTGACAAATCCCAGGGCACTCTTACAGATGTGTGTTCTATGTGAAGGAAGCACATTAGCTCACCTTGGAGCTGAAAGTCCCAAGTTCTAGAAATAGATCTCCTGGGAATAGGAAAGCAAGCAAGTTGATTTATAGACACTTTTCAAGTGTAATACTCTGTGATTCTAAGTGATGAAGGATAAATAGCTAAAAGGAAAGCTTCCACATTTTTAAGCTCTTTTTTCCAGCACGGGAAAGTGAAGTCTCTCAGTTGTGTCCAACTCTTTGTGATCCCATGGACTGTAGCCCACCAGGCTCCTCAGTCTATGGAATTTTCCAGGCAAGAGTACTGGAGTAGGTTGCCATTTCCTTCTCCAGGGGATCTTCCCAACCTAGGGATTGAACCCAGGTCTCACGCACTGCAAGCAGACACGTTGCCACCTGAGCCATAAGCATAATTTCATCTGAAGCTCCATCTCACATGCTTACTGTAACTTTTTTGCAGACCAAAAACAAGCAAACAAATGAAACTACAAAAAGTTCCTTATTTCTTCATCTGTGGATAGATGTCCACCCTGAGGGCTTCCTTTGAAGCCACTGGTTGAGGGTGGCCGAGCCTCCTTGGGTCTGGTTCTCCCACTGCCTACCTACAACTGGGCTTCATGTGCCTTTATAAGTGGAAAATTAACATCTATTTTGTTAAGCCACTGAGAGTTTAAACTTCATCTAATCAACTAGCATTAACTTAGCTAATATAACCAGATATCTTTGATGAATTTTTTACATGCTTTCTCAGAGATGAAAGTGAAAGGAAAGTGAAGTCGCTCAGTTGTGTCCAACTCTTTGCGACCCCATGGACTATAGCCCACCAGGCTCCTCCATCCTTAGGATTTTCCAGGCAAGAGTAGTGAAGTGGGTTGCTATTTCCTTCTCCAGGGAATCTTCCCAATCCAGGGATCGAACCCAGGTCTCTCGCATTGTAGGCAGATGCTTTTGCTTTCTGAGCCACCAGGGATGACAGATGAGGAAACCGATCAAGACATACCACTGAATCATGGCACAAAGGTTATGAGCCAGTGGCTTAAAGCATGCCCAGTCTATTCATACACTGAATTCTGGTTATAGCATGAGTAAGTGTTGGCCCTGTAGTTAGATGTTTTTCTTAGCTCTTTGACACATGAGGCAATAAACCTTTCAGTGACATCAGAGTAGGAGACATTGGCAATGAGAAGATACTGGGGTGTGAAGGGAGCTACAAGTCAGGGGACATGCTTTATTGCTCTTTTCTCGCCAGAAAGAAAGCACTTCTATCATTTATGAGATCCTAAGACATGCAAGAAATACCATTTTTTTCTAAAGCAACCAATCACACACAACCATAGGGAAAGGCAAAAAAAAGTGGTGCTTACCAGCTGTCACATCTGATTGGAAGTTGTTATCAAGTTGGAAAAAAGTCAGTGCAGACAATGGGACACTGTTACTTAGAAAAGCTGGCCCTTTGCATCCTCTCCTAGCTGAGAATCTCCAGGAATTATACCTGAAACTTAGTCAGCAAGACTTACAGCAACCCTGGAAAGAAGTGAGACCAACACTTAAAGGCCAGGGATTAAACAAAAATAAATAATAAATTACCCAGATCTAGTGAGGAACAGGGCTTGGCTCAAACTATAAGTCATGTCTCAGTTTCAAACTGGCTTGACTATTTTACAGAGAAGTAATTTGCTTTCTGTGGTACAGATAGAATTCTGATAGCAAAAATATCAGAATTTCATAAAATGATAAACTTAAAACATTTCTCTGAGATATGTGAATATGTTCAATTTCCCAATAGGGACTCCTTCAAAAGATTCTTTGGAAGCATCTCAGAACCAATACCAAATTTAGTAGTGAGTACTTCTCTGCATTCTCAGAATCCTTGAAATTAGGGCAAACCCAGAGTGGTGTTGGAGAAGACTCTTGAGAGTCCCTTGGACTGCAAGGAGATCAAACCAGTCCATCCTAAAGGAAATCAGTCCTGAATATTCATTGGAAGAACTGACGCTGAAGCTGAAGCTCCAAAACTTTGGCCACCTGATGTGAAGAACTGACTCATTTGAAAAGACCCTTATGCTGGGAAAGATTGAAGGCAGGAGGAGAAGGGGATGACAGAGAATGAGATGGTTGGATGGCCTCACCGACTCAATGGACATGAGTTTGCGTAAACTCTGGAGTTGGTGATGGACAGGAGGACTGGAGTGCTGCAGTCCATGGGGGAGGCGGGTCGCAAAGAGTCAGACACGACTGAGCAACTGAACTGAAAGGAATCACACTTGACAGGTTCATATGGGCCAGATCTAGAACTGGTACTCCTTGTTTCACTGTCCTCTGGCCCCATCTAACTTCAAAGGAGACTGTAAAACCAGGGAAGCCAGAGAAAAAGGAAAGAGGCTCAAAAACAGCTGGTCAGTGTCTGGCATGTCAGTGTCTGCTACACTGATTTACCTTTATTTTGTACAAAGAACCCTGAGGTAGTAATAGGTGTGTAACAACTTCTCAGGCAAGTTCCTTGGCTCAAGTGACTAGACAGTTCCTTTTAGTTTATCCGTTTGCCACAGGGGGACAGGGGAAAGGGAACAGGACAGCCTTGCTATCCTCCTGGGAGGTAGTCTGATAAACCTACTCCTGCTCACGTTCCTCTGCAACTCTGAGAAATAAAACTAGGGACCTACTGACAAGTCCCACAAGGTAGGGTGGGTTTTAAGCCATGCTCTCTGAGAATTAGAGATTTTTCTTTCTTCTTATTGAGAAGGAAGTCAGGGCATCTATCTTTGAGAGTGTTTTTGATATATTTTCACCTTCTGCCCCATAGGGTTTGTCGCATGGTCCCATCTAACTTCAAGGAAGCCAGAAAAAAAGGGATTGAAAAGTAGGGCAGGCTACCCCAAATCTCTTTGTTTAATTGTGCCTCATCCCAGAGAATTTGTCAGTAAGACCCTCTTTAAAAAAAAAAAAAAAAAATCATTTATTTATTGATTTTTGGCTACACTGGGTCTTTGATGAGGTGCACAGGCTTTCTCTCGTGGCAGCAAGTGGGGTGCTCATCTCTGGTTGTGGTGCAGAGGCCTCTCAAGGCAGTGGCTCCTCTTGTTGTGGGGCACGAGCTCTAGGTGCGTGGGCTTCAGTACTTGCAGCGCGCGGGCTCGGTAGTTGCGGCTTATGGGCCCTAGAGCCTTGGCTCAGTAGTGGCAGCGCACGGGTTCAGTTCCCCTGTGGCGTGTGGGATCTTCCTGCACCAGAGATCAAAGGATTCTTCACCACTGGGTCACCAGGAAGTCCCAGACAGGCCGTCTTCCTTTTCATCTCCCTCTGCCATGTGGATCTCTGGGTCTGGGGGCAGGACTGTCGGAGCCTGTGAGTCTGAGAAGGCAGGCAGCCTGGCGATGCACAGAGCACCCTGCTTTGGAGTCAGACCGTCCAAGTTCCCATGCTGCCTCCCCCACACTCATCAGCTCTGTGTGATGTTACACAGCTTCTGGAAGCCTTCATCATGAGGACCAAAATGATATTTATAAGGAGGGTGGCACACAGTCAGTACTTATTAAGTGTTGGCCATTATTGTTATTATCTGATTTCCCTTTTTTTCTTCCTTTACATCTTGCCCATTAGTCTAACAGAGAAAAGATCACAAATGGGGGTAGAAGGCCTAGAAAGGAGGGGTGGATGAGGAGATAGTGAAAAACTGAACTTATTTCCCCATTCAAATCCTAGCCCATATTTGTATGGTAAAATAGTTTTGAAAGGGTTTACCTAGAAACCTCATTTAGTAGGTAGATCTATGGGATCCATGGACTATGCAGTCTGCTTGAGAGAGAAACAGTAAATACTTGGGGAGTTAAGTAACAACTGAGTTACTGAGAGTGCAATAACTTTTAAAACTTACTACTTTTGTATAATTTTTAAAAAATATTTTGGAATCAAATGTGATGGAATCCACCATCAGCTAATGGGCTGATAGACCAAACGCCCCCAACAACTTGTGTTCAAGATTATTGATATAAATGTTGGTTTAAAATCATTATTTTCCAATTAAATTAAAAAAAAAGATTCTTATAGTACATTTACTCCAATTCCCTAACATCAATGTCTCTAACTCTATTGCTACTGAGTTAGCTATTAATTAACTTGCCCCCTGTCTCTCCACATCTAGTCTGTTTCCACAAGCCTGGCTTTCATAGTGTTACTTACTGGTCTTCCTTAAGGCATGTGTTGCCCTGGGTCAGTTTTCCTTCCATCTGAGGGTAAGTTCTTACTCAAATCTAGGAATGTGCCACTCACGCGCATCTCTGCTCTAAACCGAGGATTATTTCTCAGTGCAATTGATCCCCATGTTTCCTCTGCTCACTTTGGTATTTGTTTATGATTTGCAGGGCTAGAGCAAACCAGAGGGTGGCTTTAGTAACCAAGTGTCCAGGGTCNTTTTCCTTCCATCTGAGGGTAAGTTCTTACTCAAATCTAGGAATATGCCACTCACGCGCATCTCTGCTCTAAACCGAGGATTATTTCTCAGTGCAATTGATCCCCATGTTTCCTCTGCTCACTTTGGTATTTGTTTATGATTTGCAGGGCTAGAGCAAACCAGAGGGTGGCTTTAGTAACCAAGTGTCCAGGGTCTCTAGGAGTTCAAGGTCTCTTTAGCCAACAGTTCCAAGGCATCGATAGGAGAGCTGTCATAGATTAGCATATCATTGACTAACATTTAAGTTATTATTGCTAAAGGCGACTAGAGGAAAGAAAAGTCACTTTGGCTTGGGGGTCAGGGAAGACTTCATAGAAAGTATGAGATTGGAGCTGGGTTATGTTGGTAACAAAGAAGTGGAAGATGCCATAACCGAGAGAGCAGTGGTGTAAATGCTCTAAGAGGTTTGGGTGGAGTGATCGTTTCCCACAGAGAGTGTCTACAGATAGACAGAGGATGAGATGGTTGGGTGACATCACCAGTTCTGTGGACATGAGTTTGAGCAAACTCTAGGAGATAGTGAAGGACCGGGAAGCCTGTTATGCTGCAGTTCCTGGGGTCGCAAAGAGTTGGACATGACTTGGTGGCTGAACAACAGCAGATAGGAAGTACAAGAAAGTAGCCCTTTTGCTCTAAGAGATAATTTTGAGAGGACACTGGAAATAATTTTGCCTGGAATGGTTTCTGCAGGCCACTTATTGGATGTGTGTTTGTTGGATATGCATGCCCACTCATCCAACAGATATTTGTTGAGTACGTGCTCAGTAAAATCTAGGCATGTTTCAGCTCCCCAAATTCAGCAATGAACAGGACAGGGAAGGTTCTTCCCTTCATGCTGGCTGTATCCTAAGTGTGGAGCAGACGAAAATAAGGTAATACATATAGTAATGGCAGATAGTCAAAGTGCTAGGGAAAACTAAAGCAAGGGAATGTGACAGAGCCTAATTGGAAGGATTAAACACCATTTTAGAGAGAGAGATCCGAGATGGTCACTGGGAGTAGGCGACATTTAAATTGAGAGTTGAATGAGGGGAGGGAGCACTCATGTGAAAGATTTAGGAGATGGATATTCCTGGCAAAAGGAACAGCCGGCATGAATGTTTTAAGGTGGGAATGAGCTTGGTTGGGTCAAGGAAAAGCATGTAGAAATGGTTTGAGAGATTAGATAACTCTGTAGGCTGCTTGGGTGATATGCCCAGGTCTGGTCCTTCTGTTGACCAATTGAATCAGAATCTCTGAAGTGAGATCCAGGCCACAGTCCTTCTTAGAACCTCTTCAAGTGATTCTAATGGGTAGCCAAGGTTGAGAAGCACTTCGTTAGCAGGAAAAACCAAAAGGTGGACTTTTGTTTAAGAAGCAGGCAGATCACCCTGCAGGATGTGATGGAGAAGGAGCGACGTAAAGGGAGTGATCCTGCAGGAGTGTGCTGGGGCTGGAGGGATGATTATCCTTGATGTGGTGGCCAGCTGGAGCCCAGGGGGTACTGTTCTAAGAATGAGGTCCCTGTGATCTTTAGTGAGTCTCCCTTGCCAGTTTGTGGAAGTTGCTTGTGCCAGCTATGGCAGGAGCCAACAAGTTAAGGTCTGGCTTATTCATTTTCTGCAGATCACAGAGATCCAGCTATCAAAGCCAGGGAACAAAGCAGCTGATCCTGAGCTGAGAAGACTCCCCAGGGAGCCCCTTCTGCCTGAGGAGGGACCTGGTAGAAATCAGTTTAAATAATTACATTCTAAACATAGTTCTACATGCCCATTTTTTTTTTCTTTAAAAAATAGATGTTACCTTATATGTTCTGTATAAAAAAGTAGAGGATTTCAGTAGTAGGAGAATACAGATCTTCCAGAGAAAAAAGATCGGCTTCAGGCACAGATGGGCGAGAGCTGGGTGGAGAGCTGCCAGCAAGGCTGAGAGAGGGTGAAAGCCTTATAAGATAGAGTTCGGAAAAGGAGGCCCTTGAGCTTACAGAAAATGTGAGGGTGACGAAGAAGATAGTGTGCGATTATAAGGAATAGAAGAGGAAAAGACATGAGATTCAGGCAGACTTTATCTCTCTCAAGTCCTAGAACAGAACACCATAGTGAGCCATGGTGGTCAAGAACAAAGGTTCTAACATCCAACTTGAGTGAATTCCTTCAACTCCCTAAGTCTTCATTTTCTCACTTGTAAAATGGGGAATACTAGTACCCGAGTCGTCAACTGCTCGTGAGGATTCATGAGAAATTGCATGTTGAAAGGCTTGGCGCAGTGCCTGGCACTTAGTAAGGGCTCCTCCTGTGGTCGCAGTCACCGTAGTGTTTGCCACGTCGGCAAAGCTATCATTTAGTNTTTTCTCACTTGTAAAATGGGGAATACTAGTACCCGAGTCGTCAACTGCTCGTGAGGATTCATGAGAAATTGCATGTTGAAAGGCTTGGCGCAGTGCCTGGCACTTAGTAAGGGCTCCTCCTGTGGTCGCAGTCACCGTAGTGTTTGCCACGTCGGCAAAGCTATCATTTAGTATGTTCTTGGGTCTTCCCTGGTGGCTCAGACAGTAAAGAATCTGCCTGCAATGCAGGAGATCCAGGTTCGATTCCTGGGTGGGAAACATCCCTCGGAGAAGGAAATGGCAACTCGCTCCAGTATTTTTGCCTGGGAAATCCCATGGACAGAGGAGCCTGGCAGGCTATATTCCGTGGAGTCACAAGAGTCAGACGCTATTAAGCAACTAACACTTCCACTTTTTTAAACCAAAATATTGTGGAAATTTTTGTTGTTGATGTTCAGTTGCTAATTCCTGTCTGACTCTCNGAAATGGCAACCCGCTCCAGTATTTTTGCCTGGGAAATCCCATGGACAGAGGAGCCTGGCAGGCTATAGTCCGTGGAGTCACAAGAGTCAGACACTATTAAACAACTAACACTTCCACTTTTTTAAACCAAAATATTGTGGAAATTTTTGTTGTTGATGTTCGGTTGCTAATTCCTGTCTGACTCTTTGCTGCCCCAGGGACGGCAGCATGCCAGGCTTCCTTGTCCTTCACTCTCTCTTGGAGTTTGCTCACATTCATGTTCATTGAGTTGGTGATGCGATCTAACCATCTCATCCTCTGCCTCCTCCTTTTCCTCCTGCCTTCAGTCTTTCCCAGCATCAGGGTCTTACGTAATGAGTCATCTCTTCGCATCAGGTGGCCAAAGTATTGGAGCTTCAGCTTTAGTCCTTCCAATGAATATTCAGGTTTGATTTCCTTTTGGACTGACAGGTTTGATCTTGCACTCCAAGGGACGTTCAAGAGTCTTCTCCAGCACCACAATCCAAAAACATCAGTTCTTCAGTGCTCGGCATTCTTGAGGATTAGGAGTTTAGGATTAATAAATGCACACCACCATTTATAAAATAGATCATCATCCAGGATCTAGTGTATAGCCCAGGGAACTCTACTCAATAGTCTATAATAACCCATATGAGAAAAGAATCTGAAAAAGAATGAATATATGTTTATTTGTAAATGAATCATTTTTCTGTACACCCAAAACTAACACAACATTGTAAATGAACTATAATATAAAATATTAAATAAAAGCTTAAAAAAGAAATTACCTTTTAGTTTTTTTAATATAAAATATTAAGTAAAAGCTTAAAAAAGAAGTTACCTTTTTAGTTTTTACCATTAAGTTAAAAATGTCAAGAAGTCAAACTATAGTGCCCAGGTATTAGAAGATAATCAGAACGTGACTAAATTCACAGTCAACTAACATTTATCTGGTGTCTACCACATGCCAATCACTTGTTTCCCTTTATCCCGTTTAAGTCTGTGAAACAGAGAAGGAATGGGATTGGGCAGAGCTACAGGGGGTACACTGGCTATAAAGTCTGTGAATGACAAATGCCGGGCATGGCACTCTCTGGGAAAAGTTCCAATATAAAAGATATACATAAAATTTAGATATAAAAGTTAGATGGTCAATGCTGAAGCCTAGAAAATCTGAGATGGTTTCAGAGATAGTGACAGTGTTGGTAAATAGTGATGGGTGACGGGGGCTTTCAACCTGTTGCTTGGGTGTCAAAGGGAAGTACAAGGCCAGCAGCTATGGGTAGAGTGTAGTTTCAGGATCTGTGTCCCTAGAGAGAATGTTGATCGGAGCTAGTGTAGAAGGTCGGGGGAGGACTTGTGTAATGTGACTCTGAGAACCAAACAAGTAGTCGGGTTCTCTAGGTGGGTGAAAGTAGAATATTGGAAAGCACTAAGTTGAAATTCAGGAAATAACTATAGTCAGTGGATTGTAAAGAGAGAAATTAGCAGAGGAGAACACAAAAATCTTATCACTAGCTTTATATATAATAACAGTAAATTGGGAATCAGGAGACCTGTGTGCTAGACTGTTTCACACAAGAAATTGGGATTATCGAGGCCTCAGTTTCTTTAGTCTGAAAAATGAGGCTTTGGATTAGATGATGGCTAATCCACCTTTTTGTTTACAATTCTATTCTGTGGAGTACAGAGAGGCTTATGTTCTGGGCTTTAGTGGTATCAGGCTTAAGGCAGCAAGTGAGAAATTATTTCACCTTCCCAGGTTTTCAGGCCATGTCCAGCTTTGTTTTATTTGAAAATTTCAAGTTTCTTTCTCTTGGGGGTGAATGAACATAGATATTATAGAAATATTGAAGTTGATGTGTGTTTACTGAGGTGCGGGCAGTGGCTTCATGAATAGAAGTGAGAAGGGTTATTAGGTTATTTAGTATGTTGATTTACGCGATGCTTGGTTTTGAGTGGTGGTGACCGGCCTCGTACTGGGACATCACTTTAATAGATTCTGTCCTTACTGTGCCTTTGCCTAGTACATGTGGGTGACTGTAATCTGGTAAGAGAGACCTGTCTGCTGAGCTACCCCACTGTTGTCAAAGCAGAGACACGGAGATGGGATTTTGAGTATATCTGTTTTCCCTGTCACCATATTTTTCATGGAAACAGACTCCCTGTGCTTGTTAATGAGAAACTCACATGTAACCTTCGATTCACCTTTTGTTCACCGCTTTCTCTCCATTGCGTTAGTCAAATTCATAAACTAGACGGTCAGTTGCCAGACAGGCTGCTCTTCCTCTTTAGAGATAGGTGAAAACCAAACATTCAGTAATTCATTGTTGAAACCTACAGCTCTAGCAGGTGTTTTGACCTTCATTTCAGCTACTCTAAAAAAGCAAGCAATGAAAAAAAAATGCCTGGGACAATCAGATGGACTATTCAGTTATCCAAAATCAAACTTCCACCTCTACCAATTCATTTTATGTTAAGTCAGCAGAGGGAAATACAAGACGTTCACTGTCAGTTTAGACTGTCAAAAATACTTGCCCCAAACCTGTAAAGCTGTCATTCTGCATATGTTCTCACTGCAGAAACCAGAGACCCAACTTTCCATGCTTAAACTTTCTGGCTAGACAAACGGCCCCTCTGGGATGATGTCTTTGATGAATATCTGAGCTGGAGTTGCAAACAGAGAAAAATGCTTTTGTTAAGTTATTGGAAACCAGGTCATATAGAAGATTAATCTATGGAGTGTGGAAAAAAAGATCTAAAACACGGTGTCTCCTCACCAGGCCTTCACACCAAGTATCCCAATGTGATGCCCATAGTGAAGCAAA
This sequence comes from Neotragus moschatus, assembly GCA_006410615.1. Lineage (NCBI taxonomy): Eukaryota > Metazoa > Chordata > Mammalia > Artiodactyla > Bovidae > Neotragus > Neotragus moschatus. The sequence goes on along the minus strand of SJYA01001449.1, from coordinate 666,422 downwards.
AGGAGGACAGAAAAGAGACTGAGCGTCTGAGGAAATGGTAGTTTAGGTGTAGTTTCATCTGCCTGGAAAAATGGCAGTCTTTGTTACCTGAATTCCTCTCCAGATGGTGATCTCAGTCTGGAGTTCCAGGAGCAAGAGTTGGTTAGGGGGTGTGCTTAATCTGACTTTTGCTTTATGTGTGAAGTAAAAGAGAAAAAGTGAGGAAGATGGTTGGATGGCATCATTGACTCAATGGACCTGAGTTTGAGCCAACTCCGGGAGATAGTAAAGGGCAGGAAGCCTGCCTTGTGCAGCCCGTGGGGTTGCAAAGAGTCAGACATGATGGAGTGACTGAGCAATAGCAGCAATAATGTAAAGGCAACTTGAGACCCAATGAGAAGTAGTCCTCTTGACTCTGAGCTGTCAGGAGGGCCGGCAAAAATAGGGGGCTTTGATTCAGGACATAACCAGGGATAGACATGTTAGCCCTTATTTGGTTTTTTACCCTTGATGTATATGGGAGCAAGCTTTACCAGGAGCAAAATTGCAACCAGCAGTCAGGCTGTTTTGAACTGAACCAAATTTCACCCAGGAGCCTGGCCTTTTGAAGGGCGTTGTCTCTTCCTATGCTAGAAAGTGATCAGCTATCAGTCCCTGCCCTAATTGGTTCACAGGTGGACACATCCTGATGTTGGTGGGAGATTCTTGTTTTATCTAAAGCACACCTCAGAAAGGAAAACAGTCCATTCTAGAGCTTTACAGGAGGTAAGACCGGCCTGTGATGGGTTCCCTTTAGATCACTGTGACTTTTTTCTCTGTGATGTATTTTTCACCAGGAGCCTACTCATGGGAAAAAGAGCCATAACCCATAACTGTCACTCTCCTCCAAGGAGTCAGCCAGCCAGCTTCCCTCTACCCTACGCAGAGCTTGGCTCTGGTATATAATTTTCTGAAGCGTGTCAGAGAGTGGTTCAACAGTTTTCCACACAGCTTGTCTGTGCAACAGAGTAGACAAAAACCAAAATCTTGAATATGGAAAAACCTCACAATTATATTGAGTATTATTAATCGCAAAGAACCTAGCAGGATAGTTTTGGAGCCATATATGAAATATATACCTTTGTTAAAAGCCATCATGGCAAACCAAGGGGTCTCCTCTATCCACCACCCAGACTCAGGAAAACTAGGGCTCTGATAACCATGACTGTATGACTGAAGCCCCCACCTCTGCCAGCCTACTGAGATCATCACGGTGTCTTCGCAAGAAAATGGTTCATTGTGTTCCATCCCATGGCTACCCCCATTCCCTGTATGATTACTTAGGAAGTGTTTTGTTGAAGTGGTTTTTCATTATGTGTAATTTAAGACCATCTATTCATTAGCTCATTTACACAGCACACATTAACTGAGCGTATATAATGTGCCTGACATTGGAAAAACAGAATAACAAATCACTGTTCTCCTTGTTGAATTTACCTTATTCTGTTTGTAAAGGTTAGAAACAGTTATAATGCAGAGTGAGAAATTTCAAGTCACGTGTGAATGGCTTAAGGAGATGGCAGCTGTGCAGGTTGATTGGAAAGATGCAAGGAGAAGATGGCGTGTTCAGGGCCTTGAACAGACTCACTAGGAGATTCCTAGTGAACCAGGGGCAGGAGAGGCCTTTGTATCAAAGGAGCTGCGTGCATGAAGCTGCAGACGACGTGGCACAAGTTCAAATCTGGGCTTTACCACTTACAAGCCGGGTAAAGTCATTTAGCTTGTGTTGAAGCCTCAACATCCTTATTTGTAAAAGACAGATTTATTACTGATTTATTATGCCGAGACTAAGATAGCCCTTGTTTTTGAAATCAGTTTGAAGATGATGAGGCTGGGAATGGTTATGGGATAGGCTGGAGGGTTGTCCAACTGGTGCCCTTGAGGAGGGGGGAGACGGTACACTGCCCATCGCCACAGTGAAGGTTCGGGGCTGAGAGGACCACAGCAGGTAGGGGAGACAGGCGTTTCAGCCATGGTGCTGAGAAGTTAATCTGTTTCCCTTTTTAAATAGCTTTGCATGGAAGTTGTCAGTGGGGCTCCCTCCCCAGCCAGATGTATAGCTTCTGAATGACATTGTTTTACTTTGTCATTTGGAGGCTAAACAAGGCTGGAGGGAACAAGAGTCTCATTTTCCTATCAGTGGCAAATGCATATCAGTCAGTGTGACTGAGGCCCAGATGCAGTAGTTTAGGGGAGACTCTTTGCATACTGCCTTGTGCGCCTGTTTTCTCTCTCTCCTCCCCCCACCCCCTTTCACTCCTGCTCTCTCCAGCATCGTTTCTTTCTGCCCCTTTATGGCCTTCAGACCTGTCCACTTGAAAAGCAGAAATCAGTTAGAAAATAGCACTCACTCTCTCCCTTCAGCACATTTCTTCTGATGTTTAGGTCAGTTTGGCAGCTGTTGTTCTCCAAAGGACACATCTTCAAAAAAAAANCCAGCATCGTTTCTTTCTGCCCCTTTATGGCCTTCAGACCTGTCCACTTGAAAAGCAGAAATCAGTTAGAAAATAGCACTCACTCTCTCCCTTCAGCACATTTCTTCTGATGTTTAGGTCAGTTTGGCAGCTGTTGTTCTCCAAAGGACACATCTTCAAAAAAAAAAAAAGAACGAAAAGGCATCTATCACTTTAATGAGGGCCATTTAGATATTAATCAGCAGAAGTAAATAAAGAAGAAAGATTTACTCTTCTTGAAAGTCATATAAACAGAGAACTAATTAGCCAGTGCTATGCAGGAAGAGAAATGCCCTACCTATTGCCCAGGGTTGACTTTTCCCATAACTATTTAACCCTCAGTCATAGGAACTAAGCAATACTTTATAGGCTCTTGTATTAATTATTTTGGGGGATGGATGTAGGTTTTGGGGTGGGGCAAACACTCCCAGATTATTCTTGGGGAAATGGATCATATATTTTAATAAAATCTGACAAAAGCTTGAATTACAGCGCATGGTAAACAGTGTAAGATGTAATGATATAGCTGGATAGGAGGCTGTCTCTTTGAGTGGAGCTTATATGTATATTGTGATGATGTAGAAAGGATGGAANTACAGCAGTGCAATTCAGTTCACTCCAAATTGGGTACCTCTTAAAACTCACATAGGAATTTTCAAAATGACCAAAAAGCAATACATTTTGTAGCAAAACCGCAGCATGGGTAATCAAGGAGATGGAAGAAATTTTTAAAATCGGAGACATTTTGCATGTGGACTGATAAATACCCATGTACTCCACTTATCAGGATGGTGGATCCTGCCTTTTTAAACAGGCCCGGCATTTGCTGATGTGCCCTGGGCGCATTTGGAGGTTTTCACCATCGCAGTCAGAGGCATCGTGTTTCCTTTTACCTGTAACGTGCTGAACATCCGAATGAAGAAATACTCAAGGCCTGGGACAGGGATCTCAGTGACTATGGTGGAAATTACCTCCTTTTAGCAGAAGAAAATTCACTTAGAGCCTTTTTATTCCTCTTTTCCCTTGGCAGGCTTGCATCTTCCAGCTGTTAAGGCACTTAGGCTTCTACAGGTGGTTTTCAGGTGCCTGGAGGATGGGGAGGGGTTGCTATGGAAATTGATATCGTCTGAGTTTGATGATCCAGGGCAACCACCAGTGGTAGGTGTCCAGCTGATGGCTGAGGTGTCTCTTGTGCTAGGCATGGCCCTCATCCAAGTGACCAAGTGTATGTAGGAAGCTGGCACATTTCTTCATAGAGTATTGGCTTTAGGTTTTGACCTATGGTCATCCTATTGCCAGAGCACGAATTAGGAAAACAAGTAAAGTCTGCCAAGTCTCAACTGATGAAATACACACATTTGTGAGAATAAATCCTTCCCAGACTTTCAAGTTTTATTGTATTTGGTTTTAAAATCCCAACACCAGATTGACTAACTCTTAGATCCTATTAAATCCTTTTTAGGGAAAAGGAGATACACCCTCCCCACCGCTGCCTTTCCTAAAGACACCTTTTTGTCTTCTGTTAGCTATATTCAAAGCCATGCAGCCTCCTTTTCTGATGTTTACTGATTTCCCATCATTAGGAATACCATGAACACTTTGGAACCCAATATATTTTATGCTTCTTTTCAAGAAGGTGAATCTTCTGGGGAGAAAGTTTTATAGATGGGGAAATGGTCTCACTTATATTAGTTGAGGGAACTAAAATGAAGGGCTCTCCCTTGACTCTGTATGCTCAGCTCAGTTGCTCAGTTGTGTCCGACTCTGTGANAACACTTTGGAACCCAATATATTTTATGCTTCTTTTCAAGAAGGTGAATCTTCTGGGGAGAAAGTTTTATAGATGGGGAAATGGTCTCACTTATATTAGTTGAGGGAACTAAAATGAAGGGCTCTCCCTTGACTCTGTATGCTCAGCTCAGTTGCTCAGTTGTGTCCGACTCTGTGACCCCATGGACTGTAGCCCACCAGGCTCCTCTGTCCATGGGGATTCTCCAGGCAAGAATACTGGAGTGGATTGCCCTTTCCTCCTCCAGGAGATCTTCCCAACCCAGGGATCAAACGTTTATCTTCTATGTCTCCTGCACATGGCAGGTAGGTCCTTTACCACTGAGCCACCTGGAAGCCCCTTTGACTCTTTAGGGGTAGTCTAAATACATGTCATTATATATTAACAACCTCAGCTCATCCTAGGATTCTGTCCATTCTCTCTTGTTCCCAGTTAACTATGATAGCAAATATTGGTCATGTCTAGGCTCAGAGGATGGCCAGCATAGCCATGGAAAAAGGCATGGGATTGACATGAGAACAGGAGAAGCTTATGAACATGGAGGAGCTTTTATATTAATAATCATTCTCAGATTATTAAAAATCATTCTCAGGCTTTTATGTATACCCAGTCACTTCAAACCTTCATTGTAAGCCCATGAGATAATAAGGGTTATCTTCAACCTCAGCAGGGATCTGAGCATTTTCATTCAACTTTACTAGTTTGTGGCAGTCTCCCCACTTCATCTCCTTCAGTGATGATTCCAAACTATCACCACTCTCCTGTTTCTCTTTCTCAACCCTCAATTTAATTGGAAAACCTTCCTCTAAGTCATGGGGGAAATTGATGCTATTTTATGGTATCTCCTTCAATTCTCTAGCCCTCTCTTACTTATAAACTTGTTTTCTAATTTATTCTATTTCCTTTTCTTTGGGCTTAGAGGTTCCGTCTCTGGTGTAAGACTAGTCCCTTCCGTCTTCCAGGATTTTTCTCAAAACACCTAATCCCCTCCACCCACTGGATAACACCTCAGCCTTTCCCTTTCTACTTGGCTTCATGCTATCAGAGTAGCCTTTCCGATGACCTCATTTATCAGATATCCCTCTCTTAATATCTCATCCTTTTAGCTCCCATCTTGAATCTTTTTGCTTTCTTCTTCTCCCATCCTTTCTTCCTCTTTTCTTTCTTTTTTTTTTTTTTTAACCCAAATCACCATTCATTATTCAAGTCACTGAAATCTGAATTATCTTTTTTTTTGGCTCCAATGAATCCCTCTTAGGCCAATGATTTGTCTTCTCACCAAGCTTTTATTGCTCCAGTATTTGCCATTTCTGAATGTGGCAAAACTGACATCTAGCTAGGTAACCCAGAAGTTTCACCTTGCCTCTTTTTACATCTTCTACAGCCAACCAAATTCAATGAATATTTATCTCTTTCTGTCTTGACAGCTCTCACTGTCACTTTGCCCTTGGTGTTCCTGCCCCACCACCATGGTCCAGAGCCTTGTAGTTTGCTCTTCCACCGCACCCTCCACCTCCTAGCAGCCCCTCCTCCAGACCTCTTGTATTCGAGCCCATCCTCCCGTATCGCAAGAAGAAATGCGTCCACATTCACCATGTAAAACAGAAAGCTGATCTGATTAAAACCCTTATTACCTCCATGTTGCTATAGGATAATGTTACATTATCTGTACAAGGCTTTCCACAGTATGACTGCCAGTTTTCCAGTCTTTGTGCCCACCAAATCTACCTTACTCTTTACCCTCTAGCAACACCCAGTCATTGACAGTGCCCCTTATTTAAAATACTGTTTCTCAAATCCATGCTTTGCTTGGGCTTTCCCTTCTGTTAATATTAGCCTTTCCCAATTTGCGTAGTTAATTGACACTCATCCTTGAAGAATCAGCCCAAGCGTCATCTTTCCAGCAAGCCCCTCAGATGTTTCTCCCACTCTCTCCATCCATCCCTTACCACGCTGGGTTAGTTGCCCTGCTTTCTTTTGGTGTCAAATGTTGTGCATATGGGCTACTATTGTACTCAGTATATTGAATTATGGTTTTCTTTTCCTATATTTGCTTTTCTCAATCTTTCTCCATACTTCCTCAGTATATCATTTGCATCTATAGCTCTGAGCAGAGGAGGTGACACACAGGAGGTGCTGAATCAATGTTAAGTTTAACACATTTATGCAGAGTTTACAGCAATTTGGAAAAAAAAAAACAAAACAAAACTGCCAGCCTTTTCCCCATAGAGTAAGGGGGAATTTGTGGAGCCATGCATTGAAAACTTTTGCAAATTGTTTCTATAGCCTATTTGTCCCTGTTGTGGAGATACTCAGTTAAGTTCAGTTCAGTTGCTCAATTGTGTCCGAGTCTTTGCGACCCTGTGGACTACAGCATGCCGGGCCTCCCTGTCCATCACCAACTCCTACAGTTCACTCATACTCATGTCCATCGAGTTGGTGATGCCATCCAACCATCTCATCCTCTGTTGTCCCCTTCTCGTCCCTCCTTCAGTCTTTCCCGGCATCAGGGTTTTTTCCAATGAGTCAGCTCTTCGCATCAGGTGGCCAAAGTATCAGAGCTTCAGCTTCAACGTCAGTCCTTCCAATGAATATTCGGGACTGATTTCTTTTAGGGTGGACTAGTGGGATCTCCTTGCAGTCCAAGGGACTCTCAAGAGTCTTCTCCAACACCACAGTTCAAAAGCATCAATTCTTCTGTGGTCAGCTTTCTTTATAGTTCAACTCTCACATCCATACATGACTACTGGAAAAACCATTGCCTTGACTAGATGGACCTTTGTTGGCAAAGTATTGTCTCTGCTTTTTAATATGCTGTTTAGGTTGGTGATAGGTTTTCTCCCAAGGAGTAAGCGTCTTTTAATTTCATGGCTGCCATCACCGTCTGCAGTGATTTTGGAGATACTGATGTAAGTCAGATGACTTCTAGAGACTCTTGCCTTTTCTCCACCACAAGGAGACAAGGAGGCAACATGAAGTTGATCTTCTCTCTTTCATATAACTTGGATTCCTCGTGGAGACTTTTAAACATATGGTGGTATTTGCTAGCAAAACTGAGATAAACAGGAAGAAATGTTCACTGACAATAATGACTGTAGATAAATCCTCTTTGCTGGAAGAAAATGTTAATCACAGATTGTCACTGGATCTGTGAAGGCCATACTGAATTTTATGCAAATGTAAATTTTCTAAAATAAGATTTTAGAGGAAGTCATAATCATGTTCAGAAAGTGAGGTAAGAATGTAATGTGCATGTGAGTGGCTGCCCAGTCCATAAAGAATACTGTGTAAGGTAGTAGGGAGCAAAGGCAATGCATAAGAGCTAGATAAATGCGGTTGTTCTCATTGACATAACCTTACTTTCTAGATTCTGTTTTGAAGCGTTGTCAAGGCATAAGCCCTTTTATTTTCTTGCTTTCTGTTTAAAATGTAAAGCTCTAAACCAGGTTCTCATATAGAATTCTGAGATGGTCACTAAGCCACAGTCATGTTCAGTATTCTTAGATCACACTTTGCTTTATAAAGGGTAGCATTTTTATTTCCCACTAGGACCACCGGTTTCTCCTCTTTTTAAAAATTTGCTTTTCACCAGAAACAGGTGTGCTCCAGCCTGTATTGGTGCAGTACGTTTTGTAGCAGGCAATTATATGTACTTATAGTGACAATAGTTGTTTTTATTTATATTAACAATAGTTGTATTTGAAAGATTAGTTTCTCCTCTTCCCCATACATGTATGTACACAAACAAAGGCAAACAAGGGCAGCCCTGATTGTTCCTTGGTTATAAAGACCATCGAATTGTAATAAAGCACATTTAATAATTGTGTATAATGAGCAAATTAGAGCAATAATGCAAGAAAATGAGAGGCAGTTCCTTGAAATGTTTGTCTTGTCTTGTAATTGAGAAGAGACAATTTCCCCTGAAGTTGGAGAGACTGCTGAGCTGCCTTGTTTCTGCCAAATGTGAGGGTATCTGACCCTCTGCTGCTCTCGTGTTAACTGGGTGAAATCCTGGAGGGAGGGTGGCAAGTGGAAGGGAAAGCATCTGTTGAGTGTGGGGCTTAGTTTTACTCTGGAGTATACGGCAGGTTGATTTCAACAGACACTCAGCAGCAGGCTCTCATTCATTCATAACTGTGTGGCTTTTAAATTGTACACAAAATGGTGTAAGGATCAANGCTTCATCAGATACAAGGCTTAATATGTCGGTTGGAATAAAAATGCAGCTTATTAAATCTTTCCTATAATGATCCCTGTCAATGTGCTTAGGTTTGTAGGGGATATGAGAATTTTATTTGACCTTCTTTATCAGAAGGATTAAATTAAAAGACTCTTGCTCCTTGGAAGAAAAGCTATGACAAACCTAGACGGCATACTAAGAAGCAGAGACATCACTTTGCTGACAAAGGTATAATCAAAGCTGTGATTTTTCCAGTAGTCATGTATGGATGTGAGAGGTGGACCACAAGGAAGACTGAGAGCTGAAGAATTGATGCTTTCGAACTGTGGGTTGGAGAAGACTCTTGAGAGTCCCTTGGACTGCAAGGAGATCAAACCTGTGCTGAAGCTGAAGCTCCAATACTTTGGCCACCTTATGCGAAGAGCTCACTCATTGGAAAAGACTCTGATTCTGGGAAGAATTGAGGGCAAGAGGAGAAGAGGGTGACAGAGGATGAGATGGTTGGATGGCATCACTGAATCAATCAATATGAGTTTGAGCGAGGTCTGAGAGATAGTAAAGGACTGGGAAGCCTGGCGTGCTGCAGTCCATAAGGTCTCAAAGAGTTGGATACAACCAAGCAACTGAACAACAACAATCAGAAGGATGTTGCAGTTTTAGCATAGGAGTGAGTTAAAGAGGATCATCACATTGATTCCAGGGCTAAACTTGGGGCTTGAGGTTGTTCTGGGGAGGTCTGGCTTTGTATGAGATTTTGAGGGCCATGCTATTCACAGGGGCACACAAACTTCAATGTCCTTCCAATTAGGGATTCTCTAAAACTGGATGCCCTGATGTAAGGTGATCTGTCTGTGATTTGCTGAGGACCAGATAAACCTGGAGAGGGCGGAGACAACCTGCCCAGATTTCCATTTCCTATAATCTCTCTAAATTTAGTCAACTGGGATAATGCTTTTGAGACCTGATGTCATGAATGAGCTTCACAGGGTCCATGAGCCAACCTTCTGGTGTTTGTATCAAAAACTTTGTGCTTTTAGTGAATTATTTTTCTGGAGAAGAAGTCATGATCTTGGTAATAGGGATTCTCAAAATATTAAAATTATATTGCTAAGGATAACCTAAAGGGATGTTTTTGAGCACTGATCACATCAATTGTGCCCTCTGGTGCCCCACCTGGGCTCAGACCTGGAGCCCAGGTGGGACCTGGAAGTCATCAGTTGTGTGGAGGGGCATTCATTTCCTCATACACCCTGGTTTGCTCATGGGCCCTGCAGGTTACTGTGCTGGTGGCAGAGAAGCCCCAGGGCACAAAGTGAGAGAGAGAGGATGTCGTGACGTGGTGGTGAGATACCTAAGCACAGCTGTTCGCAGGAGCGGTCACTGGAGTGTCACAGCAGGCAGAGAGGACAGGATGCAGGGTCAGAGGTGCCCAATACACCTCAAGCACCGCCGCACACTGAGACCATGCTCATCTTCACATTGTTGGCACATAGGGATCTTAAGGATAAGGAAATGGGGTGGATAATTTAACTTGATCATTGGGAAAAGTGCATTCCCTACAGNTGTCACAGCAGGCAGAGAGGACAGGATGCAGGGTCAGAGGTGCCCAATACACCTCAAGCACCGCCGCACACTGAGACCATGCTCATCTTCACATTGTTGGCACATAGGGATCTTAAGGATAAGGAAATGGGGTGGATAATTTAACTTGATCATTGGGAAAAGTGCATTCCCTACAGGTTCTTTTATTTGATTCTCAAATAGTCCTCTGGTTATATAGAGTGTCTAGTGGATTCCTGTTTTTTTTTATTTTGTTTTTCCAGACAATAGAATTAGGGCTCACGGGGGCTATCGATGAGAACTGACTAGGGTCCCATAGTAAAAACATCATGGAACCTACCCCTCCTTTCCTGAGTTTTCTGAGATACCATTCGGCTCTCTGGCAACACATCAGCTGATAAGTAGCTTAGGGAACGATACGCTGATGGGGGCACTATAGTTTCACCATCTTATTGAGAGGATACACGTGTATGACCTGACAAATCTTCACCACAAGGAACTTGGGATTGCAGGTGGTTTGAGCTGCAGTGTGGGCAGAGGTGGCAGTGGAGAGATGACCTGGGGAGAGATCATCCAAGAGACTGCAGGGCCCGCTGGGTGTAGGTGTTGGGTTCCCAGGCTGGCAGCAAAGCATGCTTTTGCTGTTGCACTTTCATAGGCTGCAGAAGAGCCCAGTTGATTTTAAAAACTAACTTCCACTGATTTGCCCCTTAATAATAGTTTTAGATGATTTATTGGCATTGCCGCAGATGTAATTTAACCCTGATGCTACTGATAAACTGGTTCTTCTCCTGAGAAATTTAGAAGGAAGATGGAGTCTGGGAGAACCAGGATGCGCAGAAACAATAGGCTGCACTGCTAATGGCTACCCTGGAATCAAAAGAAAACATGCGCAGGGAGGAGGTCTCTGAGAATAAGTCTATAAGATATTCCTGCTTTCACGTTAAGGCCCTTCCGCTGCAAGCAAGTGAACTCAGTGCAACAATGGATATTCTAGGAGGCTAGAGACTAGGTGGAAATGGACTTCAACTGCTTTCTTCCTTTCTTGCACCCTCCTTTCCTCTCTTCCAAATCTTAGTTCTTAATTACCTATGCATAAACACACACAGTTTTACATAAATGTATAAGCATGATGATTTAATTAATATTTTTATAAGTGCAGTCTTCCTTTCCATTTTTGTGTGGTTTCCCTCTCTTCTCCTTATTGCCTATATTGGTCCCCTAATTTCCCTCCAAGATAGTTTATATTAATAACCTTTTGTATATCTGCCATATTTTCCTCTATACTCATATAATTTATCCGTATAGACATCTACACATGTTTTTCAGATTAGTGCTTTATAAAATGGGATATTACTTGCTAATTTGGTATCCTGATATCCTTTCTAGAGAAAATTTTATTGTAAAATATGGAATAAATGTAGAGGAGGTTTTAAGATGTATTGAGAAGATTTGAAGAATAGGAAAGCAAACACTCATGGTGTAGCTGTTTCCTTAGACTAAGAGACAGAAGATTACAGNTCCCTCCAAGATAGTTTATATTAATAACCTTTTGTATATCTGCCATATTTTCCTCTATACTCATATAATTGATCCGTATAGACATCTACACATGTTTTTCAGATTAGTGCTTTATAAAATGGGATATTACCTGCTAATTTGGTATCCTGATATCCTTTCTAGAGAAAATTTTATTGTGAAATATGGAATAAATGTAGAGGAGGTTTTAAGAGGTATTGAGAAGGTTTGAAGAATAGGAAAGCAAACACTCATGGTGTAGCTGTTTCCTTAGACTAAGAGACAGAAGATTACAGGTGCTTTAGAAAGTGCCTCTGTGCCACTCTGCANATTTGGTATCCTGATATCCTTTCTAGAGAAAATTTTATTGTGAAATATGGAATAAATGTAGAGGAGGTTTTAAGAGGTATTGAGAAGGTTTGAAGAATAGGAAAGCAAACACTCATGGTGTAGCTGTTTCCTTAGACTAAGAGACAGAAGATTACAGGTGCTTTAGAAAGTGCCTCTGTGCCACTCTGCAGTCTCTTGTTTCTCTTTCCCTTGAGAACATTACTTTCTGGAATTCGTCCTGTGCTTCTCTTTAAACATTATTTTCTTGCTCAGCTTTGCCTCATGGAAATCCTTCTGTCAGAAAGCAGAGCTCTAATTGGCTTCCTTCAGTGGGTGACTAATATCCCACTGTGGGCTCTGTTACACATGTGGCATTCTCCTACTTATTGTAGGTTCATTTCCAGCTTTTCCCTCTAGCATGTACCCTGGACAGTGTTGCAGTGGGTCCCAATGCATTTGCACTGGAGCCTGATGAATAGAAGGGGATGTGTTCTTTAAATGTGAATGGATGCTTTCCAAAACGGCAAAAAATGTGACAGTCATGAGTTGCTACCTCAAGCAGGGTATGACGCACCCTTTACATACATCCCTGAGAATAATGGGAGCCGTTGCTCTTTTTAACTATGCCGATCTGAGGAGTATCAAGGCTAGCTCAGTGTCATTTTAATTGCACTTCTCAGACTATTATTGAATCTGCACACACTTGCTGGTGTTTGCAGGCCATTTAGCTGAGCATGTCTGTGACGGGACTATTCATGGCTTCTGCGCATTTCTTCAGTGGAGATGTTTGGCTTTTCTCTTGTTTTTCCAAAGTCTATTACTTATTCATTTTGTTTAGGTATATTTGACCATCAAATGTGTTGCTTTTTTATCCATTCAAATGTCTTCGTTTTAGAATTTTATAGCTTCTGGATCTCCAGTCTTGGTAGAGAATGTTTCTCCCATCTCTATCTCTAAAGCATGTGATTTGTTTTTTAGATTGTAAAGAATTTTTTTTTAAATTTGGCTTTACTTTTTACAATTAAGTCTTAATTCTACGAGGAAATTTATTTCTCTGCTTAGTGTAAGGTGGGGTTTCACATTAATTTTATTCCTTATGAGAGTTTACTATGTGCTACATTGTTACATGAGTACTTTACATGTATTACCTATTATAAGCCCTGCTTGTCACAATTTAAAGAGTTTCTTACTTAACACCCAGTTTTCCAGATGAGGAAAATGAGGCACAGAGGAGCTTAGTAACTTGTTGAAAGGTTTGGCTGTCATTGTTGCTTAGTTGCTGAGTCTTGTCCGACTCTTTTGTGACCAATGGATTGTAGCCCACCAGGCTCCTCTGTCTGTGGGGTTTCTCAAGCAAGAATCCTGGAAAGGGTTGCCGTTTCCTTCTCGAGGGGATTTTCCAGACCCAGGGGTTGAACTTGTGTCTCCTGTATTGGCAGGTGGATTCTTTACCACTGAGCCACCTGGGAAGCCCTGAAGGTTACCTTGTAGATAAAGTGGTGAGACTGGGATTTAAATCCAGGGACTGTGGCACTGAAGTCCACACTCTTACTGTAGTGCTTCTTGCCTGGCTAACCAGTGAACCAGGACCATTTGCTGAATAATTTATTCCCTTACACTGAATTCATGACTTATTTTGTCATGTACTAAATTCTAATATATACTAAACTCTCTTTCTAGATTCTCTGTTCTGTTCCCTGATCTATTCATCTATTCCTATAATAATTCCTTATTGATTTGATTATAGTAGTTTTATAATAATTATCATATACTCCAAGCCTCCCTTCAGTGATTTTTTTCATTAATTTATTGACTATTTTCAGGCATTCATTCTTCTTGAAGTTATGTTCATTTCTAGTCACTTAAAATATCTGATGGGAGTCTTATTAAAATTACATTACATTGAATATTAATTTGGGGACAACTGGCATGTTCATGTTAATTATTGCCATTTAAAACATGGTATGCTTTCTTTTGTTCTTCACTGGTAAGTATAATTTTTATTGTCCTTTTTTGCCGGGTCAATCTTCTGTACTTTGTTTTTGTTGGACTCTTTTGACTTTGCTCATGAGTGTACGTGTATATGTGTATAGTCCATTATTTTAATTATTACTTGCCTGATTTTGTAACTACCATTTGTCTGGGATTCATATTTGCTTTCTCGTTTTTGTATATTTGTTTTAATTTCACTTAATGCCATAAAAAACCACTTGTGGAATCTTTGTTCCTGACCAGAGATCAAGCCCTGAGCCTCTGGTGTAGGAGCACTGACTCCAAGACCCTAGACTACCAGAGAGCTAACCCTGGGGAGTATCAGATANCTGGAGCTATAGGTCAACTCCTTCTTGGAGAGAAATGGCTATGGGGGAGAGCCCCCCGTAAAGTCAGAGGTATAGGTGAGAGCATAAAATAGACTTTGGTTTTGGGAGTAGATGCTCAGGAACAGGGGGTTTCCTGAGGCCTGATCACGCCTTTGCATATGCCAAGCCTCCTTCCTCATGACTTTTGCCACGGGCGGAGTTCCTCATGCCAGCTCCCAGCAATTAACTAGTAAAAAGAGAAAAAAAAAATGATCATATCAATACAGGCTGAAATGGCATTTAATACATTTCAGCAGCCATTCTTAGTGAAATCTAAAAGGGATATAAGACATGATTGCTTAGCTACATGGAGATTATTGACTAAAGCAGCAAATCTGACAAATATGGAAATCATTTCAATTAAAATTAGGAAGAATTCGTGGATGCCCATGTTAACAATAATAACCATTATATTTGCTAGAATCTCTAAGGTAATAAAACAGGAAAATAAAATAATTGATATAAAAATCAGAAGAGTTAAGATTATCTCTTTTTGCTGATACTGTGATTGTATACCAAGAAACTTAAGTACGATAGTTAACTTGTAAGCTGGATGGTTATAAACTGAGTATTTGATATCATAGCTTTCTCTGTTCTATCAATAATTAACTATTTGTAGTTCTCAAGATTCAAATTCTAGAGAGGGAGTATCTGATTGCCGTAGCTTGGATCATTTCCCCTTCCTCAGTTAGGGGAGTAAAAGACCCTGATGACAAGTTCCATTAGACTCTCCTCAGTGGAACAAGGGTGGTTCCTTAAGGTGAAAGATTTGAGGGTCAGGGTTTTTTCCTTTTTTTTTGTAAGCTGAGTGCATTTTATTTTTTTCGTTCAGAGAAGCCAGGTCCAAGCTATCAAGTTTCATCCTCTTTGTCTTCCTCACCCTTTTACCTCTGCGCAGCATCCAGGACCATGTCTCACACCTAGTACATAGGTCTTTGTTCCTCCAAACAAGACTGTGTTGAGTTCTCACCTTTATACCTTTGCTGTTGGTGTCCCCTTTCTCCAGAATGCCCTTCTTCTTCTTCTCTCTCTGTTCACTTTCTCACTCTTAGTTTCTAAGATCAGTTGTCACCTCCCCTGGGAAACCTGTCCCGAACCCACACTCCCAGTCTACATTAGATGTCTCCCCCCCAAACTGCCACCAGCTTACCACACTGATTGATATTATTATCTGTTCATGCGTCTTTTGCCTCCATCGGACCATCAGTGCCTTACCAGTGTGCTCTAGAACAGTGGGTGACCCCTGTGAGTCTTCAGTGGGGTCCACTGTAACCCCAGGGAGTATTTTCTAAATTAACAAAATAATGCATGAGTGCAGTGCTTTGGTAGCAGTGATACTGGTCACATCTTTTTATAATTTGCTCTCTGATTTTCCCTTTTCGAATTCCACAAGCCTTCTAGCTCTCATCTGTGAATGGGGCTACTGTGTGGATGCTTG
This sequence comes from Neotragus moschatus, assembly GCA_006410615.1. Taxonomy (NCBI): domain Eukaryota; kingdom Metazoa; phylum Chordata; class Mammalia; order Artiodactyla; family Bovidae; genus Neotragus; species Neotragus moschatus. The sequence continues at coordinate 650,776 of SJYA01001449.1, read as the reverse complement.
GTCAACTTTTAGACTATAATACATTTCTTCCTTGCATCCTGGGCCCCATTCCCTTCTCTCATCTGTTATTTTGATCTTATTTGAACATTAAGCTGCTCCCATTCCCTCAACCATATCACTCTTCTTTCTCCCTGTTGGACAATACAACAGAAACCTCTAAGAATCCCTCAAGTTACTAGAGAGGACTCCTAAAGGCAACAACAGGATTGTTCCTGCAAGCTTCTTCCTCCACGACCTTCTGTTTTTCTTGGTTGCTCCCTGACAGTTAGCCTTTTGTGCACCTATGAGGCAGCTGAGGTGTGATGCCCCAAAGGAAGCTACCTAGTAAAGGCACACACACACAATTATTAGGGACGTTCAGAGAGGTCTTCTACTCTTTGGATGGCAATTGTATTTTAAAAGAAAACCAGAGGAATCATTTTTCTGCTTTTTTTTTTTTAAACTATGCCAGACCAGGTAACCAGCAGCTGGGAAGATATTTTGGGGTGAGCAGGCATTTACTAGTAAGCTTCAGATTGCTCTATGGAAGGAATGGCAAGCTCTGCCTGAGACCCTAAAAGAGCTTAGCATGATTTGGGAATGAGACGGGGGTAGCATAGGACATCGGGCTTTGGAGATCTGGGGTACAAATCTAACTTCCATTCGTGTACCAACCATGTGACTTTATGCAGTTCTTGTGACTTCTCTGGGCTTCAGTGTCCTCCTTTGTAAAAACGAGTTGGGCATTATGTATCTTATCTACACTGTCCCTTTGTTACAAGAAACAAATGAGATGAAAGATATAAAGCCTCTTGGAGTCAGTGGTGGAGCGCGAGAGTTGCAGGGTCTGAACGGATGGGCTCACACTCTGGTCTTGACAATAATCAAGGTGTCAGTGACCTTGTATAAACTGTCAACCTCTGTGTGCCTCCATTTCTCTATCTGTATAGTACGAGTCAGATGGAACCTATCTCCTAAGATGGTTAAAGAGAGGTGAGAATTTATATGAGAGCACCAACATGTATATCACATCACATTCAGTCAATGAGGCTCTTATCCACGTGACAGACCAACAGAGGCAAATGGAGGGCCCAATGACACCAGAGAAGAGCTAGTCTAAGCCTCTCTTGGTTTTAGCTGAAAGATCAAATTTGTTTTATTTCTGTTTATGAGTGAATGAACCTATGAAATTAAAACTCCCTCCCAGTTTATTTTCTCCCCCTTATATCTGTGTACGCTTTCTTGCTTTTGCCCCCTTTCCAGTCCAAATGCAGAACTTGGCTTCTTATTGGTTTCCGCAAGAGATTTCACACTCTCCCTCCCTCTTCCATATCCCCTTTAGAAGCCTCCTCCCCTTTCCCTGCCCCCACCTTCTCCCTCTCTCTCCTCTCCTATCTCTCCTCTCCCCTTCAGTCTTCCCCGATTCTCTCTTCCCTCCTCTATGTCTTTCTGTCCCTCCCCGGAGCTGCTTTCGCTTCTTTCTTTTCTGTAAGTAGGCTCATCAAAGCATCTTGTTTTAACAAGGGCAAGTCTGTCCCTAATTGGGGGGAAAAAATTCACACCAGCTGCTAAGAGAGTGACATTTTCTCCTCATTATAGAATACTAGGGCTGGAAATGCCCTTGGAGATCAAGCATCTCAGAGGTTCTCAGACCCGGCTAGTTGGTGATGATACCCTGGGCACTATCTAAAAAGCCAGGCTCTGCACCTAGGGACACTGGATTAGAAGGTCAGCATTTGGACTTGGAGTGACATTCATGTGGGGTGCCCCAGACTATATATATATTTTAATTTAGGCAAACTTGGATTTCAGCCCTAATTTGACCACTTACTAATGGACTCAGCTGAGCTATTAAAACTTGCTGATCTTCAGTTAGATGTATTAGATGTGGGAAATTATACCTTCCCTAAAGAGCAAGCAGCGATTGGCAGATTGGGGAGCACACAGTAGGTGTTAATGATTGTTTCTTTTCTTCCTTCCTCTGGGAAACAGTACAGAGTCCTGACTTCCTCTCTAAACACATAGAATGATGATTGAGGAAAGGGGAACCTAAACATTCCTGGGCCTTGGAGCACGTGTTGAAAGGCAGAAGTGCTAGCCAGCATCCTCGTTTATACTCATGCCCACCTGCCTGCCTCCAGACTTGATCAGGAAGTCCCGAACACTAGCAGGGAGTAACCATATACAACTTTTATTGTGAATTCACTTTCTCAGGACCATTGGAATTAATTTCCACAGCCACCCTATGAAGTAAATACTATTATTCTTCTTAACCACATAGACTGTAGAGTGTCTGTAGGCAGAGGCTTTTTGCGGGGAAGGGGGGTGATGGTGGCTACTATTTATGTCTGAATTATTTATCCCATCCTTTGTCGATGTTTGCAGATCTCAGATAAGTACTGAGGGGTCTTGGATTCATTTCAACCACAATGTATTGAGCAGATGATATGGAAGAGCTAGTAGCCAGTGTGGAGCCCCAGTTATGCAGAGTGTGAAGCTGTGATGGTCTGGGGTTCTTTCCCACCTACTTCTCCAAACACCAGAGCCCTGGCTGGTGAGCCCCTCTGCAGTCCCCACAGGTTTCCAGGCCTGCTCTTCTCAAGGGTCCCCAGATTGTATTTGCTCCCAAATCTTAGCTCCAGAAGCTTTGCTTCTCCTACTGAGGGGCTCAGTTCTATGTACCTTTCCCCTCTCAGGCTTCTGTCAGCAAGAATCCAGGAGGTTATTCATCCATGGGAGGCTTGACATTGGTGCTTGTTTTTTCAAGGAGGAAGAACATTTGTGAGTTCATGGTAAAAACTTCCATTTTTGGTTCATCCAGGGAGTTGAGCGGCTGTCACAAATCTTGTCTCTCTACCCTTCCCCACCTCCCCCTGCCTTGGGTAATTTATCTAAATTTCACTCCTTTTCTTTCTTCATCACCCGTTTAATTTTATCCTTAAACTCATGGTCCAAATAAGCCCCCCAAATTAGCTGGGCCCATAGCGATCAGCTTACCAACTTTTTCTAGCAGGTGATAAGGTCATGAGAGTGTGGGTAAATGCAACCTCCTTGGGATTTATCAGGTTTCAAAAAAGAAGGGAGAAGACATGCGTAACATTTTTTTTTTTTTTTTTAAAGAACCAAAAAGACAGAGGAGAGTGTGTGGACTGAGATGAAGGGTGCTCTTGGATGGGAACGGCTTGCCCAAAAGGCAGGGGGGTGGCAGAGAGTAAACATCACAGGGAGTGACCAGGCCTTCGTTTTCTTTGCAGCCCTCTGACTTTAGGGAGATACTGAAGGTGCTAATTTTGTTGGCATGTTGACGCGTCCTCCTAATTAATGAAAGGCTTGTTAGGAGGCGACCAAGCTGCTAACAAGGAGAGAAGCGTGGACACTTTGAGCTGACTCAGCTCGGTAGTCACGACCCACCGAGGTGCCGCTGGATGTGTGGTGACCGTGGGCGAGCAGGGGCCGGCGCCGTCTGCTGGCTTCTGCTCCTCCTAGCTCCACTGGCTGGCTGCTGCCTCCCTGGTCCACCCTCAGAGAGGCAGGGCCCAAAACAGGCTGGGGCTCTGGGAGGACAGAGGCTCTGTGATCTGGCCTTGCAAGGAAATGAAAAGAAGTAAAATTCTCCTGACTTCTACACACTCTATCAATCAAAAGCTCCTACACTTTTGAATCCTTCAAGTTGGCCACCCTTGGGAGCAGCAGCAGCTCTTGCTGCTAGTGTGTGATTCCAGGTCCCCAGCATCAACTTTGGGAACCTTTTTCACCTTCAGAGTGCTCAGAGCACCTGGAGCTTGAACGGAGCGGAGCTGGATGCTGACATTTTAGCCTTTGTGGGCCAGTTTTCTGATGTCAGCCAAAGGAGTAGTCTGGGGGATTATCTTCCAGGGTTTTTCAGACTTGGAACAAACTAGTTTCTTCACTGGGGGGATGACAGTCTGCTTAATGTCTCTGGATCTCACCTTCCTGTCATCGACTGAAGCCGCACATTTTTCTTTAAAATTCTTTAGGCAGCCTTTTATTAATATGTATACAGCATAGAGCAGTCCAGAGCACAGGCTGTGGAGCTGATGAGGGCTTATCCCTTACCTCTGCCACTCCCCAGTCTGAGTGGTCTTGGGCAATCACCTATCACGTCTGTATCTCTTTTTCCTCATATGTAAAATGAGGGCCCTGATGGCATCCATCACGAAGGGCTCTTGTGAGGCTTCACAAGAGGATAGTGGCCAGTGCTGTGCCCAGTACATACTGAGCACAAAAAAATAGCTTGGAAGGATTAATTTAAAACAACCATTACATTGTAGCAATATCCCTATGCACTGGGCAAGGCAGAGCTTTTAAGATCCTCCTTTTATAAGCTGGAAAATTGGGATTGGTGATGTTCCCAAGGTTTACAGATAAGAAGGGACAGAGCTGGCCGAGAGCCCAGGACTTCTGGTGCCAGTTTATTTGTTCATGTTCCCTTGGTTTGCCATGCAGACATGCTCATGCTACCCCTTCACCCTTCATCCTCTGTCTCTACTGCAACAGGGTGCAGAGGAGGTGGGACGTGGCGCAGAGCCGCCCTGTTCCAAGGATGTGGCTCAGAGGAAAGAACCCTTGCCTTGGATAGTCACCATGCTTTGTGATCTTGGGCAGATCGCTTTATCTGGCTGAACTTTATTTCCTGTTACGTGCACATCTTTGGTACATATTATGTAGCTAAACTAGAAACTCAGAATGAAATATCACTAAGGGCCAATGATGGAATGTTGTTGATCCTGGAGAAAGAATAATATTCTTTTCAGTGTCATGCAAGGAAAACAGACCTGTGTCTTCAAAGAAAGCAGAAGAAGTTATGTCTTTAATTATTCTTTTCTTGTTTCAGATTTGAAGGTTGTCTTTAACAAAATGAATAATGCAATTGGCTGTTATGGAAAGATGTTAAATTTTGATGATGTTGACATGAGAGGCTGCGAACCTGGATGTGAACTCAAGAGCTCTTTCCAAGGGGAGAGTTCTTATGTGTGCGTCCACATGGACCTGCCCTGCACTCATTGGCTAAAAACTCCCTTCTAGCCCAGACTCTTACTGATTAGGTGGGTAGAGGCCATTTCCCAAGGAGAATGCAGAGGAAGTGATGGTTTTCCAAAACCTGCCTAGGCTTTCTGCCACCACTAATCCATACATCTACCCTGTGATACATGCCAAGAGGCTGGTTAAACTGGAAATTATTCTTTAATTTGCTAACAAATGATAGCATGATGGCCTTTCCATTTTTCATCTTGAAACTCCAAAATTCTTGAAAACTCAACGAAATCTTAGAACGTGTCATATAAGGATTGTGTTTGGACTCTAAGGGAAATGGGTACATGGGTGTGAACTTCCCTGGAGTTTCTTAAACTAGCAGGTATCAGTCTTGGTGCTGGAACATGTTGGTATATCATAATCAGTCATGTGTCAAATGTTAGTAAATACTAACTCACATTCGTAAATTTTGCCACAGATTAACCAGAAATTTAAATTAGATCAGATTCGGGGTTACTGCTGAAACAGTGTCACTTCCGCCCACCCACATTCTGATTGTGCTCTCTGGAGAGTCTTTGCCATGGGAGTGAGCCTGGCATATTAATATCATTCATCATCTTGGTTGCGCTAGAAACAGAAAGGGATAAATCAACTTTAACCTCCTCTGTGCTAACAAATGCCTGATCTTCATTTTCAAAGACCCTAAGGAGCAGAATTACGGAGATTGAGCTTCTCGTCAGTAGATGATAGCAAGAAAAGACATCGGGGAGATCTCCCATTTTAATACTCCCCTTGCACCCCTACCCCTGTCTACCTGGGTAAGGAAGGGTGGTATAATTTAGTGGAAAGAGCACAGGACTTGTTTTAAGCCAAAGTGATGGACATGTACTAGGCTGTGGGGCCTTGAAGGAGTCACCTAACCCCTCTGGGCCTCAGCGTTCTCATTGGTAGAATGGGGCTAATGGTAGTGCCTACCTTGTTTCCAGGAGGAGACCTGAAAGGCATCAAAGTCCTGGCACCACGTGGCCTTCAGTTATGATGGTTACAGGATCACCGTGGTTGCCGTGATTGTTCCATCTCTCTCCAGTGTCTGGTAAAAGGGGTATATTTTATATGTGTGAGGATACAGGCTCAGCGTCCCTCTGTTCACAGGAGACCCCTTTGCCTCCCTCACGGCTGGTACTTAAAGCATCACAGAATATCTGCGCTCCAGGTACTTGTTAGGTCATTCAGTCAGAAAGGACTGCAATTCAGCACCTTTCCCAGACTTGCCTACCACATGTGACGTTTATTTGTTTATTTACTTAGCATGTCCCCATATAGCTCATGTAGTGCTTGCCATGTGCCCAGTCCTGTTCTAAGTGGCTTAAGAAGATTCATTTAGCCCTCACAGCTAGGCTATGATTTAGGCACCTGTCACCCCCGTTTTACACATGGAAAACCTGAGGCACAGAGAGGCCAAGTAAGTTCCCCAAGATCACAGAGCTAGTAAGTGGCAGAGCAGGATTTGAACCAGGTGGTTTGGCTCCGGAGCCTGGGAACTTGACTCTTATACTATGTGAGAAGGATGGTCTTAATGGTCATGTTCAACAACTGTTCTTCCGGACTCATCACATTCTTTCCCTGGATTTAGTTAGACTCTCAGAAAGCAAGAGACCCAAGCATAGGATTTTAGCATCCCTCCTCCTCCCTTCCTGAACCGTTTACGGCTCAGCCTTCAGTGCATGAAGTCACCTGCTCAGGTGGAACTTGCTGTGTCTTTGGCATACCTGTTGCAGGTGTTTATGTTCCATGTGAAACAATAGTCCTCATGTGAAAACCCAAGTGATAAAATATATAGGCAGAGTATGTTTCTGCAAAGGCTTTTGTCAGTCTCACTTGCCCTGAAATGAAGACTACAAAGCCAGTAGTATTCCCTTTCCACCTCTGCTTTCATGGCTCTTGGGCCCAATTCTGTGCCGAGGTACAGTCACCAGCTCAGTGCAGGTACTTGCCGATATTTACTTTTCCGGCTTTTAGAGGACATCTGCTCTGTTTTTATCCCGGCCGTTCTGTTTTTCTTATTGATTAATCATATATAATTCCTCCAAATCTCTTGGATGTAGGGAGGGTATAAACCATAAGCCAATAAGAAGCTTATGATGATTTTCTTACCATGTAAAATGTTTCAAGGTGTGTGCACTAAAGTAGAAGGGAGATGGAAAAAAATAATGATAAATTACATTACCTATTATGAATAGCTACCATTTACTTATTGCTTGCTTTGCAGCAGGCACTGTGATAAGTGCTTTACATACATTATCTCCTCTTAATCCTTGCAGACACGGTTAATAAGCGATAGGGCTCTAATTCAAAAGCAGGTCTCTCTGCCATCACTGCCTGATCTCTTAAACCACTACACCACACAATGTACTAATTTAGTTCAGGCACAAATCTCATATTTTGCCCAAGTCAAGCAAAATATTTTTTCTCCTTTTGACCTCTGGTAAAGAAAGTGAGTATATAACACACAGTCACTGACACTGCAAGGCTTCCCTGGTTTTATTTATTTTTCTCCTTCATCTTTAATCAGCCTTTCTATTCTCTGTTAGATTTAGCAGAGAATTAAAGCATATGTGTGTGTGTGCGTGTGTAGGTTTTAAATATGTGTGAAGTGAAGTGAAGTGAGAGTCACGCAGTTGTGTCCAACTCTGTGACTGCATGGACTATACAGTTCATGAAATTCTCCAAGCCAGAATGCTGGACGGAGAAAGCAGTGGCACCCCACTCCAGTACTCTCGCCTGCAAACTCCCATGGACAGAGGAGCCTGATGGGCTGCAGTCCATGAGGTCGCTAAGGGTCGGGCACAACTGAATGACTTTCACTTTCGCTTTTCACTCTCATGCATTGGAGAAGGAAATGGCAACCCACTCCAGTGTTCCTGCCTGGAGAATCCCAGGGACGGGGGAGCCTGGTGGGCTGCCGTCTACGGGATTCCCTTCTCCAGGGGATCTTCCCAACCCAGGATCGAACCTATATGCTTAAATAAGCTTCTTCCTCTGTAAGATAAGTAATGTGATTTTGTTGTCATATGTTTTATGTTAATAGCAGTTGGTTCCGCCTCTTGATGTATCATCAGCTGAACGTGACGTGCTTNGATTCCCTTCTCCAGGGGATCTTCCCAACCCAGGATCGAACCTATATGCTTAAATAAGCTTCTTCCTCTGTAAGATAAGTAATGTGATTTTGTTGTCATATGTTTTATGTTAATAGCAGTTGGTTCCGCCTCTTGATGTATCATCAGCTGAACGTGACGTGCTTGTTATTTGATGTACTTTGTTTTCATTCAAAACTATGTGTTTACGATCTTCTCACGTTGCCATGTGTGATATTTAGTTTCTCCTTTCCCAGCAGCAGCAAAACATCCCCCTATGTGTATCCACTGTCTTCTGACTGTTCAACTCTGCTTTTACCTGCTATTCCTTACATGGTGCCCAGTGAGAGACTGAGTGCCAAGTCGCTTCAGTCGTGTCCGACCCTTTGCAGTGGACTGCAGCCCGCTAGGCTCCTCTGTCCATGGAATTCTCCAGGCAAAAATACCGAGGTGGGTTGCCTTGCTCTCCTGCAGGGGATCTTCCCTACCCAGGGATCCAGTCCACACCTGTGACAGGCAGATTCTTTACCACTAGCGCCACCTGGGGAGCCCAGTAAGGGCTTCTTGAGGTTTTATTCCCAGGAGTGGTGTTGCTGGGAGCTACACATGAGGCTTCCATATTGTTTTCCAGAAAGGCTATACCAACTTTAATGCCCACCAGCTGTGCCTAAAGAAAAGTTCCACACTCCCGCAACCTTGACAATAGTTGGCATTATCCATCTTTTTCTTTTCTTCTTTAGTTCAGTTGCTCAGTTGTGTCTGACTGTTTGTGACCCCATGGACTGCAGCATTCCAGGTCTTCCTGTCCATCACCAACTCCCGGAGCTTACTCAAACTCATGTCCATTGAGTCGGTGATGCCATCCAACCATCTCATCCTTTGTCGTCCCCATCTCCTCCTCCTCCAATCTTTCCCAGCATCAGGGTCTTTTCTAAGGAGTCAGATCTTTGCATCATGTGGCCAGAGTATTGGAGTCTCAGCTTCAGCATCAGTCCTTCCAATGAATATTCAGGACTGACCTCCTTTAGGATGGTCTGATTGGATCTCCTTGCAGTCCAAGGGCTTCCCTGATAGCTCAGATAGTAAAGAATCTGCTTGCAATGCAGGAGACTGCAGTTCAGTTCCTGGGTTGGGAAGATCCCCAGGAGAAGGGGAAAAGCTACCCACTCCAGTAGTCTGGCCTGGAGAACTCCCTGGACTGAATAGTCCATGGGGTCTCCAAGAGTTGGACAGGCAGGACTGAGCGACATTCACTTTTTTTCTTCATTAACCCTTTATTACAAGTTGGGCTCTTATAGACATATACATGGGTACTTAAGGTGAAAAATTCAATGTATCAAGAGTAAAAACAAAGCACATAAAGTGATAGATGCTTTTCTGTGTTGGCGGCAGAGGCAGCGGGTACTCAGGAAAAGCTCTTCTAGAACAGTCGGCTCCAGGCAGCTGGGGGCCAGGGTTCCAGCCACTGAGGTGAGTCTCAGAGGCAGTGGAGGCAGGGCGCAGCCCTGCTTCGGTCGCAGTCTTGCTTCGGCCAGAACAAGACTCTCAAGAACCGTTTTTTGGAAATGAATTATCTGAGTTTCTGAAAGTACTGCCTGCCAATAAGAGGCCTTTGGCTGGGGAAGGGTGGGGTGGAGCTAGGCTAGAAAGCCACAGGTAATATTGTTCTGTCCTAATATGGTCTATCTTTCCTTTCATGGACTGTTTTCCCCCATACTTGAACCAGAGGTACCTCATCTATGAAGCTGCTCTGGTAAAGCCAGACTATGGCTCCTACAGCGTGTTATCCCCTAACTGACAGCTGAACGATAGGCTGGGCTATTGACTCATTGTCCTTTCTGGTGACCTTCTGGCTGGGCTTGAGGGAGGGAAGTTCCCAGAGATGGAAGATCCTTTTTGCCCAATCAGGGACTCAGGTCCCAACCTTGCTGTGCAGAGTGGATGGTGTGTTTCATAATGCATGAGTGTTTATTTAACGAACAGCAGCATTTTCTAATTAAACTCTTGGTGAAGATATAGACAGTGTAACCTCTCCCTCAGGGTTGGATACTCACTGGCTTTTCTAAGATGCTGACCCTTCACAAGCCCAGAGGCCTCTGGACAGTACATGCTATGGGAGTTATTAAGAGCAGGCCACTTCTGTTGAATCATTCAGCAGCTGAAGTCAGGGCTCCAGTGTCAAGTTTGTCTTCTTCACCTTGAACTTCTCTTTATACATAAGCTCTTGAAGTGCAGGTGAGTGTGGAGACCCTTCCATGGGAATTTTTGGGGAAAGGAGAGCGCCAGGTAAGCTCCTGGAGAAAGCTCCTTCCAACTTCTGGCTTTCAGGGGTAACTCGTGATTCCTGACAATTGAATCTAATCACTTCAGAAACTACTCTGAAATATAGTTGCATTTAGGTTTCAGGACTTCCATTAGAGAGCTGAGTCTCTAACAGATTAAACACGTTTCTGAGTTATGCTTTAGGGATGATGCTTTTTCCCCAAGATGGTGATTATGTTAGTCAGCATAGACTTGATCCTGCTGCAGTAACAAATTAGCCCCAAAATCTTGATCTCTTAAAAGAGCCTAGGTTTACCTATCATTCATATTACATGTTGGATACTGGTAACAGCGGGGCTCTATCCATTATTGATTGAACAGCTCCTTTTTTTTTTTTCTTTTTTTGATGGGGCCGTTCCACAGGAGGCTTTAGAAGAGGAAGAGAGCAAGGAATATTTGCACTGGTTCTCGAATGCTTTCATTGGCCAAAGCAGGTCACATGACCCTGCTTAATTACAAGGTGCTGGAGGCAATGGCACCCAACTCCAGTCCTCTTGCCTGGAAAATCCCATGGACGGAGGAGCCTGGTGGGCTGCAGTCCATGGGGTCACTGAGAGTTGGACACGACTGAGTGACTTCCCTTTCACTTTTCACTTTCATGCCTTGGAGAAGGAAATGGCAACCCACTTCAGTGTTCTTGTCTGGAGAATCCCAGGGATGGGAGAGCCTGGTGGGCTGCCGTCTATGGGGTCGCACAGAGTTGGACATGACTGAAGTGACTTAGTAGCAGCAGTAGCAGGAGAAGTGTAAATCGGTCTTCCCAGAGAGAAGAAAGGACTGGAAATCATAAAGAATATTTTTAATGTTTCCTACCATGGGAAAATGGGGACAGTTTTGTTAGATGCCAGAAAATTTTATGCAGTAAGGATCAAATACATTCCCTTGCAGAGAAGAGAACCAGAGACTTAGAAGGTAAGTATCTTAGAGGGGACCTAGGCCAGTGAGTTCAAACCATATGTCTATGTGTGATGTGAGTCCCCTAGGGGACACAGAAGGGAAGATGTGAGAAGCTCAGATGAGATCCTGTCCATGAATCTTCGAGTAGAGTAGTGTAGCTTTTACAACATACACTTCTAGAATGATGCAGTATTCAGTTATTGATAACACTGATCACTCTCCCCAGAACATGCCCCAGGTTTTTCCAGTGGCCCTTGGTAAACTTAGTACTTAGCCATGAACGTACTTTTCCTTCCATATGTGATTTCATCAATGCAAAAGCCAGAAGACCTGTTGGTTTTCCTTGGTTTGGATTTGTATTTTGGCAGTGAACATTTTTGTTGGTCTTTCTGNGAACATGCCCCAGGTTTTTCCAGTGGCCCTTGGTAAACTTAGTACTTAGCCATGAACGTACTTTTCCTTCCATATGTGATTTCATCAATGCAAAAGCCAGAAGACCTGTTGGTTTTCCTTGGTTTGGATTTGTATTTTGGCAGTGAACATTTTTGTTGGTCTTTCTGACCATCATATTATACCTTGGGCTGATTATAAGCATCATATATGTTTTCTAACTCAAGGAGGGATATGAGGTTTTTTTCTTAAATAATAGGTTTTGGTAGATTCTATTTTTTAAAGATGTTTACAGTGATATTTCCTGTCCCATACACTCCTCTGTGATGTATCTTTGACAGTGTCTCATTGATTTCGGGAGGTAGAGCCTCTCTCCCCATCTTCTTGAATCTGGAAAGACCATATCATGGCTTTGATCAGTAGCACGTGGTGGTTTAAGGCTGCTGTGGTGCTGGGAGTAGCCATTCCCTGGCCTGGTGGCTTCTACTTTCTGACTTGGAAGCCAGTGAAGAAGCGTAACTGCCAAGAGAAGCTCGAGTTTGGCAGAGAGGCCTTGGAGAGTGAAATGCAAACTGCAGAGAGAGAGAGGCCAAGGAGACACCAGGTGTGTGAATGAGGAAGCTGTCTTGGATGCCTGCTCAGTTGAGGCTTCATCCTATACCAGCTCCAGCTGCAACGACTTGCAGCCACATGGGAGCGTTCAAAAGTAAATCATCCAGCTGATCCGAGCCAACTCATAGGGCCATGAGAAATGCTACATTGTTTTAAGCCATTACATTTTGATCTAGTTTCTTATGAAGCAATAAGTAACCAGAATAGAATTTGTTACCAGAGGCAAACTCTAAGGTTCTTAAAGTCATTTAGTCTGAAGAGTGTTAGAAGATAGAACCTTATGGTTCTAAGAAGTCATTTTTCTAGTTAAGAGATTCTATAAGGCATCACCTTACTCTTTCTTAGGTGTAAACAAAATGTCTTAGGTTGTACCTTTGATCAAAATGTAATCTTAAGGCTACATTTTATAGAAAGGTCCTGAATTTGATCTCTACTATGAGCCTATCTCTATTTTTAGAAACGTTTGCTGGTTGCAAAGATTGGGGATGAAAAATTCTTCTATTTTCAAACACTTTTAAGTCCCGACTCCTCTATATTTCCTCTAAATTCTGTTTGAAATGTGTTAACAGTTCTTTCCTTAGCTCATTTCTGTGTGTACTTTGTCAGTAAGAAGTAAAATAAACTAGAGAAGGCAGTGGCACCCCACTCCAGTACTCTTGCCTGGAAGATCCCATGGACGGAGGAGCCTGGTGGGCTGCAGTCCATGGGGTCGCTGAGAGTCGGACACGACTGAGCAACTTCCCTTTCACTTTTCACTTTCATGCGTTAGAGAAGGAAATGGCAACCCACTCCAGTGTTCTTGCCCGGAGAATCCCAGGGATGGGGGAGCCTGGTGGGCTGCCATCTATGGGGTCGCACAGAATCGGGCACAACTGAAGCGACTTAGCAGCAGCAGCAGCAGTTAGCACTTTTGATAATCTGCCTGGAAAGGTCCCTAGCCAGTTCCACCGGTCCAGAGAGTATTTTTTCACTTTTCATGTTACTGCAGGTGACAGTTTGGCTAAGCTTCCAGCCACTTCGTAAGGCTTGTCCTCTTTCCTCTAGCCTCTAGTAACATTTCTTTCTATACTTCTGGAGGCCCTTCATCCTGCTTCTTGCCTGGTTCCAAGGCTAATGCTAAATGTTATACATGTCTGTTTTAGCAGCACCCTACTCTTAAATCATTTCTGTTCAGATTATTGTGACAAAACAAACTACTGTAAAACTTGGTGGATTAAAACAGCAGACTTCCTCTTCTGCATCACAGACCTGTGGCTTGACTGTGACCCGTTGAGGGTTTTTTCTGCTCTGTGATAAGAACCAGGGCACAGTCTTCTGGTGTCTTGATCAGCTCCAACTTCAGAAGTATTTATTCACATACGTGGCTAGCGGTTGATGAGAGAACCCAGCTGGAAAGAACCTACATGTGACCGCGACCTCTCCAAGTGATCTAGGCTTCTTAAAGAAGGGTGGCAGGGTTCTGAGGCGGGGGGGGGCGCGGGTACCCTAAGAACACACATTCTTATAAAGCCAGATGGAGACTATAAGACTTCTTAGGACCTCACTTTGTCCTGTTGATCAAAAACAAGTCCCAGGGCCAGCTCATATGCAAGGCCAGAGAACAATACAAAGACTTAAATATTGTAAGCCATGGTTCATTTGGGAGCCCATCCTTGGAGACCAGCTACTTAGGTGTGCAGAGACATGTTGGAAGCAGCTTTGATGAACATTTGGTTAANTTGTCCTGTTGATCAAAAACAAGTCCCAGGGCCAGCTCATATGCAAGGCCAGAGAACAATACAAAGACTTAAATATTGTAAGCCATGGTTCATTTGGGAGCCCATCCTTGGAGACCAGCTACTTAGGTGTGCAGAGACATGTTGGAAGCAGCTTTGATGAACATTTGGTTAATAGGAATTGTACTGGGTCTGACTGTTGGTTGGCAAACTGTCTTAGGTGAAGAGAATGAGTGGTGAATTAGCCTGTGTCTAGATTCATTGTCTGAGAAGTACCGATATCCAGTTAGCAGTGGACAGGGCTTGCTGGCCGTTAAGCTCAGATAACCTTTAGTCTTTTACCGTGTCTCTTGCACAGAGGCATGAAGCAGAGTTTTAATGAGACCCACTGAGATACCCTGACAGATCTTTTCCTTTTTTTTTTTTTTTTTTTGTGGTCTTGCCTATCCATCTGCACGTATCAGGAAACAAGACCTAGGATTTTGAGATGGCTATGTAAGAGCAAAAGAGAACTAGAATGGTTTTCTTTTTTAATCTGCCCCTCAGCATTCCCAGGGGCAGCAGGGTGGGATTCCAGAAGCAGAGCAGAGATGGTTTCGAATCGTATGGCAGGGGGTCTGGGGAGCAGGGTGCTGGGGGATCCAGGAGCGGGGAGCCGGAGCCGGAGGATGTTTCCAGCCCATGAACGTGGCTTCTGCTTTCAAGGCAGCAACAGTAATATTTCATGGCTTCCGTGGTGTCTCCTACCTTTAAATGTCAGTCTCTGCAGCTGCCTTATCTCTTGTAGCACATTTCAATTAGGTATTCCAAATCATGCTCTTTTCTTCCAGGACAAATGCGCTGGGGGTGATATTTACTGTTACAGCAGCATTTTAAATGCTTAGGGCGGAGGGGGGTAGGCCTGTGAGTAGCAGTTTCTCCCTTATAGTAACAATGAAACACAATAGTAATGGAGAGAAGAGGTGAGTTCTGGGTTTGATGCTCATAACTGGCTAACTGAACATCTTTGGTCTCCACCCTCTCTTGCTCCCCTCCTCCCATGCCTGTGTCAGTGTGAGGTTTGGCAAGTTTGGCTCTGGAAGTGTAGCCTCCCACCTTGTCTTCCTGGTAGGTTCATGAATGTATCCTCGAAGCCCTTGTTTCAAGAGATAGCTGGGCTTCTGGTTCACCTACTACCTGTTCCTTCCTTGTTTTGAGGAACGTTTGTAGAAAATTAGAATCCTGTTTCTTAGTAATTTACCAGGCTCTATTAACCTACTCCTTATTTATGGGCATTTTCAACTCTCAATGGAACACCGTAAACCCCACCTCCAGGAGGCAAGTGGTTGGGAAACTTATGCATTGTATGTTTCTGCTGCTTAGAATCCAGTGTCAGTTCCTTGACCTGGTACTGAAGATCCTTCAATCCGGTCTGCATTTCTNTAACCTACTCCTTATTTATGGGCATTTTCAACTCTCAATGGAACACTGTAAACCCCACCTCCAGGAGGCAAGTGGTTGGGAAACTTATGCATTGTATGTTTCTGCTGCTTAGAATCCAGTGTCAGTTCCTTGACCTGGTACTGAAGATCCTTCAATCCGGTCTGCATTTCTCAGCCCACCTCTTCAGTTCAGTTCAGTCACTTAGTCATGTCCGACTCTTTGCAACGCCATGGACTGCAGCATTCCAGGCCTCCCTGTCCATCACCAACTCCTGGAGCTTACTCAAACTCATGTCCATAGAGTCGGTGATGCCATCCAACCACCTCATCCTCTGTCATCCCCTTCTCCTGCCTTCAATCTTTCCCAGCATGAGGGTCTTTTCAAATGAGCCAGTTCTTTGCATCAAGTGGCCAGAGTATTGGAGTGTCAACTTCAACATCAGTCCTTCCAATGAATATTCAGGACTGTTTCCTTTAGGATGGACTGGTTGGATCTCCTTGCAGTCCAAGGGACTCTGAATAGTCTTCCCCAACACCACAGTTTAAAAGCATCAATTCTTTAGCTCGCTGGGTTGATGTTTCCATTGCCCCCTTGGTAGGTTTTGCACATTCCTCCATGCAGACCTCCTACAGGGCTAACACAGTGCTGGGGCCCATGGTGGTAGTGGGGGGTTCTTAGTCATTGTTCTCCCCCACTTTGGGAGTCCTTCCACTAGATCTCTTCTCCATACATCTGATTCCTGCCCACACTTATGAGAGCGAAGTAGGTCAACTTCTTCCATTAGGCCTTCTCTGACCTCTCTTAGCATTTGGGGCTTCCCAACCCCCTCTTCCAAGATTTTAAAGTGTTCTTTATTGTCACTACTCATTTGGCACTTGGCATGTACTATTTTATGCTCTTTTGAATGTCTTTATGTTGTCTACCCAATTCGATTATCCCTTACAGGCAGGGATGGGCTTCCCTGGTAGCTCAGCAGTAAGGAATCCGCTTGTGATGCAGGAGCCGTAGGAGATGCAGGTTCGATCCCTGGGTTGGGAAGAGCCTCTGGAGGAGGAAATGGCAACCCAGTCCAGTATTCTTGCCTGGAGAATCCCATGGACTGCAGAGCCTGGCAGGCTACAGCCCATAGGGTTGCAAAGAGTCAGATCTGACTGAAATGACTTAGCAGGCAGCAGGCAGGACAGGCAGGGATTGGTTAGCTGCTGTTTAATGGCTGAGTCATGTCAGACTTTTGCAACCGCATGGACTATAGCACACCAGGCTCCTCTGTCCATGAGGTTTCCTAGATAAGAATACTGGAGTCAGTTGCCATTTCCTTTTCCAGGGGATCTTCATAAGACAGGGCTCAAAGCTACATCTCCTGCATTGGCAGGCGGGTTCTTTACCACTGAGCCACCTGGGAAACCCAGGGATAACTTTACCCTGTGCTTATTTTATATCCGTTCAGAGTCCAGGGTGGTTCCTTGTACATAGAAGGTATTCAGGGGGCTTCCCTGGTGGTCCAGCTCTGGTTTGATATCTGGTTGGAGAAGTAAGATCTCACATGCCCCTCAGTGTGACCAAAAGATGTTTTAAAAAATTTAAAAGAAGGTGTTTGGCTAATAGTCTTTGACTAAACGGACAAAGTGAAAGTGAAATGTGCTCAGTCATGTCTGACTCTTTGTGAGCCCATGGACTGTACAGTCCATGGAATTCTCTAGACCAGAATACTGGACTGGGTAGCTGTTTCCTTCTCCAGAGGATCTTCCCAGCCCAGGGATCAAACCCAGGTCTCCTGGACTGCAGGTGGATTCTTTACCAGCTGAGCCACCAGGGAAGCCCCAAGAATACTGAAGTGGGTAGCTTATCCCTTCTCCAGAGGATCTTCCTGACCCAGGAGTTGAACCAGGGTTTCCTGCACTATAGGTGGATTCTTTACCAGCTGAGCTGCTAGGGAAGCCGCTAAATGGCCAAACCAAGGAGTAAACGAAAGCCAAGATTGTAAGAAGCCTGCCTTTTGATGCCAGTCTGTTCAGTTTGGAAATCATAAATTTACCTAAAACAAGACCTTTCATTTGAATATTTCCCCTATACATATAGGTCAACTACTTGAATTTCTCAGAGGTAAATGCTCTTGGCCCAGTTCAAAAAGGACCTTTGTTGGCAAAGTTTCTTGGCTTATCTGTTGCATTTAACTTCCTAATCATACTTCTCTCTCCAGAGTAACCCTGGGAGCATGTGTTCAGCCTGGTTCCTCTGAAAGGATGCCCTGAAAGCCAGACGCCCCTGGCAGATCTCACAGGGCGGCTGGCTCTGGGGGCAGCCTCGTAAGGATGGAGAAGGAACAGTGACTTTAGATGCAGGGAGCCTGCCATCCTAGATCCCATTTTCATGTAAATGTTGCTGCCACGAAAGGAATCCAATGTAGACAATATCTGCTGTGGAAGCAGAACCATCTCTGACTCAAACATAGTTGGGCTTTTTTTT
>SJYA01001449.1:554236-632156 GCA_006410615.1 Neotragus moschatus | reverse complement strand
TCTTTGACTAAACGGACAAAGTGAAAGTGAAATGTGCTCAGTCATGTCTGACTCTTTGTGAGCCCATGGACTGTACAGTCCATGGAATTCTCTAGACCAGAATACTGGACTGGGTAGCTGTTTCCTTCTCCAGAGGATCTTCCCAGCCCAGGGATCAAACCCAGGTCTCCTGGACTGCAGGTGGATTCTTTACCAGCTGAGCCACCAGGGAAGCCCCAAGAATACTGAAGTGGGTAGCTTATCCCTTCTCCAGAGGATCTTCCTGACCCAGGAGTTGAACCAGGGTTTCCTGCACTATAGGTGGATTCTTTACCAGCTGAGCTGCTAGGGAAGCCGCTAAATGGCCAAACCAAGGAGTAAACGAAAGCCAAGATTGTAAGAAGCCTGCCTTTTGATGCCAGTCTGTTCAGTTTGGAAATCATAAATTTACCTAAAACAAGACCTTTCATTTGAATATTTCCCCTATACATATAGGTCAACTACTTGAATTTCTCAGAGGTAAATGCTCTTGGCCCAGTTCAAAAAGGACCTTTGTTGGCAAAGTTTCTTGGCTTATCTGTTGCATTTAACTTCCTAATCATACTTCTCTCTCCAGAGTAACCCTGGGAGCATGTGTTCAGCCTGGTTCCTCTGAAAGGATGCCCTGAAAGCCAGACGCCCCTGGCAGATCTCACAGGGCGGCTGGCTCTGGGGACAGCCTTGTAAGGATGGAGAAGGAACAGTGACTTTAGATGCAGGGAGCCTGCCATCCTAGATCCCATTTTCATGTAAATGTTGCTGCCACGAAAGGAATCCAATGTAGACAATATCTGCTGTGGAAGCAGAACCATCTCTGACTCAAACATAGTTGGGCTTTTTTTTTTCCTCCTCTCCTTTTTCTTCATGTTTTCCATGTGGCATCAGCTGCTGAGTAAGGGAAAGCTGAGAGGTTTAAGCGTCCTGATGCTAGCTGGCCATATTAATAATCCAGAGTCTTCCAAACCAGCCTTTCAGGGTAAGACACTCGCCAGAAAGCACTGGGTTCTGGGGAGCACTGGCTGGAAAACCAGACTCCGCCAGAAATGTGAGCGGATGGTGGAGTGATGGAGTGACTGGCGCTCTGAGCTTCCTCCCCGCCCCCAGGCCCCCAGCCTGCCTCCTCCCCTGCTTCTGTTTTCCTCCCAGTTTTTAGCAGACCTGCTTCTGAGATGGCTGCGCACCCAGTCGCTCCAGCCTCTGACATCTGCTGCCCTCTGCTGGGGAGAAAGTGTCACTGGGGTGGGAGGTGCTGAGCTGGACGAGGAAAACCAGTCTCCAGGCTGACCAAGTCCAGTCTGTGGTTACTGTGTGATTAGCCTTGAGGGGAGGGTAGAACCAGTCAGAAAGGTCCTTGCACCAAAATTTTTCCCGAGGAATCTCAGCTAGGCACTGGGCTTTAGAATGCAACTCTTAGGGATTCATTGCTTTGGGTCCTTTGAGTTCCCTGTTCGAGAGGTGCATTCCTGGGAATGGTGACTCCTGGCTTCTTCTTGAGTCAGACCTTGTGATCTTGGGTTTCCCACTATGGGTGGCCCCTGAACACCGTCAGTCACTTTGCGTACTGAATTAGCTGGACCCGATCTTTTCTTCAAGGAAGGGGATGGAGGAGAGTGGTCTTCAGGGGGCTGCAGACGGAGGGGTCTAGAGGTGGCCTCTTGGCTCAAAAGGATCCCTCAGAGAGTAGGGGTTTTGAGTGTCAAAGAAACAGAAAAAGAGTAGGAAGAACCAGACAGAAGCAGAAAACGCAATCCATAGTGGGGAAAGAGTGTATGGGAGCGGTGATGATGAATGGCCTTTGTCCTTTCTCAGGCTGTCCCCAGAGTGGGCTTTGCTGTCAGGCTGTGGCCAGTTGGCTTCAGAAGGTATAGAGCCAGGCGGATTCCTGTCTCCAGCATAACTATAGAGTGAGCCTGGAGCATCGCTGGGACTTCAAACTAGCGTACAGCGCTGCCAGACAGGAGCTATGACCTCACTGACCGCGCAGTAATTCTACTTGGGGGATTTATTTTTCCTTCCATGAGCTGCTGCCAAGACTCCTGGTTAGAGTTAATGGGGCTCCCCTGCCAGCAAGTGTCTCCTAGTGATGTGCGTAAACAGTGCCAGGCAGGAAATAGCTTTCCTGTTCTTAATGTGCTTGTTAAACCTCTTATTGAGTGGGGTTTAAATGGCTTTATTATGAATAATAATAATAGTAAGTAAGCATTATTAGTCGTAGTAGCGAAAAAATGATGATGTCAGCTCTGATTGCCCCTTCGTGTTTTAACCTTGCCAGCCTGCAGGTCCTTTTGCCAACAGTGTCCAGAGATGGGTGGCCAGTGAGACTGGGACCAGTAATCGGGGTAGGTGGCAGACTTTGTTCCCTGCAGCTTCCCAATTCTGAGCTCCTGTCCACTCCTGTAGAGTCATTCCTGCTTGCTGTGTCTTTCAGGGTTTCTAGGCTCTTACCCTATCATATGAGATAGAACCACAAACTCCTCTCTCTTAAGTTTAATTCGTGTTGAAAGCCGTGTACAAATGTTCTAACGTTGAGTTTGGACGTCATGTAGAAAAGATTTTGGAAAGGATGGTGGGTCCTGTTCTAGTGCGAGTTTTCCGCTGGGACTGGAGCCATGAAGTGTATCCTAGACTTAGTCATTTATTTATCAGGTTCAGTGATCTTACTGTAACTTTCTGCAGCTGTACTGGTTTTCTGTATACTGATGCTCTTATTTGCCTTAAGGAGATTTGACATCTCCTTAAGCAGTATGTCTGTGAAATCATGAGTTTAATGTATGAGCTGTTTTTTTTTTTTTTTAAACCAATCCATATTAAAATGGATGCATTGCAGTTACATTTTTAAAAAGTTCATCCATGTGGCAAATGTGTCATACCCTCAAGGGAAATCGTGCCACGCTTCTGCAAACACTGCTGTGGAGGTGTGGGCCTCACACTTTAGTGGGAGTCAGAAGCACGGGCACAGCTGGTTAAACTACAGGTTGCTTCTCCACTCCCTCTGAGATTGTGATTCAGCCGGTCTGGGGTGGAGTCTGTGACCTTGTACTTGTGACGGTTTCTCTGGAGATGCTGACGTCCTGGGACCACACTTGCGGTAGCTCTGGCCTGGAGGACTGGGGCCCAGGCTCCGGCTCCTCCTCTGACAGTGGGCATAGTACCCGTGTTCAAAGGTTTGTCTTAGTTCCTCCAGACGGTACCATGGGCTTGGTGACTGAGACAGGAAACAGTTGTTTCTCATGTGTCTGGAGGCTGGGAGGTCCCACATCAAGGTGCTTGCAGATTAGGCATCCTCACATGGCCGAGAGGAAAATCAGTTCCTCTTGTGTTTCTTATGGAGGCGTTAACNGGGCATAGTACCCGTGTTCAAAGGTTTGTCTTAGTTCCTCCAGACGGTACCATGGGCTTGGTGACTGAGACAGGAAACAGTTGTTTCTCATGTGTCTGGAGGCTGGGAGGTCCCACATCAAGGTGCTTGCAGATTAGGCATCCTCACATGGCCGAGAGGAAAATCAGTTCCTCTTGTGTTTCTTATGGAGGCGTTAACCCCATTCCTGAGGGCTCCCTATCATGACTTCATTACCTCCCAAGGGCATCACCTCCTGCTTTTATCATGTTGTGGTTTGGGATCTCAAAAATGGGAATTTTGGAGGGCTACGAACATGTAGTCCGGAACAGTGTTTGTTAGCATGAAGTGTTACCTACCATGTGTAGAATTCCTGGCACAGACTGGATGCTGTACCAGGCGGCATGGTTTTTCTTGCAGCCATTCTAACCATTTGTCGTTTTATTTATTTTTTCAAGCTTTAGAGCTTTTTATGGTTCACTGTGAAGCTCAGCTAGGAAATACAGGAAATTCTGTCAGGTTAATTCTGGTTCTAGGATCTAGTACTAAATTGAAGTCCATTATGCAACTCTGGGTGGCCAGGCAGTCCTCCAGCAGCGCCTGGCTAGTCTTCCGTCTTACAGAGCCTTGGCAGAGAGAGCCGGGTGGGGGGGGGGTCTTCATTCCTCTGTGTGTGGTCAAGAGCTGTGTTGATGGAACAGAGCTGCAGGAGAGTTCATCCTTGTCATGCCTACCACTTCCGCAGACAGAGGCTGGCAAAGAGGAGCTTAGGATTTGCTGAATGTCTGCACTTGTGATTTTTTTTTTGAGGCTGTCTAGTAGCTGAGCTCCCTTTCTATGCTTGAGCAGTTTGCTGAAAGGCAGATGGGCCCTTATTCTGCTACTGAAGCCCCCAAAGGTTAGTTTCGCTTTCCCCAGCCTCAAGAGAACCCTTCAAGCCAGGCTCAGTGGGTGGGAGGAAGAACCCATTCTGGTGATGCCCGGGGAGGGGGGCAGTGGCCCATGGCAGTGGTCCAGTCGTAAGTGGGACCCCATCAGGCTGTTCCTAGGACATCACCCTTGCTGCTGTTGCAGCCTCCTGGTACCTCTGGTCATCTTCCATGTATGGTTCTCAAGTTCCTTCATCAAGTCTGTTTCCACTTCACCTAGTAAAGGATGCTGAGCCAGTGATGGTTTTTAGAGCAGTATAGTGTCATATCACAAGTCATTTTAAAAATAACTGACCACCATCTGGAACATGGATTGGAGGACACGTGAGCAGGCGAGGAGACAGATGAGGAGGCGGTCACCTGAGAAAGTGAGGATGGAGATGAGATGAGAGGAGAGAGAGAAAGAAACGTTTAAGAGGCAAATTTGACCAAATCTGATGATTGGAGGCCTGATTTTATCTTCGAACTCGAAAGATAAAAATGAATTTTCAGTTTTGTGTGCAGCATTAGTTGCCTTTTGGGGAAAGTAGTCGTTTTGTTGTCAAGATAGATACCGCCAAGTGAGTGAGAAAATGAGATAAAAGGTTATTGAACAGGGTTATGTTTGGAATACAGCTTAGCTGTGGTCATCTCCATTTCAAATCTTTTAGTTCAACAAACATCGAGCATTTACTGGATGTTAGACATCGACAGTTATTTACCAGATACCGTTTCTTTTGATTTGGATGTTGAAAAGGGGTGGGTGTATAGAAGAAAAGTCACATGAGCTTCTACGAACAGACATGATGGTGCAACATAGATGCAACATAGATGTTCCGCAACTANGAGCATTTACTGGATGTTAGACATCGACAGTTATTTACCAGATACCGTTTCTTTTGATTTGGATGTTGAAAAGGGGTGGGTGTATAGAAGAAAAGTCACATGAGCTTCTACGAACAGACATGATGGTGCAACATAGATGCAACATAGATGTTCCGCAACTAAATGGATACGTGCCCTGCCAGAGCTGTGCACTCACTCCTCCCCATGTGAGGGCACTGAGAAGCTGCCACTGCTGTCTTCTCCGCTCTTTGGAAGAGCTGACGGGTAGCTCCAGGGGCCAGCTCTTGATGGACCTAGCTCCTGCCTGCCTCTCTGGGGCTTTTCGTTCAAGTGTCAGTGCTGATGTGTAAAACATGAACCAAGCTGGGTGGAGAAAGGAATTGCAGTTCACGTCTGGTGTTTCTCCGGACACGATGCTAGGCTGCCTGACCACGCTGCTGGCCTCTGTGGCTTCTCTCCTTCTGTCTTCTCGGTTCCAGGCTCAACCCCCCTCTCCCCTTCTCTTGCACTTGCTCTTTGGTGTGTCCAAGTGACACTCGTCTGACAGCTACCTGGCTTCTCATGGCCACCAGGGAGCCTTGTCTAGAGAGCCTGCTTCCCTTTAATGTGTTGCGTGCCCCGGCCTGGGCTGGCTACACGGGGACGTCTCTGGTGTGTTCGGCTCCTAGTGTCTCGATGAGCTGTCCTCCGCGTCGAGATCTGAAACCAAACCCCGCCTTGGATCAGACCAGTGTAGGAGCTTCACATGGTTATTTCAGATCGTGGAGACTTTTAATCCCTGAAGGCCTGTTTGCTCTTTAGCTGATATTAATATCTGCCTCTATGTGTAATGATGTAATATATCAGGTCTTGGCGACAGGTACATCCATACCCATATATCCTGAGACAGAGGATACATCAGCCTCTCCCTACGGCCATGATGCCACTGCTGGCAGTGGAAGGAAGCCGAGAGTGGTGACGGTCTGACTTTTGAGTTTCAAAATCACACTGTAAAACCGGAACTTCTCTGGTGGCTCAGTGGTTAAGACTGCACCTTCCAAAGCAGGGGGTGCAGGTTTGATCCCTGGTTGGGAAGCTGAGATCCCACGTGCCTCGTGGCCAAAAAACCAAGACATAAAACAGAAGCAATATTGTAACAGATTCAATAAAGACTTTAAAAATGACACACATAAAAATAAATCTTAAAAAACATATAATCATGATGACCAGCATGGTATTGTCAAACTAAGGATCCTATTTTTAAAACAGTTTTACCANAGTAGCAGAAGTGATGTGTGATTTGATGAACACAGTGTGAGTTATGAATAAATGCTTGTTGATTATCATTTTTAGGAACTATGTAGATGGAGGCTGGTGAAAATTTCCAGGAATCCTGGCGGCTGAAAATTGGTGACCAATGAATGATTATGGGTTAGCGATACAGTAGACACATGGCGGGCCAGGGGCTGTCTCTTATACACATCTAAGGGACATTTTAGCTCCAAAATGTAGGAAAGATATTTTTTTCGTATAAAGGGAGGTTCTTTATAGTAAACAACTATAGAAAGCTGAGTGCCGAAGAATTGATGCTTTTGAACTGTGGTGTTGGACAAGACTCTTGAGAGTCCCTTGGACTTTGAGGAGATCCAACCAGTCCATTCTAAAGGAGATCAGTCCTAAATATTCACTGGAAGGTCTAATGCTAAAACTGAAGCTCCAATATTTTGGCCACCTGATACGAAGAATGGACTCATTTGGAAAGACCCTGATGCTGGGAAAGATGGAAAGCGGAAGGAAAAGGGGACAGCAGAGGGTGAGATGGTTGGATGGCATCACCGACTCAATGGACATGAGTTTGAGCGAGCTCCGAAAGTAGGTGAAGGACAGGGAAGCCTGGCGTGCTGCAGTCCATAAGGTCACAAAGAATTGAATATGCCTGAGTGACTGAACTGAACTGATAGATTCATTTTTTAAAAATCTGATCTCTCTTTGAGAGGAAGAATACTCTTTCTTGAAATAGTAGAAATGGCGTCCTGTGGCTTCCCAGACCTGGGGAAGGGGCAGCAGGGAACGTCTGCTTCTCCTGCGTCTTCAGCACCTTCTGGCGCAGTGCTGGGCATCTCGCGGCCCGTCTGTAGCCTCTCCCTTCTGTTTGCTTCTCAATTTCTTCAGCCGCAGGGGCTCAGTAACTGTTGCGGTTTATTCATTGAACCTTTACATGCATGCATGTACACACATTGTCTTTATTTCTTAAACATACAAAATATTAAAGCTTTTGATTTCCTTACTGGTAAAAAATCACGAGTTCTCTTTTTGTGTGATTGCTGTGGTTATAACCAATGTAACCATCTATAAAGTGTCACTTACTAAATAATGACATGCTTTTATCTGTTAATATTACTAGCCACATGCCATTTGCACAGGAAAATGCTAGGAAAGAAGTTTGGCAGATACATAGTAAGTTCATTTTGCGGCATAGCAAGTTTGAAGTTACAGCTGCAATTGCAGATGACTTCACATTCAGAGTTTTTCTTTTCCAACTATAGTTTATGTATCTGCCATCAGAGCCTATGTTGTTCCCCCTTTGTTCCTCCCATGTATTGGAGAAGGAAATGGCAACCCACTCCAGTGTTCTTGCCTGGAGAACCCCAGGGACAGGGGACCCTCGTGGGCTGCCGTCTATGGGGTTGCGCAGAGTTGGACACAACTGAAGTGACTTAGCAGCAGCAGTAGCAGAAGTGATGTGTGATTTGATGAACACAGTGTGAGTTATGAATAAATGCTTGTTGATTATCATTTTTAGGAACTATGTAGATGGAGGCTGGTGAAAATTTCCAGGAATCCTGGCGGCTGAAAATTGGTGACCAATGAATGATTATGGGTTAGCGATACAGTAGACACATGGCGGGCCAGGGGAGTGCAGTTGAGGGTTTTCAAGAGTAAATAGGAATCTGGAGATGAAAAATGAGTGCTTGCATGATGCAGCTTTTAGAAAAGTCTGTTTTGTAATGGGTCATTCTGTAGGTCACCAAGAACTTGGGATTCAGAAAATCATATGGTTTAAAGGGGATAAACTGTTTGGCTGGAACACTTCACCTCTGAGGATTCTGAGAAGTCCATTTATGCAAAGTGATTCTTGCATTCAGCATTTACTGAACACAGCTCAGTTGGTAAAGAATCCACTGGAATGCAGAAGACTCTGACTCGATTCCTGGGTTTTGAAGATTGCTGGAAAAGGGAGAGGCTACCCATACCACTATTCTTGGGCCTGTCTTGTGGCTCAGCTGGTAAAGAATCCACATGCAATGCAGAAGACCTGATTTCAATCCCTGGGTTGGGAAGATCCCCTGGAGAAGGGAAAGGCTGCCCACTTCAGTATTCTGGCCTGGATAATTCCATGGACTATACAGTCTCCAGTTCAGTTCAGTTCAGTCATTCAGTCGTGTCTGACTCTCTGCAACCCCATGAATTGCAGCACGCCGGGCCTGCCTGTCCATCACCATCTCCCGGAGTTCACTCAAAGTCATGTCCATCAAGTCGGTGATGCCATCCAGCCATCTCATCCTCCATTGTCCCCTTCTCCTCCTGCCCCCAATCCTTCCCAGCATCAGAGTCTTTTTCAATGAGTCAGCTCTTTGCATGAAGTGGACAAAGTACTGGAGTTTCAGCTTTAGCATCATTCCTTCTAAAGAAATCCCAGGAACTATCTCCTTCAGAATGGACTGGTTGGATCTCCTAGCAGTCCAAGGGACTCTCAAGAGTCTTTTCCAACACCACAGTTTAAAAGCATCAATTCTTTGGCTCTTAGCCTTCTTCACAGTCCAACTCTCACATCCATACATGACTACTGGAAAAACCATAGCCTTGACTATATGAACCTTTGTTGGCAAAGTAATGTCTCTGCTTTTGAATATGCTATCTAGGTTGGTCATAACTTTCCTTCCAAGGAGTAAGCGTCTTTTAATTTCATGGCTGCAGTCACCATCTGCAGTAATTTTGGAGCCCATAAAAATAAAGTCTGACACTGTTTCCCCTTCTATTTCCCATGAAATGATGGGACCAGATACCATGATCTTAGTTTTCTGAATGTTGAGCTTTAAGCCAACTTTTTCACTCTTCCCTTTCACTTTCATCAAGAGGCTTTTGAGTTCCTCTTCACTTTCTTCCATAAGGGTGGTGTCATCTGTGAGTCTGAGGTTATTGATATTTCTCCCGGCAATCTTGATTCTAGCTTGTGCTTCTTCCAGCCCAGCGTTTCTCATGTTGTACTCTGCATATAAGTTAAATAAGCAGGGTGACAATATACAGCTTTGACAGTACTCCTTTTCCTATTTGGAAACAGTGTGTTGTTCCATGTCCAGTTCTAACTGTTGCTTCCTGACTTGCATATAGGTTTCTCAAGAGGCAGGTCAGGTGNAAATGATGGGACCAGATACCATGATCTTAGTTTTCTGAATGTTGAGCTTTAAGCCAACTTTTTCACTCTTCCCTTTCACTTTCATCAAGAGGCTTTTGAGTTCCTCTTCACTTTCTTCCATAAGGGTGGTGTCATCTGTGAGTCTGAGGTTATTGATATTTCTCCCGGCAATCTTGATTCTAGCTTGTGCTTCTTCCAGCCCAGCGTTTCTCATGTTGTACTCTGCATATAAGTTAAATAAGCAGGGTGACAATATACAGCTTTGACAGTACTCCTTTTCCTATTTGGAAACAGTGTGTTGTTCCATGTCCAGTTCTAACTGTTGCTTCCTGACTTGCATATAGGTTTCTCAAGAGGCAGGTCAGGTGATCTGGTATTCCCATTTCTTTCAGAATTTTCCACAGTTTATTGTGATCCACACAGTCAAAGGCTTTGGCATAGTCAATCAAGCAGAAAGAGATGTTTTTCTGGAACTCTCTTGCTTTTTTCGATGATCCAGCGGATGTTGGCAATTTGATGTCTGGTTCCTTTGTCTTTTCTAAAACCAGCTTGAACATCAGGAAGTTCACAGTTCATGTACTGCTGAAAGCCTGGCTTGGGGATTTTTGAGCATTACTTTACTAGCGTGTGAGATGTGGTCTCAAAGAGTCGGACAAGATTAAGTGACTTTCACTAGTATATTAAAGATTATTCTTGGTGTTGGTAATATAGCAGTAGATAAAAGAAAAAGACAAGATGGTTGGATGGCATCACTGACTCAGTGGACATAAGTTTGATCAAGCTCTGGGAGATAGTGAAGGACAGGGAAGCCTGGTGTGCTGCAGCCACGGGGCTGCAAAGAGTCAGACACGACTGAGTGACTGGACAAGAAAAAAACAGAAATTCCTACCCTTAATAGGGAGTGATAGGCAGTCAACAAGTAGGTAAATATACCATATTCTGGGTGATCATGAGTGTTCTGAAGAAAAACGAAACAGAAAGTAGAGATAAGGCAATCCAGGGTGGTGGTGATGATTCAAAACGTAAGTAGGATAAAGAAGAGGATAAGGATAGTGAGGCAGCCTTGATGTAGTGTTGCTTTCCCAGGACCAGAGAAGGATGTTCAGGCAGCCGGTGGCCTCAGGTTCTCTGGCTGCAATCTGACTTTGCATCCCAGTTAACAGTGACAGCTTACTGCTTTAAAATAGGAAATAAAATGGAAGGAAAGCAACTGCTTGATAGTTGACCTGACATTCACTGTTGCAAGATTGGGAACGTACAATAAATGTCACTGACGGAGCAATATTCATGAAGTAGAAATGTCAGTTTTCAATTTGGTATGAGGATGGTTTGACATGTATTAGTCGCGCACAGAATATTATCATAATTAATGCATTAATAATGCAGCTGTCCTTTTTCTCCCTATTCGAGATTTAAAAGGAGGAAATGGAGAGAGTCAGGTGAAAGAGCAGCTCTCGCCCTGTTCAGACCTTTCCTGCTCGCCTTTGTCTCTTCCGGTGCCCTCCCCTCTCAGTGGCCTTGGCTCCTGATTGGTATCAGTCCAGATTTATCATCTCCGTTAGTCACTCACATTTCCAGGAACAATACCAATGGCCTGGTCTGCTGAGGTCTTGCTTCTTAATTTTAAAAGTATTTTGAAAGATACACGTTTACTGGAGAAAAGGCATATTGGCTAAATCAGAAATCTAAAAATCTCCCATAAGCACACCACCCAGACAAAATACTGATATTTTTGGTGTTTATGCTTCAGCCTTTTTTTTCTTTTTTTATAATTGTATATATTTACAGATACAAGATCATTCTGGACAGCTTGCTGATTGACTTAGTGCAGAATAAATGTTCTTTTTCATCTTAGGAGCTGCTTTTCTGCAGCGTGACTGGATGGTATTGCATTATACAGACGTAGCATTATATGATTAACTAGTCCCTTTAATTGTCATGTAAATAGTTTCTATATTTTTGATAGTATAAACAGTGTTATGATGAGCATATATGTAGCCGGGCCTTTGTACATACGTATGAGTATGCATGTTTATTTTTGACAGATTTTTAGATGTGGAGCTGACGGAAGTATGAGTTATCTATTGCTAGAGGGATGCTGCAAAGCTGGGCTTCTGTGGCACAAATGATGAGCATTACTCACAAGACTGAGAACAACTAGGGGTCTACCAGCTGGCTCTGCTGATCTGGGTTGGGTGGCTCTCTTACCTGGGTGCCAGTTGGCTGGCTGCTGGCTGGTCGAGGCTGTCTGGGACCCGGTGCCCAGGGGAACTTGACTCTATTGCATTGCTTCCCATTCTCTGGCAGGCTGGCCCGGATGTGCTCTTATGTCACTGGCAGAGACATAGCAAGCTTGTTCTTCCACGTATTTTTCAAGTTTCTGCTTAGATCACATTTACGAACATCAGAAAGTAAATTATGTGACTGAGCCCAGCATCAAGGGGCAAAACAGTTGAAGGGGACTGCAGAACTATACAGCCAAGGTGTGCATTCAGAACGGGGTGAAAAATAGGGGCCACATTTGCAACTTCCCCTATGGGGTCACAAGGCATCCTTATTTTTAAA
This sequence comes from Neotragus moschatus, assembly GCA_006410615.1. Classification (NCBI taxonomy): domain Eukaryota; kingdom Metazoa; phylum Chordata; class Mammalia; order Artiodactyla; family Bovidae; genus Neotragus; species Neotragus moschatus. Next base: position 620,086 of record SJYA01001449.1, on the reverse strand, counting down.
GCTTGTGATAGACATTTCCAGATTGCTCTCTGGAAGGCCTGAACCAGCTCGACTAACTGTACCAGACTTCATGGTTTTCCAGTTCTCTTGACTCTTGCTGACTCTGGGGGTGGTTTATGACTCTCCATCTTGGCTGTTTTAAGTGACCTCCCTCCCGGTCCTGTGCGTTTTTCTCTTTGGGCTGATTCTTTCCCTAGAGAGTGACTCCAGAGCTGCCCCAGGCTCTGGTCCACACATTCCTTTCATCCGGTCTCCTGCACACTTGACCTTGTACATGTGCTGACCACGTCTCACCTCTCTGGAATGTTCAGGGATCCGTAAGAGCTCTTTTCCAGCCATTCTGAGTCAGCAGGCGTTTACTGCATGTCTCTGCCTCCTACGCTACTAGCAGGGTAATTGTTAGTTCTCTTTATTCCCAGAATCTCCAAATTTTGGGGGACCAGAAAAAAGCTAAGAATTCAGTCTTTTTTTTTTTTAAATACAGTATTGTTCCAAGAAGATAGTTCTTTATATGGATATGTGTGTGGATGAAGACATGGATGCTGATAAAAACTTGCCTGGAGAAAAGGTGGTTAATATTTTAGTATATCTGCATGTAGGGGAATTATGGTGAACTAAAAAAAAAACTAACATGTACAGCAACTGAAAGTCACAGGAGTTATATGACTTGCCTCCTATTCTATAGGTAAATAATAGCAAACTGACTGCAGCCCATTTCTGCTGATTCCTGGTTTAATGCTCCCTCAAAATGACACCACAACACTAACTCTGGGGCCCAGCTGGCTTTTTGTTTGATTGTTTGTTTCCAAGCAGCATTGGTGGTTTGGTTTGGTTTGGTTTTGCAAGAATGCTTTGCTTTCTGTGGGTTCATAGGGAAATTAAGAATATTTTTAAGTGATTGAGTCATCTAAGCCAGCTATGTGAATGTTGGGTGCGTAGACATATGTCTGGGTGCATAAATTATCCTGGCTTCAAATTTTGACAGGTGATTCAGGTAAATAGTGGATTTTATCTGTTAAATCACATTAAGGTTCCCAAGCAGATGTATCTTGAATTCTGAACGCATAATTTATCGGAGGTATGCAGCTATATTAATTATTTAGTATATACAGAAGGTAAGCTTTGCAGATTTAGAGTTGAATCAGATAAGCTTTTAAGGGACATCTCAATTGTTTAAATTGATTAAATTTCTTGCTGTGAACCAACTGAGGTGGGGTGACTGTGATACAGGGTTGTTTATTTTTTCCCCCTGGAGCTTACTTTCACTAGAGCGATTCTGAAGACCTGGAGGTTGGTTAGGAGACCAGGGCATGTGCTTCTGCCCATGGAAATGGTGGGTTAATCTGCTTGAAAATGAATCTTTGATTTGTTTTTGCTTGCCCTTTGTCTTATTTCCCTTTTATCCAAGCTCTAAGATATCCAAAAAGAAAAAGAAAGCTTTATTCCTCTGGAGAGTAAGGATTGGCTCCAATATTACTGTAGTGCTGAAGAGAGAGACCTATTTTGAAGAGCTCTTGACCTGCAGAATACCCAGGAGATGTTGGTATTTTGATTGTATTGTCTGAGTCAAAGCCAGATGTTAAATTGAGGCATTTGGGGCCTGGAAGCATGTTACTGTTGCTGAATTAACACCTTTTGCCTACTTAAAGCTTTCTGTAAGGCTTCTTAGATCACAGAGGGTGCACTTACTCAGAGACGGACACCAACCAGTGGGGACAAAGAGACTGGGATCTGAGGCTGCTTCAGCAAGCAACAGGAGGAAGAATCCAAGCCTCTAAAAAAACAAGCATCTATAGGTTCTCTTTTCTCGTGCTTGCGTGGTGTTTGTTTTTCTTTGTGCCAGTTGACTTGCAGAGAAAGACTGCCCTGGAAGCTGAGTTTTTGCAAGTCTGTTATAGGATTCATATGCAGGCTTCAGCCAGTCAGTGAGGGTCTAGTTATTCTGTGCCTAGATGGACTCCAGTGACCCCTGCTTGTTTATGCTAGGACTCAGGCATCCTACTGCTGTCACTGTTAGCCCCCACCCCCACATGTACCCCCCACACCTGCTCCTGGTCTCCAGCTACCAATGTGCTTTACTTAACAGTATCTTAGAGTTACCCTCACATAGCTGTTGGCTGCTTCTGGATGGAAAATGCTCAGTTAGAGCCAAACAAGCGTGCTGCGAGAACTGAGTATATTTTGATAAAACCGGTTCAGTTAATATGTCCCTTAGGGTGAAGTGCATCTCCACTTCCCTTGCTAAGAAAGTCAGTAGCTTCGTTTCCAGCCTGGGTTCAAACTCAGATTGACCTGTTAGGAAGTGTTTAAGACCACAGTGAGATCCACCTGGGTGCTCATCAGTGTGTGATTAAGACATGCGTGGGGAGGGATGGAGTAAAGCAGGAAATGATGGGGCAAAGGGCAAGGAAATAAGCTGGGGCACAGGCCAGTGAGAGGAGGGAACAGCCGTGGGCACGTCACCCTGCTCCATCAAGGTCAGCACGGTGGCCCCCAGTGTCTGTGCTCCGTTATCTCAGTCCTCTAGAAGACCCTGCTAAGGAGGCCACGGGAGGTGCTCGGAAGCTCACCTCAATTGCTTTGCTCAAGTACAGTGCAACTGTAAGCTGCAGCTCTGGCTGGAAAATCACTAGCATGGGCATGAGCTGGAATTTGAATGATAACAGTGGGCATTTGTCTACAAGTTCTTCCAGGTCAAACCCTAGCTTCTTATTTTACCTTTGTATGCCTGTTTCCTCTTATGAAAAACTATGGTAATATTGGAAGAGTAGTTTCAATCTCACAGGCTCTTAACTTCCTCTACAGGTTTATAAAAAGACTCTTCTGTCTTTTAATATTCCTTTAATACTTTTCTTGCTTGAGCATTTGATTTCTTCTCTGGGGACAGGGACTTTTTTTTTTTTTTTTTAAAACCATTCCTTCCTCTGCTCTCTGATGTTGTATTGATTTCACTGTGCACAAGTGGGCTCTGAGGTGGTACAGCTGGCTAGCCCTGTACCCCCGCATGATGGCTTACTGGGAGCCTTACTCCAGAGCAGGAGGAGCTAAAGAGAAAGAGCAGAAGTTACCTTGACACGTACACATACCTGTTGCAATTTATGCTTTGCTCACAGCGGAGCTCAGCCCATCCCAGGACCAACCCTGGTAGGGCTCCAAAGGGCTCAGCATCTGTATCTCTTTATGAAGGTCCTTTTGCATTTTTCTTTGATCCAGTATCTGTCCTCCTTCAAATGTTTATTAATTGCCACAGCATCCTGCTGAATGTTCTTAGGTCTGTTTTCTGTAAGGCTGGAGTAAAGGAAACAGGTGGCTCCCTTGCAGCGAGGCATAGTTCAGGGCGTTTGTGGATGACAAACACCATGGCTGCTCCCATCTGAAGGGCTGGAGTGAGATGCTTCAAGATTTCCAGACCTTCAGGATTTTGGAGACCTGGAGTTTAGGGAACTTGGGAGGCCTTGAGCAGCTGCTGGCCAGCTCACACTGCATTTTAAAGCACATCTGTAGTTTAATGGTGTGCCCACCCCCACATAGCAGCCCCCCTCTTATTACTGCTTTGATGCGTGAGAAGCACCCATGCTGATTCTCTGTCTTATCACCAGGCAGTATCTCTTTTTAGATGCTTATTATCCAGAGAATAATACATAGGCATGCTATAATATTAACAGATGATCTAAGAAGTGCTATATAAATATTTGTTAAATAAATTTTTAAAAGTAGATGCAATGCGAAGAAAATTTCACGTACCCCGGACACTCAGTTCTCTTCTGTGGAGGTAACAACCATCATCAATTTCATGCAGTCCCTTCTAGAAACTGTCCAGGTATACACAGACGTGTCTGCAGACATGCATATCACCCTGCTTTGCCTTCACATGTGCAGTAGGCTGGGAATGTGTAAATCCCACTGTCTACCATCCTGCAAGGAACCCTATGGTTCTGAATGGGGCCTCAGGGATATGAGCATCCACACAGGGAAACTACTTTCCCTTCCTGCTGTCTCTGGGGCCCAGCCTGGGTCACCAGGGAGACCAAAGCTTGGGAGGTCAGTTCCCTTACTGATCCAGAGCTCTGGTGTTCTCGGAAAGATGACAGCCAGAATATGGAGTTAAGATTTACTCCTCCTGAAGCTTACCAAAATTTTAATAGTGTTGTGGGATGGAGGAGGCAAGGCTATAATTATTTTCTTCTTTTTACATTTCCTTTTAATAATGATCATATATTAATAATGAAACATTATTTATAATGAAAACTCCCAATACCCTTAAGTATTCCAATTCCCCCTGAAGTGGAATCTTAAACTTTCAATTTATTAAATGTACTAGTGAAGTTTTTATTCTTTTACAAACAGGTAACCTCTTTTACAAACAGGAAATCTCTTTCTAATCTCTAAGAACACTCAGAATACAGCTACAGGTGTCTTGGTATAATAGAAGTGGTTCTTAATGAGCTCAGCTTACAGGCACTAGGAATGAAATAGAGTTGGTTCTGAGTGTATCTGTAGTGAGTAAACCCAGTGCTTTGAAAACTCTCCTGGACCAAGATGCTGGTGGTGAACGATGGCATCTCCCAGGGTGCTTTCAAAGTTGCCCCTGATGCCCTTCTTCTCCTTGCCTCGCTTGTTGCAAGTCAGCACTGTAGGGCAGAGGTTCCCACACTGTGGGCTTTGGACTCCTCTGGGGCTGGGAGGTTGCAGCGAGTGGACCATGGATCCTTCTAAGCATAGCACACTGTTTGCCTCAAATAACAGTTGCCAGTTTCCCCCTCCCCTTTTTTTTTTAATTGGGGTATAGTTGCTTTACAATATTGTGTTAGCTTCTGTTCTACAGTGAAGTGAATCAGCTATATGTGTCCATATATGAAATTATCATTGGTTGACAATTTCTCACGTGCCAAGCACTGTTCTGGAAACTTTCATATATATTTACTCAGGCAATTCAGTGACCCAGTTGAAGCCAGCAACATTTCAATCTCCTTTTTGAGGAAACTGAGCCCCAGAAGGGTGAAGTGAGCTGTCTCAGGTCTCTCTACTATTATTAATAAAGTCATGGTTCTAATCCATGCCATCTGGCTCCAGAGCCCCCTCCTAATCACTGAACCACCATCCTTCTCTGAGAAGCAGATGATGTTTCATGTATGTGGGCTATCTGTATGTTGAGTGTATGTAGGTCAGTGATGAGTGTGGCTTGGACCACGGTGTTAGTGGTGAAACAGGTGGGAGAAGAGATTTGACTCCAGTTGGATTTTAAAGGTAAGCCTGACAGGGTTTATTGAGAGAGGGGCAAAGTTGATACCAAAAACATCAAGGTATTAAATATTTGGCCTGAGCCCCTGGAGGGATGAATTATTACTCACTGAGATGGGAAGAGCGGAGAGAGAAGCAGATTTGGGAGGGGGGTGGAAATTAGGGATTCCGTTTTGGACTTGCTGAGTTTCAGTCTGAGATACCCAAGGAGAAACATGAAATAGGTGGTTGGATACAGAAGATAATGAGTTTAGGGAGAAGTCTGGAGTTCAGAATTTGGGAGTCATTAGCATAAACATGCCACTTAGGAGCCTGAAATTTAATGGGGACACAGACTCGACTGGATAATTAAGAGGTTGAAAGGCTGATCCAGAGGAAGGCTTGGGGACCTGTTGTTTAGAGGAGGGAATGGTAGACAGCAGCTGGATTGTTTTTGCTTTGAGTAAATAAAGTTTTATTGGAACACAGCTCTTTGCCTTTCTTTGTCTTAAAGCCTCTTTTGAGCTACAGTGGTGGAGTGGAATAGTTATGACAAAGGCTTACCGCCTGCCAAGCCAAGAGAATTTACTGTCTTTATACAGGCAGATTTGTTCAACCTGGATTAGAAATCAGGAGAGGATGGGGGTCCAGCAAAGGAGACTCAGAAGGAATAGGCGGGCAGGAGGAAGGGGCCCCAGGAGCTCTGCAGCATAGACCAGGTGGGGTAAGGCTTTGGGGACGTGTGACCTGGGCAAGTTACTTTACCTGTGTGGACGGCAGTCTTGCAGACGTATTGTGAAGATGAACCAGGATGGTAGAGGTAAAACCCTCAGCTGTGCCTGACTGATCGGAAGTGCTCATATGTAAGTAACTATCTTTCAGCACCCGATTTCCTTCACTTAGTCTGCGGTCCTTGGCCTCGGCTCTGTGCTAGGATGGTGACTGTCCCCAGCCCACTTGAGTAAGCCGTGTGACCTGTGCTCAGGCCCTGAAGAAGCCAGAGGAAGTTGAGCCAGCCCCCCTCCAGCCTCTGCTTTTACCTTCCATCTTTGACAAACAGTTTTACTGAAAGCTTTTGAGCAAACAGCAAATCCAGTTTTATGCGTGTCATTTACCAGTGACAACACATCCTGTGTTTCAGGATTTGATAGGCTCCCGCGGGGCTATGTCCCTGACAACACTGGTTGGCAGCTCTTGCCTGAGTAATTAAAGCACATAGCCCTAATGCTAGAGAAGGGCCTAGATATCCCATCCGTGCCCTGGGACGTTGTCTTCCAGGAAGAGCCTTGGATGAGAAGCTTGAAGAGGGAGTGAGGCCTGGTGATGTTGTTGTTTGGTCGCTCAGTCGTGTCCAACTCTTTGCAACCCCATGGATCACAGCTCGCCTGGCTCCTCTGTCCTCCACTGTCTACTGGGGTTTACTCAAATTCATGTCCATTGAGTCGGTGATGCCATCCAACCGTCTCACCCTCTGCCACCCGCTTCTCCTTTTGCCTTCAGTCTTCACCAGCATCAGGATCTTCTTTAGTGAGTTGGCTCTTCACATCAGGTGGCTAAAATATTAGAACTTTAGCTTCAGCATCAGTCCTTCCAGTGAATATTCAGAGTTGATTTCCTTTAGGGTTGATGGGTCTGAGACCCACTGGGGCTTCTCTAAAGACCCTGGCTCCAAAGCTTGGATAAGGAAAGAATTACCTTGCATCATGTAATGGTTTGGCATTCAGCACCCCAGCTTCACCACTGGCCTCCTCTGGGTCCAGGGTCTCAGGAGTACACAGAAGTGGCTGTCCTTTTGGGCAGCTCATGAAAGAGAATCTCGCCTTTCCCATTCACTTGTTCTTGTATCTTTATAGGTCCTCTTCTTTCTGTTATGGCTATATTTCTTGGTTAGTCTCTAAAGCAGTACTTCTTCAAGTGATCCGTGGACCATCAGTATCACCTGGAAACTTGTTAGAGGCACCAGCCCAAGCCATGGAATCAGCAGTTTCTGGTGTCTGACCTTGGACAGGTTAGTTCGCCTCTCTGAAATGTGGTGCAGCCCCGGTGGAATATGCGAATGATAATAGCACAGGACTATTGTAAAGGTTCAATGAGGTGAGGAATCCACTGAGCTCACCAGGTCCTCCAGGTGATTCTCATCACGCTAAAGTTTGAGAACCCCTCCTCTAAAGATGCTGCTAAAAGATCCCCATTTTGAGACAGATGTTCTTGCCAAGAGAATTTTTTTAGATTTTATCCCTTTATACACCTCAGACCATTTTTACTCTGAGCTAATCTGCCAATTATCTTTCCAAAATGAATGCTTTCTCATTTTCTTAAATTGTCACAGGATACCAATCATGGTTTAGCTTTTCCTTAAAGACTCAGGGTGTAATCATGAATGTGATTATTGCTGTGTTGAGTATAGGGCTTTTACTATCATATGTCTATGTTTGTGTATTCTTTACCAGGTTTTTTAGCTTAATTTTTTTTCCGTTGTGCGTGGCTTTCTTCTTCATTGTCTGCATATCAGCTGTTCCTACCATAAGTAAACTGGTAGGAGCCCTGTCACTTTCTAATTTTATTTTTAAATTGATTTTTTTACAGGAACTGAAATAATCAAGATGGTTAATAGCGTGTGCAAAGCAAGAATAAATGAGTAAAAAATAAGAGTAAATAACCAAATGAAATTCTGAGGGGATTTTTTTTTTAAGTATAAGCTTCTGTACCTGAATTCTCTAGGGTAGAATTTGGATTCTTGCCTGCCTTGCTGTTTATTTCGGATACTTTCTCAATGATTGGGGTTTTGAATGACAAAAGTTGTTGTACAATCCTTACCACCCCATCCTTCTTCTGAACATTTACCCCCATGTTATACTTTCTCTGTGTCTTTCTTTATTATTGACATATTTTCCTAAAAGATGTAATTCATAACATAAAATTCATTCACATCTAAATTATTGCTCTTTGGAATGAAAGGGAATGTTAAATGTGAGGTACCCCCTCTTCCTTTCTCCTTTTTTCTCGTATTTTACTTTCTTTGGGTTCCTAAGTCAGCTTGGGAGAGAGTACCCAGCGCCGACATGTGAAAAAAAGTCTGCATTCTAGGTTTGGTTCTATCACTAAGTGACTGCATGGAATAAGGCAAATCCCTTGGCTTCTCTTTGCCTGGAGCTGCTGTATTATAAATGCAGATGATAATTATAGTGGTAATAACCCTCCTTCCTTGGAGCAGTGTAGCAGGAATCCTAGTAAACAGTGTAAGTGGAAATGTAACACCATATACACCTGACCTGCATGGTGGTCAAGGGGCATCCAAGATATTTTGGCCACATGGAGGCCTTAAGGGCGTTTCTTCAGTTTCCCTTGCCCCAGGATCCAGCTGCCTTGGCCCAGAGACTTCAGGACCTTGCTCTGTTATTTTTATCCTATTTCAGAGCATACCCAATCAATAGAGACGTAAGATAAAGTCACAAAGTGGAAGCTCATACTCACTGTAGAAAATGTTGGCAGGAAATACAGCAATAATGATAGTTCCACCAAAAAAAACCCCGGATTGTGGAATGCACAGTGTGTGTGGATGGCGGTGTTTCAGCTGTGCTCATTGCTTTGAAATCTGGTGCATTCTGAGATGAGGGACGTGCTGAGGGTTTAGACAGCGTGCCTGCTTGGCACCTGCAGGTTCTTGGGAGGGACTGGAGGGGGTCTTTCAATGCAGGCCTGCCAGCTGAGATTCTCAGATAGGGCATGCCTTCCACTGATTAAGGCCACTGTGGACCTCAGCAGTGAATAGATCCAGGGGCCCAAGAACCTCCACCTCTGAGATGCAGAGGGACACCCCCTTTCCTGAGTAGCTGGTTCCCTTCTATTCAGTCCATTTGTGTGTCTTCCTCTCCCAGGAGAGAATGCTGACAGCTACTGTTCCTGAAGACACCCAAGAAGGCTTCCACCCTCTGCAGGAAACTTCTGAAAGAGCGAACCCTGTCCACCTCACTTTTCTGCCAGTTCTAGCCCTGCCCTCTCTTTAAAGCCCCACGTAAGCCTGACCTTACTGGCATCAGCAAATCCTTCAGTCTTCAAGACCCTCTCATCTCTGGCCTCTGCCAGCACTTATCACTTTGGCACTTATCATCTGTTGCCTGGTTAGATAAATGTATGAGGGATGTGTCTCTCGAATCTTGAGAGTGGTGCAAGATCTTTATACTAGTTGTGCTCTGGGCTTCCCCGGTGGCTTAGACTGTAAAGAATCCACTTGCAATGCAGGAGACCCGGGCTTGATCCCTGGGATGGGAAGATTCCCCTGGAGAAGGGGAAGGCTACCCACTCCAGTATTCTTGCCTGGAGAATCCCATGGACAGAAGAACCCACTGGGCTGAAGTCTGTGGGGTCCCAAAGACCGGGGCATGACGGAGCAGTTACTACAACTCACACCAGTCTTCTAATAAGCAAATATACTACTTCTGGTCTTGAGCCAGAGGCACCTGTAGCAGCAGGATGTCTGCCCTGGCTAGGCTGTGGAACCGTGTCCTTGGGACTGGGCTGGTCCCAAGGACACAGTTTGGGGGCAGCCAAAGACAGCAGAGTGAGAGGGAGGAATTGAGTGCCCTTGGCCACCTCATTCGAAGAACTGACTCATTGGAAAAAACTCTGATGCTGGGAGGGATTGGGGGCAGGAGGAGAAGGGGACGACAGAGGATGAGATGGCTGGATGGCATCACTGACTCGATGGGCGTGAGTCTGAGTGAACTCCAGGAGTTGGTGATGGACAGGGAGGCCTGGTGTGCTGCAATTCATGGGGTCGCAAAGAGTCGGACACGAGTGAGCAACTGAACTGAACTGAACTGAACTAAAAAGCCTGGACTTCTTGTCCAGAGGAGGAAAGATGTCAAAGGCAAGGATACAATCAGGGTTGGAAATCAAAGAATGAGGAGTCCCGCAAATGGCTCAGGACCAAGGCTGTGAAGAATCCCCTGCCAAGGCTAGGAGGCCTTGTTAATTAATATTGCCTCGTACTCTTTTTGATGTGGAAACAGGCCATTTCTTTTCAAGAACTGCTCCCAGGTCCGTGGCCTGTGGAAGTGTCACTCTTATGTCTGGCCCCTGACCACGAAGACCACAGCATCCCACTCCTCTCACCCGAGATGCAGAAGGTGGACTCAGTCCTTCCTTGCTCCCTGGCCTTAGCATATGAGTCGAGGGAATGGGGAGCAGACCAACCTCTTACGTAATGAATGAATATTCCGGTGAGTACCTTTTTAAGGCATTATGGATATAGAAACATTTCCTTTCCCAAACTGGAGACTTGAGACCAAAAGCTGGACCAACTCTAAAGGGAAGTTAAATGTTTTCTTCATCGAGAGTGAGCATCCTAAACATTTAAGAGCAGAAAGAGAAAGCTTGCTGGGGTTTGGGGATGGGAGATTGAGTCTATTTCTTCTTAGGATAATGAATTACAATAAATTAAGAGGAGATGGAACAATATGGTGGGTAGTGACTGTTATCAGAGAAGTAAAATGCTGTTTATATAAGAAGACAAGGTGAGGGGACCATGATGTGGACAGACCTCTGGCTTTAATTAGCTGACACCTTAGTGCTATTGATCCTGGGAAATCTGCTTATTGCCAGGAAGAGGTCTGTTTTCAGAGGTAGTGAGCTGTGTCCACATAAAAACATTTCAAAGACCAGTGCAGAGCAGGGGGGCCAGTGGGAGTTGAGTTGGTCAGTTGCCATGGTGAACAGAGTCCCTGCTGAGAAGTTGCCCCGTCTTCGCACCGGGTCAGGGCTGGGTAGGATGATGCTTCTCAAACTCTAATGTCTGTGTTTTTCAGCTGGGGGGTCTTGGGAACAGTGAATTCTGATTCACAAGCTTTGGGCGGGCTCAGGGCTGTTTCTAACTAATTTCCAGGTGCTGTTGATGCTACTGGTCTGTGGACAGTGTTTTGAGTGGCCTTGGGCATAGTGGCCATTGGAGGAAGAAGCAGTAGATCTTAATTTCAGCCCTGTGTGTGGCCCTGGACAAGTCATGAACTCTCTGAGACCCGGTTTCCTCAGCGGCAGCGAAGGAGGGAAGTAGACCAGCCCTCTCCAGTTCTGCAGTTCAGTGTTTCTGTTTTAGAGCTTGAGAGAAGACGTGTGCGCGCATGCTCAGCCACGCCTAGCTCTTCTGCAACCTCATGAACTGGAGCTCGCCAGGCTCCTCTGTCCATGGGATTTTCCCATGGGTTGCCATCTTCTCTTCCAGGGGATCTTTCTGACCCCGGGATCGAGCTCGCCTCTCCTGTGTCTCCTGCCTTGGGAGGCAGATTCTTTACCAGTGAACCACCTGAGAATCCCCAGGGAGAACAGAGACCTCTGCCTTGTTCTTCCTTAGAGTAGCCTGAGGATGTTGTGTCCATTGGTCTTGCAACCTGGAAATTTACACGGCTCCTCCACCCTCTGTGTGGGTCGTTGGGTCAGTGTCTGCTCAGTGCCTCGAAGAGTGGATACCAGACTCTGCTGTTCTCTTGAAGGAAAAGAGAACCGGAGACTACAGTTGAGTGAGTGACTCCTGCCCCACATCCATCCTCGGTTCACAGGTGACTTCCCCTCCCCACCTATCACTCGTTTAGATTCAAACTGCGACCTCTCGGAGTCTCCTGTCCTTTCTGCCTGGGTAGCTGGCTCTCTGGACACCCTGGAAGAATACCCAGGCCTCAGACCTCTGAATCCCTTTCTCTGAGATGAGATGTCCAGTTTGTTCATGACAACAATAGCTGCCAGGCCTATCACAGTTATGCAATCGGTTTATTTTTTTAACCAGGTCTTGAAAATGTGTGGATTACCCTTTAGGTAATAAATGAAATAAAAAATGACTGAAAATAAATCGGCTTTGCAAAGTGGGACTGAAGCTTTTCTCCTAACTCCACCTGTTTTTTGGGTTCTTGTTGCTTTTTAGGGAGCTGATGGCAAGTGATTTCTTTAACCCTTTTTCAGGGCCCACTTCATCTTTCACAAGTGGTTGTTGGGACTTCAGCCTGATGCCGGGGGGGATCCCCCATCAGTTACTCTCTGAATGGGGAGGTGACTTAAGGAGACATTATCGTGTGTCTTCTGACGTGGGGTGGCTTTTGTTCCTTCCTGGCCTGCTTCCACCTTGAAGAATCACTTTCCAACTGTCATGGTGGTTGTATTAAAGGAAGATAAGTCTTCCTACCCAGATTTTTCAGCTGAGGGCTGGGAGGTGAGAGAATAACCCTGCTGTCTAAGCATGACATCAGGATCAATTTCCCATGGATCCTCTCAGGCTGCTATCTCTTTGCCTCCATAAAATGTCATTAGCACTTTACTTTTCCCTGTGCTGGGGTCTTCGTTGCTGTCTGCGGGCTTCCTCTCGTTGCGGTGAGTGGGGGCTATTCTTCATTGCGGTGCACGGGCTTCTCATTGTGGTGGCTTCTCTTGTTGAGGAGCACGGGCTATAGGGTTCAGTAGTTGTGTCTCGTGGGCTCAGTGGTTGTGGAGCTCAGGCTTAGCAGCTGTGGTACATGGGCTGAGTTGCTCTGTGGCACATGGAATCTTCCCGTCCCAGAGATCGAACCTGTGACCCCTGCATTGACAGGCAGACTCTTCACCGCTGGGCCGCCAGGGAAGTCCTCATAAGCACTTAAGTGCAGCCCGTTGCTTTAGGAATGGTGTAGTCTGCTCCGTGTGTGGCAGACCCATTGTTTGACTGTCATCTGTCTCTCATCTGTACTTGTGATACCTTGCTTCTGGGCATGGGGCGTGACACCTGGGGGCTGGATGACTGGCAAGATGGTCTGGAACATGGGTCCCTCTCCAGAGGGAGATTCTGACAGAGTCCCTATAGTAAGTCTAACTGGAGACGCCCTCTTGGTTTGCAAGTGGGGAGGAAAACCACAGGGGCAGGAAGCAGCCCCTGCCCCCTGTATGCTCACAGAGACTTGGACTGGTTGAGTGGAGGTTTTCTTGAGTCTTCTGATTTTGCTTCTCATTAGTACCTCTCCCCTGTGTTCCCAGCCACACTTCCGTCCTCAGTGTGTGCAGAGCTATTAACCATGCTCACAAGTGGCACATCCATGGAAACGTGGTTGCTGCTGGAGCACTGTTGGTGTAAAATATTGAACACTCTGTAAAGATTTATCCTGGCTTCCCATCTTGTCCCCTACATTCCCCTCTTTTCTTTACTTAAAGATAGGTTAACATCTCTGCTTCTATTGGGAGGAAGAAACCTTTAAGGTGAGACAGTGTGAAGATAAAATGCCCTTCTCTGACCGTCCCCCTCTAGAAGGAGCTTGCAGACCTTCCAGGAGGCTAGGGGGTGGGGTGGGTGGGGAGTGTGTGCAGCCCACAGCAGTGGGTGGTGCAGCTTCACTGCAAGCCCACCTGCCCCAGTCTCTCTCTCTTGTCCCTGTCCCCTGGGAGCCAGCTCCCCTGAGCATGGGCTAGGTACATGGGAACTCACCAGTCAGCCGGCTCCAAGTCTGCCTTGCTCATTCGCATCCCATGATCCAAGCCTCTCACTTCAACAACTTGGGTCTGTCTTGGTTGTAAGGGACCCTCTGATTTCCTAAAATATTAGTCTCTGCTCCTCTGTTTGGTCACTGGAGATGCCAAGGGCTGAAATTTGGTCCTGGGCGCAGGTGAGCCAGGACTGGGGGTTAGGAAGTGGGCAAACAGTCATCCTCACCCTGGGCATAGCTGGCATGGGCCTGGCTTAAAGGGGCTTGCAGACCACTGAGCTCACCCTTCCTCTTGGTGGTGGCTTAGAGCTCAGCTTCTTGTGAGCAGGCTGAAGGCTCTCCTCACCCTGTCCTACCCTTCTGTCACCTTCCTCCCAGCTGAGAGGGGCCGGGCCTCTCAGCTACTGCACTCTGTGGTGCTCATGTGCCAACCGTGGTGGAAGAGGGCCCGGGGCTAGGGGCTGTGGGTGCCCAGTGGCCCTGGTGGCTTCGCCTCTCCTTCTGCCCCCTAACTCCCCCCACGCACCCTACCCCAGCTCCCACCAGCAGGCCCTGGGCGCTGCGTGCTCCTGGAGCGGACAGGGACGTGAGGCGATGTCTGTGGCCGAGGGGAGGACCTGTGCTGAGCCCTGGGAGGCGCTGATTGGCTGGCGGTGAGGTAATATGATGCAGTCTAAATGTGGAAGCGGCAGCCGCGCGGCGTCCAGGGCGTGCCTGCTCCCCGGGCAGCGGTCCCGTCTCAAGGACCAGGTCTCTGAGGGGTTCTGCAGACCTCAGGGGCCCTCGCTGGCTCACAGGGCAGGGTTTGTGCGCCAGAGACCAGAGGCAGCATCTGTGAGGTCATGACGGTTCCCTGCCCCCGAACACACTGCAGTTCCGACCTCTGCTCTTAAACAAATGGGAACCTCCTAGCAAGGGTGTGTGACGGGACGGACTGGGCTGCCCGCACATGTCACGGTGAGCGGCAGTCAGGAAGGCTGCTGAGGACCTGGCTGGTTTCCAGGGCAACCGACAGTGTAACTCCTTGGATGATGTGGATATCCCTTCGGTCCTTCTTGGATACCCCTGTGGGTATATAACTGGGCCAGGAGTCCACACCCGAATTCCCCATTCCAGCCTGCTTCCCAATACTAAGTGTCAGCGCCAGATTTAGCTGTGAGGAACTGAGAAATTCCAGAGGACATTGTGGGCTATGTTTTCCATCCTTCTTTTTCTTTGCTCCTCAAGAACAGAGCTGGCCTCTCAGGAAGAGTTTTCTGAGGTTTAGCAGCTTCCAGAGATCACAGTTGGTGCTCAGTAAAGACCGCAGGTCAGTTGCCTGGTCCCTGAGCATATCCTGCCAAGCAGTGTCAGCTGTCGTGGGAGCTGTAGGGACGTGGGACTTGCCCTTGAGGAGGCTGTTTAACCATTTATCCAAAAAATATTCTAGACTCTTTGCCCTGGGCCTGACACAGTTCTAAGTGTTTAGGCTATGATGGTGGTCAAAGGAAAGCCCTTGGTCTCTTGAAACTAACATTGTGAGGGGAGATGCGGTCAGAAAGCAGGACAGTTGAGATGAAAGAGAGGGAGGGTAAGGCGACTGAAGGTGGCTAGAATAAGGCTCCTTGGAGGTCAGGGGTGAACTCTGTAAAGAAGTGACATTTAAGCCAAGAGCTCAGTGAAAACACACACAGAGAGAGAGCATGCTAGGGGCAGAGCACTCCAAGCAGGAGGCCCTAACTATGCGAGCAAAACCAAGCCAGGGCCAGCTTGGAGATTTCAGGAACAGAAAGAAGAGCAGATGAAGGGGAAAGTGGTATGTGGGTAAGGGTGGTAAAAAGGGCAGTGGCCAGATCTTGTAGGCCACAGCAAGTAACTGGAATGTCAGACTTCGGGCAGCTCACAGAGATGCATATCCGAGGAGAAACGTTCCCGTCATTAATGACAACTTCTGGTGGGTCACCCAAGGAGAGGCAGTGACTATTAATGGGCTACTAAGTCCTTCATATTCACAGTGAAGCCACTGGTCTTCTCCTGGGTGCACAGTAATTCTCCTGGGACAGTGCCTTGTAGGCGGGGGCAGCTGGAGCAAACTCTACCTGAAGGGGTCATCCTCAGTTATGTATCATCTAGTCCAAGTCCTTTCTTTCCCCCTAAATAATACTGGCTCTGTATGATTGGATGCTTGGTTTGATTCAGACCTCATGCTCAGCCTGTATATATACATCGTTTCATTTCAGTGCGGTCGCGCAGTTGCTTCTGACTCTGCGACCCCATAGACGGCAGCACGCCAGGCTTTCTCATGAAAGTCGTGGAACGTAGGTGGTATAATTCACACTTGACAAGCAAGGAATCTGAGGCTCCAGGAGATAAGAGAACTCTCCCAAGATGGCTCATTGAAGAAGAGAGAGAAGTAAGCTTCAGACTCATAAGTATGGACTTCTGGCCATCTTGGCTGGGGATGAATAGTCCAGGAAATACCTCCTAGGGCAGGGGTAGGGGTGGGGAGAGAAGGAGACAAAGATCAAGAGAGAAGCTATATACATCATAATATCATGGATTCAACCAAGAGGAATTTTGCACCCTGAGGGGATGACTGGCAGGGATAACTGGGGACAGTCTTCCTTGTCCTGCTGGGAGGCGGAGAGGGAGTGCCACTGACAGCTAGTGGGTAGCACCCAGAGGCGCAGCTCATATCTCACGATGAACAGGACAGCCCACAGCAAGGAACTGCTGGACCAAATTTTCACAGCACCGAGGCTGGGAAACCCTGGGTGAAGGTCTTACTGGGCAAACTGCTCTTTCCTTTCTCCTTCTTACTTATATCAGTATCTCTGCCCTAGGGGTTACTGCCACAGGGTATTTCCAGACTGAACTAACATCCAAATGGTTATTTGGGGTTCCAGTGGGATGGTGTTTTCCCCCAGGTCTCCTTGCCGTTTAAGCTGTTGTTTGGGGTTCCCTCGTGGCTCAGATGGTAAAGTGTTGGCCTGCAGTGCAGGAGACCCAGGCTCGATCCCTGGGTCAGGAAGATCCGCTGGAGAAGGAGATTCTTGCCTGGAAAATCCCATGCATGGAGGAGCCTGGCGGGCTACAGTCCATGGGGTCACAAAGGGTTGGACATGACTGAGCAACTTTACTTGCTTAGGGAGAGAAAGGGCTAGGTCTCAGGGTCAGAGGGCCCCGGGGCAGTACTGCAACAAGCCTGTAGTTGAGGGAAGGCATCAGTTAACTGTGTCTACTGTGGTTTTGCCACCTGTGAAATGGAAGTGACGAGACCTCCTCCAGCTACCCTTCAGGTTTGTCGTGAGCATTCTACAAGACAACAGATGTGAAAGTGTGTTCTTGAAAGTACTATATAAGTGTGTTATTACTAATCCTTATACCACTAGTCAAACGAAACCATCATCATTCTGCCTCTGACAACACTGATCTGTGGAACCATTAGAGTTTTTTATGTTATATTCTAAAAGAGCCAGAGAGAGCGCTGTCAGGGGCCTGAAGAGATGGCTCATGGGAAAAGAGCCAGTGGGACACCTGGAAACTATTAAAGTGAGGTGGGGAGACATGTGGTCTCTCATGCAGCTACTCAGATTCCTTTGTTCACTTTCTTGCATCACCATTACCTCGAGATGTGATACAATGACTTTATTAATAAAGTTCTTACCCTCTTCCCACCCCTGTCAGAGCTCTGAGGGTGCAGTCGAAACAGAGTAATTAATTCATGGAAATGAAGAGAAAGCAGATCTTGGCTGCGAAGATCACATAGCAACGAGGGAACTGCAGAAATTTCTGGTCGTGTTTGATACTGGCCAATGCAGAGGAGGCTGGGCAAGTCCTAGGATTTCAGGTCAACAAGCAGAATATCTTGGGAAGACCCTTTTATTTCTCTTTCACCCTGAAAGGCATAGAAGATAGGAGAGCAGCCTCTAGACCTCTCTCGGAGGCAGCCAGCATGTTGCTAAAGAAGACTGGGGGCAGCTGAGGCAGTCTGGGATGCTGTAACCTGTGTGGGATCAGTCCCACAGAGAAGGGCAGAAAGAAAAGTTAACTTAGTGGTCTGACTTCAGAAGTATGTAGATGAGTTCCCTATAGAAAAATCTCTCTTTGACCTGTTCACTGGTATCTGAAATTCCTTTAAGAGCGTGTAACTCTTCCCTATGTGTATTTAAAGATAAAATCCCATTCTTCTAGAGATAGAGAAGTTATACTGTCTTAAATTTATGCTAAAATGTACTGTGTGATTTCAAAAACTGAGGAAGTTTTTGTACTTTTCCTAACTCCATGGTTTGAGCCTAAATAAAGGCTGCTTTGCTTTGCCTGAGTATNGCGTGTAACTCTTCCCTATGTGTATTTAAAGATAAAATCCCATTCTTCTAGAGATAGAGAAGTTATACTGTCTTAAATTTATGCTAAAATGTACTGTGTGATTTCAAAAACTGAGGAAGTTTTTGTACTTTTCCTAACTCCATGGTTTGAGCCTAAATAAAGGCTGCTTTGCTTTGCCTGAGTATCTAAATTAAATTGGCTATAAGCACACGCCTTCCTTGGGATGTCACTGGTTGACATCATTCTCATAACCCTAAAACCCTTCGCTGTTTCCTTTTGGGCATCTGAATCTGGTTGCATGGGACTTGATGAATTCCTTGTCTTTTATCTCACCAAGAACTCTGCAGAGGCTCCCTGGGGTAGGGGAAAGAATATGCCAGGGACAAGGAGTAGGAGTAGGCCAGCCTCTGTCATTAAGGAGTTTGACCTTGGGCAAGCCATGAAAACTCTTTGGACCTTAGTTCCTCTGCCTGTTAAGAGGGAAAGAAAGAAAGTGAAAGAAAGTGAAGTTGTGCAGTCATGTCCGGCTCTTTGCAACCCCATGGACTATGGCCTACCAGGCTCCTCTGTCCATGGGATTTTCCAGGCAGGAGTACCTGGAGTGGGTTGCCACTCCCTTCTCCAGGGGATCTTCCCGACCCAGGGGTAAAACCCAGGTCTCCCTCATTGCAGGCAAACGCTTTACTGTCAGCCACCAGGGAAGTCATTAAGAGGGAGAGTGGGATTAAATATCCAAGGGACTTCCTTACTGTAAGATTACAGATTGACTTTTCTTCATTTTGTTTAGGGAAGCCTCTCCTTCATTGCCACCATCTTTCGACCCAAGTTAGTATTTTCTCATCAGTCTGAGACCTTTCTAGAGAATAGAAGGTGCGGCCATGATTGAGGGAGATGCAAGGAGCATTCTTGGCCAAGGGTGTGTAGAGGGTGGCTATGGTTCAGGGGGATCCAAACAGTGCCCGTAGTCCAAGGGGTTGCTGAGACAAGGAGAGGCAACAGGTCTATGAGTCAAGAGGCCATGGCTGATCCTTCTTGGCTGATTGTTGTCATCCCAGAAAGACTCGGGCAGTGGGTTACTGATGCTGATTTGCGTGGAATTAGAAGCAGGACCTTAACACTCACCCTTGGGGAGGCAGAGCTCCAAGGGTCACTGGCTCATAGCTGTGAGCCAACTAGTATAGACAGGTTGACAAGATAAAGCAGAGGCTGGACAACCGTACAGAGTAGCAGACCCTGAGTTCCACGTTTTCATGGATAATTGCCGTAGCCTTCAATTTCAGGCATAGGGCAGTGTATCTGTGTACAATTGACTCCTCTTTCAGGTGATGGAAGCAGGGCCCTTGGAGAGCACAGGACTCTTGCCCTCTAGTGGCTGAAGCGGACCTGAGTGCACAGCTCCTAACCCACAGTTAGATTTCTGTGGGCTTGGTGATGTACCTGAGCTTGAGCCAGGGTTGACAGAGCCCCCCGGGGAACACAGAGCGTCACAGGGAGCTCAGGGAACCCTTTCAGCACCCCTCCTGACTTGAGATGATGCAGAGGGCTTACCACCCCTCCTATTTCTGCAGGCGAGATTGGCTGCACAGAAAGGGCTTTGGTTTGCCCAGAGTCAGCTGCAGAGCTGCAGTGTGCCGGCTTCTTCCGAGGTCAGGTGTCGGTTGTTGGGGGCTAGCTAAGGCACCTGGAATCTTCTCTTAACAGTCACACATTTGCTTGTGTCGCTTCTGCCTCGGTTAGATGTTGTCTCCAGCAAACGGATATCGTTATGTGGTTTTCCAATTAACACTTCCCAAGGGGAGCTGGTTAATATGGATGAGGCTTTTTAACATTTGGCTTTGAAAAGAGGGTTTATGCAGTGAGAGCAGAAGGAGCCAGCATCTTAGTAACTGGCTAAGGATCGCAAGGGAGGAAGGCAGTCTGGGGGCACTTGTCATTGGGGGCATTCACGGTCTTTGCAAAATATATTATCATGATTCAGATTTTAAATGCTTTTTCAGGTAAAATTGAAGGTGGGTCCAGGTGGAGGTTATTCCAAGAAGGCTAGAACCCTAGACACTAATTGCAAAAGAAGGAAAGAAAGAAATGAATTGCTGAAGGCCATTTGCATCTTGTTGACCTGGGACTTTAGGTAGAGGGTTCTCAGTAGGGTTTCCTTACACTGATTTTTGCCCTTGGCAATAGGCAATTAAATAAGAGGATTGACTTATGGAGAGGCCAAAGAGTGCAGTGGGGTGAATCGTTATGCAATATGACCTCTACTGCCAGGAGAGTCCAGAAGTCCACAGGGTGTGATCAAGGCAGCATTTGGTATGCCAGCGCCCCCGTCCTTTGGGAAGGAATGCCCAAGGACCTAGCAAAACTCCTCTTTGACTTCCTCCTCAACAGTATAAGCCAAGGAAAGGGAATGGGTAGAAATAAGACTTCTCATAGTGTTGAATAAGAATTCTATGAAAGCACAGTGGCGGCTTTCCATCATGCGCTTTGGAGTGTAGTCTATACTGGTAAAGCTATTGAGTATCCAAATGATCCCCTTTCAGAGCATGTTGCAGTTCTTCCTTTGTGACTGAGGAGCTTGGATCACCTTTATTACTTTGTACTAGAAATTCAATCTTAGTTTTCATTCCCTACCCTTTCCATTGTGCAGTTACGGTACCTTCTAAGGAGTTCACCTACAAGAATGCATTTTATACTGGAGCCTGTGCTCCTTGCCTTCACACTGNCTGAGGAGCTTGGATCACCTTTATTACTTTGTACTAGAAATTCAATCTTAGTTTTCATTCCCTACCCTTTCCATTGTGCAGTTACGGTACCTTCTAAGGAGTTCACCTACAAGAATGCATTTTATACTGGAGCCTGTGCTCCTTGCCTTCACACTGTGTGTCTTACAAGCTTTAGAATCGCCATCGGTTATTCCTTTCATCCACATTTCTCCAGCCCCCACTGCTACCCCAAACAGCACCAACCTCCAATTCAGTCATCCACTCAGTCCCGCTGACTTGTTTTTACAGCCTGAGGTTAGGATTTTTTTAGAACTTACTTTCCTGAAGTGTAGTTGGGTTACAATGCTGTGTTAATTTCTGCTGTACAGCAAAATGATTCAGTTATCCATAAACATATTCTTCCACATATTCTTCTTCTATTATTGTTTATCACGGAGAATTGAATCTCGTTCCCTGCGCTATACAGTGGGACCTTATTGTTTGTCCAGAATAGTTTGCATCTGCGAATCCGCGAGTCCCCGTCCATCCTTCCCTTCCCCTCTCTCCCGCTGGCAACAAGTCTGTTCTCTGTGTCTGTGACTCTGTTTCTGTTTCATTGGAAGGTTCATCTGTGCCATGGTTTAGATGCCACGTGCAAGTGATATCAGATGGTATTTGTCTTTCTCCTGACTTGCACTTCTTGTGATAATCTCTAGATCCCTCCACGTTCATGCAAATGGCCTCATTGCCTTCTTTTTTATTGCTGAGTAGTGTCCCATTGTGTATAGGTGCCCCATCTTCTTTACCTGCTCGTGATATTAGTTTTTAACCAGATCACTCTGTTTTCTTTTTATGCAAGCATCTCTTCAACTTTGGAAAGCCCTCGTGAGCTAACACACCAGGGATACCTGTGGTGATTCTCAGGTGTTTGCTGGGACAAGGTTAGATGATGGGGGAAAAGAGATGGAATGGGCAGGGGGGGATGGGACCCCATGTGGGGAGGCTTGCTGGGTGGTGATGGGAAGATTGGTGCTGCCCCCTGCAGGCTGGGCCAGGCAGTGGATGGCAGGAGGTGACTTATGGGACTTCTGGAAGCTCTCTACTGCATATCATACCCCCCACCACCACCCCTCAGCTCACAGATGGCTGAAGTAACACCTTTAACTAGTTTCAGTGATGGGTACTTTAGCAACAAGAGAGGGAGAGGGAGAGGCACGTGGAGGAGTGTATGGGGGGTGGTCTTAAAGAAAAAATTTGCTTATTACCCAGTTTTTTCCTGCATTGACCGTGGTCCTGGGTACATGGGAACCACTGGAATTTGACCCACTTCTTACCCAGCTGTCATGCTCCCAGTCTCGTTGTTACACAGCAGCACTTGGAGAGCAGGTGGCTCCTGCCAGCTGCTGCCGAAAGTGCCCCAACTTCAAGA
Organism: Neotragus moschatus; assembly: GCA_006410615.1. NCBI lineage: Eukaryota > Metazoa > Chordata > Mammalia > Artiodactyla > Bovidae > Neotragus > Neotragus moschatus. Next base: position 597,995 of record SJYA01001449.1, on the reverse strand, counting down.
TATTTATATTTCACTCATGACAACCTTCCCGATCACACACGTTGTGACAAAGTCAGGAATGTGATCACTTGTCCTTTCAGGCCTCCCTCCCTCTCCTCCAGGTAACACTGGCCTCTGTGTTCATACCTGATGACAGTGCTGAGCAACTTTACAGGGGGCTCTCTTCCTCTGCCTTTGGCTTCTGGGCTGTCTGATTGCCCTCCACTTCTTTTATCCCCCGTTAGAGTTTCACTCCTTTTGACTGCTTATGAAATGCTGGTGCTCCTGAAGGTTCTGCCCTTGGCTCTCCTTTCCTTCTCCTGTAATCCTCGTTCTGGACAAGTTCAAGCATCCTCTCAATGCTAATGAGCCTCAGCTTCAAATTCCCAGCCCCTATCTCCTTTTTCTGGGCTTCAGACCAGCTTCCTATTAAACATTGCAACCAATTTGCCCCACAAGTACCTCAAACAACACATCTAAATCTAAACTCACTCTCTGCTCCACAAAAGTTGTGTCTCTGTTTCTCAGTAGAAGAGTAGAACTGAATGGAGAGAATGACAGACTTCATTGCCTCTCACCCGATCATTACCTACATTTCTTTTCCCTGCTCAGCCTATCTACCCCTCTACCTGTTACCTCTAATTTGCAACTCGGTCTTGGAATTCTACCGCTCAAGTATTTTTCTAGGCTGACTCTACACTGCCCTCATTCAGGGTTTCATCAGCTTTATTTGTCCTTTGACATTTGCCTGCCTGTGTCCAGGAGTTGCATAAGGTTAGTCTCTAAAAGAAAATCTGGATACAGTTTTAAAACAAAATGTTATTTTAATAGAGTTTGGATCCTTACACCAAGTCTTCAAATACATTCTTCTAGGAACCCACTAAAAGGTGTTTGCTGGCCTTTCCTATACTCATTCATGATACTGCTGCTGCTGCTAAGTTGCTTCAGTTGTATCCGACTCTGTGCAACCCCACAGATGGCAGCCCACCAGGTTCCCCCGTCCCTGGGATTCTCCAGGCCAGAACACTGGAGTGGGTTGCCACTGCCTTCTCCAAGGCATGAAAGTGAAAAGTGAAAGGGAAGTTGCTCAGTCATGTCCGACTCTTAGCGATCCCATGGACTGCAGCCCACCAGGCTCCTCTGCCCATGGGATTCTCCAGGCAAGAGTACTGGAGTGGGTTGTGCTTCATGATACTAGAAGAGTTTAACAGAAATCCATCTGTGAGATAACACACTTCCTGAGGCTCTCAAACAATGCCCAGGGCCATTATTTTTGGTTCTACAGTAACTTTGTGAATAAAATACAGAGCTTCTTCATGGTCATTTCCTATTATGGTCAGCTGGTGAGTGAGTGAAGGCAGTCCTTCATGAAGTCTTTTGTCTGTCTATAACCTGAAGAGTATTGATACTTTGATCCCTTTGGCACCCTCATCTTCTTCCACCTTGGCCCCTCCCACCAATAGGTGTAGATTCGTGGTGTGTACTCAGTCTCTCAGTCATGTCTGACTCTTTGGGGCCCCATGGACTGCCCCATGCTGAAAAGGTTTATTCCACTTGTGCTCCTTCCCATCTGGGGTTCCTAACATGCTTGGCTGAATTCTCCCCTCCTTGGGTTTCTCCTTGAAGATTAAGATCCTCTCTCGGAAAATCTGGTCATTGAGAAGTTTGTGAAAATGGTAGCAGTTACTTGGGAGGTCCCTTTGCCTTGCTCGGGATGGTGTTCATAGGTGGACTCAGCTTTGAGCTGCTGTTCTGTGTGAATTGCAGTGAAGTCATTTGAGATGAGCTGCCGACCTGCATAGCTCATGACGAATCTCAAGGTCTCCTGTCATCCTCCTTTCAAACACTCACAGTGATTAATTCTATAGAAATCACTCTTGGTGCTTCACCTTCAGAAAACAATTTTCTTTTCGAATACATATGGGATATAGAGGCTTCTCGCAGGGAAGAAAAAATCAGGTTTGCATTTCATACAGCTACTTTTGTTAATTCCAAAGAAATGTACCTCTGAAAACAAGCAAAGCGTCCTTCTCCCACGGAGAAGGTTGTGCCTTAGGTTTTAGAACCTCGTGGTTTTATCAGGCCTGCTCTCCTCTCTTCTTAGCCTTCTATTCAGGTCACCTGGGTTCTTTCCTCTTTGCTGATGGCAGGGACTGATCTGAGTGAGCAGGGTTGATATGGGAAAGAAAAGTGAACTGTGCAATTGTTCTAATTCTTCATGTCTGGTGTGTCATTGTGGGTCAGTACAGCTTTTGTTGAGAGAGTACTGAGCTGAGGGGGAACCACGGGGCTCTACGGGGTCTCCAGTTTTAGGAAGATCATTTTCTGATCTATGAGTCGTGGTCCCATCTGTGTGTGTCTGAGGGGAGGGTTTAGACCCAGATGGAGTCAACTCCGTACTCTGATCTCTCATCACCCTAAACCTCTGGCTAGGGCTAGGAGCACTGAGTGCCATTCTGAACCAGCTTGGTGCCTTTGGAGTCCTTTGAGTAAAGATAACTCTGGTCAAGTCATAAACCCACCATGGTGCTCAAAGGGGAAAAACTCTTTCAGAATGACCTTAGCTGCAGAAGGAGTCAGATGACCACCTCCCTTGATCCATGGCCTCAGGTTAGGGTCAAGGGGTGTCAGAGCCTGCAGGCCTGCTCTGTGCTCAGCCTGGGGCGGCAAGGCAGCAAGTTGTCACCCTGGAGTCTTCCAGTTCCAATTCAGCCATTCATTTGCAGTCTTTTGCCCCCTCTTTTGAGGGGTAGTGGGAATTAGACTCACACACACACAGACACACACACACACATCCCAGAACTTCCAAATACAATTGCTAGAAGCAGCATGCCCTTTGCCTGTCTCCAGGATGCCCAAAAGTTTTCTCCCGTCCCCCTTATTGCTTTCCTTTAGCTCTATTTGTTCCATGACATTAAAGCGCTGACTACCTACTTCACAAGGATCTGCATTTCTTTATCCATCATATTTTCTTTCTTTTCTTTTCTTTTTTATAGTCTTAAGGTCTGCAATCAAGAGCACTTTAACTGAAATCCTGGGCTTCCTGCAGCAGCTGTGGGAGTTCCCAGCCAACTGTCTTGTCCTCTGAAGAATAAATTCCCTTTGACAGTGCCACTTGTGAGAAAAACAGAGCCAGGGTGGAGGATCTTACCGATAATTTAGGAAGCAAGAGGAGTTATTGGCGGGTGGTAGGGGAGGACAGAAGATGGATTAATATTTTTTGCTTTATCACTTGGCATGTTAAACTTAATTATATTCCTTGGGAGACCTCTAAACAGTCATAATTAGGAATTATGTTAATAGCCGCTGTGGCCTTACACATGTTCATTTTACTGCCTGCCTCTTTGTGACTGTGGGCTGTGATTAATTCCAATCAACATCACCAGGACAAGACCTTTCCCTGTCTCCTGGGACCTTTTTGACTTTGGATGGCCAACCACTAGGGTCAGGAGCTCCTAGACTAACCCCATGAGCTAAAAAGAGTGACCTTCACAAACGGTATGCAGTCACAGGAAATGCTGTTGGGAGTGTCAGTCATGGTGATGAAAATGAGAATTTGGTCCCAGATTTTATACTTTCTCTTATTCTGCCTTTGCTATGAATTTCTTTCCTTTCCTTTTTTTTTTTCCTTTGGTGAACTTGAAAATATCACTTATTCATTTGTTTTATATAGAGAAGAAGGAGGGTTACCAGGATAATCCTTCATGCTTATGAGTTGATGGTACAGAGGGATAACCCCAAGAAGAGTGTGAAAGGGAAACCCCCTAATCAAAGGTCTCAGTTGAATACCAACTACTGTAATAGGAAATTTAGTTTTAATCGAGGCAAGATCCTCTTTAGCATTTTTGAGATCCGTTCTCCTTTTGATCATGAAGGCAAAAAAGTGAAAACTTGCTTGTTTTTAACACAGCTGCTTGTCATCCCTAAAAAGGATTTGAGACATCCTTTGTTCTGTTGATTTTATTGGAGAGGAGTTTGTGTCTAGAGGAGATAAGGCATTAATTGGGCAAAGAGTCACAGCATCTCGAGTGCCATTCAGAGGTCTGAGACTGGCCATCTCCAATGGGAGCATCAAAAGAATCCCCTCTACCCTTAGGCTGATCAGCCTTAGACACGTATAAGAACCCTTCACTAGCCCAGTTTAGAATAACAATATCCATGTTAAAAGTCAGCCCTCAGCCCTATTTTTAGTACCATCCTTACATCCTGGATGTTATGACAGACGAGAGGCTTGAATACCAAGTCCTACCTCTCAAGGCTCTCATCTCAAAAGATATTCAAGATCAGATTCTAAAACCACATGGTCCTGAGCTCAGGAAATTCACCATCAAAGGCTTTTCTCAGAACCTTTCCCTAAAATCATGGTTCTAAAAGACACAGTATCAGGCAAAGGATTTTGATTTTCTTTCTTCTCCCTGCTCACCTTCCACCCCACAAGCTGACTCTGAGTTGTCTCTGCTTTTTTTAAGTCATAATCTTCCCTGAGGCTCAAGAGGAACTCTGCCGTATTTTGATGAGATGAGTCACTTTCAATGTCACTGTCCTCACTCTCCAAGAACAAGGAATCATTAGTACCTTGATATCTAATTGTATAAGTTATAGCACTTCCTTGGAGCTCTGAGGAAAAAGCTGAAATCTCGCACACAGATTCTGCTAGAAATAGATGGCTGTGCTCTATAAAAGGAGAGAGAAATTCTGTTTGAGTGATGCCATCAGAATGTTTAAAAGAAATCTTGAGGGGGAGAAAATAATCCAAGTGAATAATATGTATTGGGTCTCTGGCCCCTAATTTGACATTCAGGTCAGATCAAAACTAACCCTGTCAGATCTTGGAATATAATGTCATATGAAAATGCTACCAGGCAAGGAGTTTACTATACACAATAGTGAAAAATGCGGGAGATGCCGTCTCTGGGTATTTTTCTATAAAATCTTTACTCATTGCACAGCCTTTACAAGCACAAGCTAGAAGTGCCATGTTTAAACACCTACATTTGTTGGGATTTCTTTTTTAAAAATAAAAACAGGAGAGTCAGATTTCACACGTGTTAAGTAGTATAATAGTAAATCTATTTAACAAGTTGGGAAAAAGTCAGTTTTCACTGGTGTACAAAATGTCTACATGTAAATACTGGACTCACTGTTAAACGAAGGTGCTGCCATCAGCTTTTTAAAAATAACAAAGTTATCATGCAGGTCAGCATATGGAATCTTCATGTGACTGCAGGTGTGTGTGTGTGTGTGTCTGTGTGTGTCTGTGTGTCTGTCTGTCTGCATACTTTTAATTCCTCAGGATTAGTGCCATGACAAATGTGTGAAGGAAGATAAATGGTGACTATTTTAAGCAGCACAGAAATGTGAGGAGGAGGTGGAGGATAAAAAGAAAAAAAAAGATCAAGCAGGAAGAGGGACACGGGTATAAGACTAGAAGAAAAGATGAGTTTCTTTAAACTAGAAAAATCAAAGGGATGTCTTTTCCCCTTACGGCAATAACCACTTTTTTCTAGGGCTTTATGCATTAACACCTAAAAAACAGATTTGCACTCTAAATACAAGCTGTCTCCAATGCAGATCTTTGGAATTATTTTCCCCTCTGATTCCTTTGTGGTCTTATGACAAGGCCATACCCTCGTCTGACATTTTTAGTTAAGAAATACCTACCTAAGTTTTCTTTGATCATGCTATTTTCCCTTGCCTGGAGACTGTTTCTTTCCTCACTAGCCGATTTTCACCAGTCCTCCAGACTGGCTCCGCGGTTTCTCCACCGCGCCTGTCTTGACCCTCCTCCTTAGCCTTGCTGTGTTTGCCGGCTCTGTATTCTCAGATCGCATTATATTTAAATGGATACTTACTGTCTCTCCCATGAGGCTGCTAACTGCGAGCCCCAGAAGGGTACGGCCCTGGCTTGCTCCAGTCTGTATTCCAGTAGTCTAATGAGATGTCCTGGGTGCTCAATAAATCTCCTCTAAGCTCAAGCGTATTAGCAGTTTAACATTCCAGTCCTCAGTGAAGCTGAGGCTTACTTTCAGAGGAGGCAGTCAACTAGGGGTCATTTCTTGTCTAGCCCCTGACCATGTGTTTATAAGGGGCTTCCCTGGTGGCTCAGTGGTAAAGACCCTGCTTGCCAACGCAAGAGATGCGAGTTTGACCCCTGAGTCAGGAAGATCCCCTGGAGGAGGAAATGGCAACCCACTCCAGTATTCTTGCCTAGAGAATCCCATGGACAGACGAGCCTGGCGGGCTACAGTCCATGGGGTCACAAAAGAGTTGGACACGACTGACAACAGCGTGTTGACAGCCATCGTACGCTCTCTGTTGCAGCGTCAGAACTTGTCCTTTTCCACAAACGGAGCAAGCTCTTGTTTGTTGGGGAATAAAAAAATTATAACGACTGTTTTCCGGTAATGTGTATATGTGAGTGGGAGACAAACGCTGTGGTTTTGTTTACTGAGGAGGAAGCATCTTCCTTAAGGCTCCATGGCTTTAGGTGATTCTCATCATTTCCTGCTTCCCATCGTCCGAGGATGGGTTCTGTGAGATTCTGGTTGGCATGGCTAGAATTTTTACGATCGTAGTCATGTGGTCTGCTGGGTCTCAGACTGTCATAAGCTTTTGTGAGGAGGCTTCTATAGGTTTTTGAGGTGTGTAGGTAGAGCTCCCTCTCAGCTTGTGGGGAGCACTGCTTTCCCCGCACCTCAGGATGCCCAGTAATAGCTCTACTCGTGCAAAGCATTCACTGCAGTGGCATAATTTTATTACAAGAAGATCAGTAGTTTGAGGCTTCAGAGATGAATTTTAAAATAGGAATTCTTCTCCTGTTAAGCTTCTATGGCTAACACCCTATCCGCCTTGCCTGTCTTTTTTTTTTTTTCTTTTTGAACTGGCTCCTTTTATTAATCCCAAGGGACCAAAGTCTAAGCACTCAGGACAACTGCCTCTTTAGGCAAACCTGAGCTCTGGCCCACTGTCCTGAGACGGGGCGCTTGCTTCCTTTCCCTCAGTCCCCTCTCCACCCTCCTGCAGCCACGAGGAGTCTGCAGGCCTCCTAATTGCCTCTTTAGGTCAGTTTTGTTATTTTCCACTTTCCTATGTGCATTGTGCTAGAGGCTGAGGATCCAAGCCTGTAGCAGGCAGAGCCCTTTCTTAGTGACTTCCCATCGAAGATGTTCCTATCAAGTGTACTTTGAGTGAAACTGGATAGTTCCATCTTGGCAAGTAACGGTGGATCCAGGCATGCTATGATGCTGTTCTCCAGTTCAAGAGCTGGTTTGTCTTGAGGGTTCTGTGACTGTGTGTTTATTTAAGGACATGGCAAAGGAAAGTGAAGTCGCTCAGTCGTGTCCGACTCTTTGCAACCCCATGGACTGTAGCCTACCAGGCTCCTCCAGGCAAGAATACTGGAGGGGTTGCCATTTCCTTCTCCAGGAGATCTTCCCAACCCAGGGACTGAACCCAGGTCTCCCACATTGTAGGCAGACACTTTATCATCTGAGCCACCAGAAGGACATGGCAGTCTATCCTTGTTCATGCCCTCAAGTATCCATAGCCCCTCTTCTACGAGGGGACGTCTTTGGGCTACCGTTTGTAAGATGCTAAAGAGCTAGCTTGCCAATAGTCCTAAGTGTTTTCTGGGCACTCTGAAGCTAGTATGAACATGGCTATTAGGGGAAGCTTGAAGTTGGTTACTGTGTAAGTAATGTGGGAAGATTTTGCTTTTAAGCCTTTGAAATGAAAAATAGAGACAGGAGGGGAAATGGCCCTTTGCTAAGAGAAAATGTTGAGGCATTAAAGTCACCAGAGACAAGAGAGAAAAGTTGTAAAATGTTGGAGATGCTAGTGGTTCTGTGTATGTTTCAGATGGGAGTCACAATGGAGTCCTTGATGTTGGTCTGAGAAGTCAAAACTCCCCATCTAGTTGTATTATGGACATCTTGACCTAGAACCCATGTTCAGCCCAGAGAGATGTGTTACCAGTGTTGCCATTCAAAGCCGCTACATGGAACCATTATATCTTAGATGTGTCTGCCTTTTCAGACATTTCTCTTTCCTGTTTCTAAACAAATCAATCCACTTATTTATGTATGCATGTATTTATGGGCATACTTACGTAAATGCCACTCTGAATTCTCGCTAGTTGGGACGTGCTGATTGACAGGGAAGCACTGTTGTAGGAAGTCTGGTGTGAGGTGTAGTGTGGGCAAGGAAACTCTTCTTACTGATCCCTTTGTCACTGATCAGTTAGTTGTATTGATGTCTGGGAAGGAAGTCAGAACAGATTTAGAAAACAACCTTATTTCTTTGTCAACTGAGATGGGTAGCTCATTCAATCAGTAACCAGTTATGCCGACTGACAGTGTGCCGTGATGTAGAGGTGAGCGGCCCAGGGATGGCCTCTGACCTCAAAGAGCACCACAGCGTGGTTTGACAATACTAGCATTACGGTGTCGGGGCCAGGAACACTTGGAGAAGAGGCATCTGACTTAGACCGGACTTCACGAAGGCGGCCTGGAGGAGAGGGGGCTTGAACTGTGCTGTGAAGGATGAGGAGAGCACAGAGGGACAGGGCAGGAGAGAGAGGAATTCCAGGAAAAGGACGGAGCATATGGAGGCAGGCAGCCATCAGCATATTTGGGGGCTGTTGCTGGATGGGGACCACAGCACTGATAAATTCACAGCCCTGTTTACCTCCCACTGTGTAATGGGAAGAGAGGGAAGGAAAGAAAGGTGAGAGGAAGGAGGGACACAAATTATGGGAGCTCAAGTTATATTTGGGAAGACAGAGAAGTGGATCTAGTTTCTTAGCCTTTTAAAGCCTCATTTAAAAATCACATTCAGTTGCAGACTGACAGTCCGTGTATCTAGCATGCAGAAATATGTATTTTTTTAAGGTGAGCCAACATTTAACAATTGGAGATTTTACTCAAAAATGGAGATGCCTGGATTCTTTTTTTTTTTTTTTTTAAATCAGAAGATCTGGCCAACCAGGTTCCTGTTCTTCCAAGGGCACAGGAGCTGTTGCCCTTCTTGGGTGGAGTCAGTTGTCTCATCCTCCGCAGTCCCATCTCCCTGGGGTCTGTGCTGGTCACTCGGGCCAGCCTCACCTCTGTTACACCTCACTAGAGCCATTCAGTGATTTCCAAAGTTCTACATAAAGTTACAAATCCATTATTCTGTGGGGGGAAAAAAAAAGATCTGGAAGAAAATATACAGGTTCTGCAGCGCCCAGTCTGAGTGTCTTATGTGAAACTGGTTTTTCTCTTCTGAATGGCGAGCATTCAGGGGTTGAAAACCGTTCTCTAAGAAGGCGGGCACCAGGGGGCAGGGGAAGCGTGGGTGGGTGGGGGAAGAGGAGGGAGCCTGTGATGAGAGGGGAATCTTCGATGAGTCAGGATGTCTGCCGCGCCCCTGTTGGGCCTGAGAGGCCCCGGGGCGGAGGGTCTGCTGCCTGCTGGAGTGAAAGTCGCTCAGTCCTGTCCGACTCTCCGCGACCCAGTGGACTGTGTGGTCCATGGAATTCTCCAGGCCAGAACGCTGGAGNGGGTGGGGGAAGAGGAGGGAGCCTGTGATGAGAGGGGAATCTTCGATGAGTCAGGATGTCTGCCGCGCCCCTGTTGGGCCTGAGAGGCCCCGGGGCGGAGGGTCTGCTGCCTGCTGGAGTGAAAGTCGCTCAGTCCTGTCCGACTCTCCGCGACCCAGTGGACTGTGTGGTCCATGGAATTCTCCAGGCCAGAACGCTGGAGTGGGGAGCCATTTCCTTCTCCAGGGGATCGCCTCAGCAATGTAGACGAACCGGCTGACAGTCAGGCGCAGGCCAGCTCTGCGCTGACCTTCCTTCCCTCCCGGCCACTGCCCCCCGCCCCTCTCTGCCCCGACTCCCCATCCCCCAGCAGCACTTGCTTCCCCTCCACCTGCCTCCCCNCTGGAGTGGGGAGCCATTTCCTTCTCCAGGGGATCGCCTCAGCAATGTAGACGAACCGGCTGACAGTCAGGCGCAGGCCAGCTCTGCGCTGACCTTCCTTCCCTCCCGGCCACTGCCCCCCGCCCCTCTCTGCCCCGACTCCCCATCCCCCAGCAGCACTTGCTTCCCCTCCACCTGCCTCCCCCGGCTTCCCTGGCAGGTTCACCGAGAAACAACCGGGTCTCCATGGCAACGTGAAGACAGCTGAAAAAATGGCAGCTACATGCAGCTGCCCTCATTTAATATCGACTCTGGCACTGACAGAACAGATAATGGGCAATAACACACCATTATGTTGTGGGAAAATGAAATGCTTCAGCAGAAGGCTGTCGTGCTGGGGGATTTATTTGTTACTGTACCGGCACAGATTTCTCCTGACTTCCCTTCTTTTCCTTTTATTCCTCCTTTTCCGTGGCAGAGGTTTTTCCTCTCTCTCCTTCACGTCTTTCCCAGCCCTCTCTCCTGTAGCTTCTCTTTTTCTACTTCTTTCCATCGTCTCTTTCATTCCCCCTCTGAATCACNCACAGATTTCTCCTGACTTCCCTTCTTTTCCTTTTATTCCTCCTTTTCCGTGGCAGAGGTTTTTCCTCTCTCTCCTTCACGTCTTTCCCAGCCCTCTCTCCTGTAGCTTCTCTTTTTCTACTTCTTTCCATCGTCTCTTTCATTCCCCCTCTGAATCACTTATGAGTCTATATGAAAGCGTAGTATACAACAGTCAGATCAAGTATTTGCATAATGACTTACAGGTTACAAAGCATTTTCAAATACCTTTTCCTTTTTCATTTGGATGATGAGACAGCCATGCGACATGAATAGGACTTGGGTGCTGATATTTATTTTCCAAATTTCTTTAAAAAGGGTTCAGAGAAGTTGAATGATTTGCACGAGGTTGGATAAGCAAGGTAAATGTCAGAACCTTCCCTTCAACCCAGATTGCTTGGACCCTAAAGAGGGTTCTTTCCTGTTTACTAACTGGAAACTTTAGAGTTACCAATCCCTATTCATGTTAGCGGGGTTTTGTTTCTAACTAAATTGTCCTCAGTCCCAGAACAAGTCCCCCAGGCACGGGGATGTAGAAGGACAGTCTTTAGATCTTTAGTTTAAAAGCCTCTTGCAGATCTTGCCTGCCTGCCAGTTGGCCTTGAGTTGTGATAAATGTGGATCCTGTTTGTTTTTGTTTTAACTTTTTAAAATCCAGTGTACCTCTATCCGGTCTTTACCTGTCATTGCATCATTATGTAATCCCGTAATCTTGGCACACAGAAGGGACACAGTGAACTCTCTGAGTTGAAAGTGGGGGCATTTTTGGGATGTCGGCTTGCCCTTTTGCCAGAAGACCACATGGTACATTGAGAAACAAGGGGCATGGCTGATGGGCTTGGAATCCTCCTCTAAGCTGTTGCCATTGCTCGAGATTTCTTTCTTACATCTGCATACAGCGTCCAGCTTGTCTTGAACATTATTTAGTGGACTTCAAAGTGTAGAGAGATCTGGAATCAAGTTCCAGAGTTCATTTGGTCTTGAAAGGTTTACAAATAAAATAAGAATGGATATTCCAGTTATGTTTTTATTTCTGGTAATTGTGACTGAGGAGAGAACTGAATAACATAAAATGTCTGGGCATCTAGAGGAGGTATAGTGTAAATAATATAGTGGCTTTTGAATCCTAGGAAAGAGTGTTTTGTGCTGATAGAGAGCAATGCTTGTATTTCACGGCAGAGGTTTTTAACCTAGGATCTCTAAACTCCTTAAAACTGGATGCAAAACTTTATATGGACAAGGTGATACAGTGAAGTGGCTCATCCCTCCAGCTTTGGCCATACCAGTGTCTTTGCTGTGCCACTTGCCTGGTCTATAGCTTTGGAAAAGTTACGCTCTGGAGGTTTTGGATTTTTCAACCTGTCTGTGACTCAACGGTTGCTGTTGTGTATTGTTCCTATTCTATGATTTTTTTTTTTTTTTTGCTTTTTAAAAAATTACTGCACACTGAATCTCTTCCTGCAGTTTCTCTTCTCTGGCAGGCATACCCATTTTTAGCTATGGAAACTCAAATAGGCCTCTGGCAAAATGCTTTCTAGGTGGTAAGGAAGCTAAGGAAACCAAGCTGCTAAAATTGTGACAGTCCTGGGTTGCTGCTGCTTTGTTTCAGTGCCTTGTAGTTATTTTCCTGTGGATGATTCCTTAGAGGTAGAACCTGTGGGTAGAACCTTCATGTCGTATCATGCAATCCTGGACTGTTAGAACCGACAGGAGCCAGAGGTTTTTCCAGTTCTGCAGCCTCTCAGGCCAAGTCCTCCCTCCATGTAGAGCAATTCTGTGGCTGAAGACTTGCTTTGCTCGCTTGTCTCTCTGCCCCCTTTAATTTGCTTGACTGTTTGAAGTTGTTAAACGGATTTACTGCCATCCTTCATCTAAGGGTGGTATAATCTAACAATAGAAAACATATTTATTCAGTGTTTCTACTATTCCAGTCATTGCAATTTCTTTTTACAAAGCAAACATGGCTGGTTCGTAAGATGAGTGCCTTGGGGATTGAGAAATATTTGTAAATGTTTTATCACTTTAATAAATTTTAAAATTAGATTTTAACATTTAGAAGAGTGTTCAGAAATTGCTCCATTATCTGATTTTTTTTGTTCATTATTCAAAGGAATGTGAGAATAATAAGCCTCTTATCTAGCTATTGAAATTTGGAACTTCAAGACAATCGTGAATCTAAAGTTAGCAAGAGATAAGGGGACACAGTCGTTAAACCAGAGGGAGAGTTATCTCATGGTCTGTGTGCTTTCTTTCCATAGGAAAGACCTGGAGTTAGCCAGAGGATTTGGACTTAGCTTTTTTTTGTTTTTAAAATTTTAATTGGCAGATAACTACTTTACAGTATCGTGTTGATTTGTGCCGTACATCAAGGATATGTCCCCTCTCTTTTAAACCTCCCTCCCCCCTCCCATCCCGTCATACCCCTCTAGGTTGTCACAGAGCATCTGATTTGAGCTCCCTGCGTAGTACAGCAAATCCCCATTGACTATCTGTTTTACAGACGCTAATGTATGTTTCCACGCTGCTGTCTCACTTCATTCCGCTGTCTTCTTCCCCCACAGTGTCCACAGTCTGGTCTCTATGTCTACATCTCCACTGCTGCCCTGCAGTCTCTCTCATCAGTACCATCTTTCTAAACTCCACATACATGCGTTAACATATCATGTTTGTTTTTCTCTTTCTGACTTGCTTCACTCTCTATAACAGGCTCTAGGTTTATCCACCTCATTAGGACTGATTCAAATATATTAGGACTTAGTTTTTAGATCAGGCAGAAGAGCCAAGAGCTGGACTGGGACCGCAAATAGAGTTAGTGGAGAATGTTGGAAGAAGTCAAACCTGCTGTGAGCTAGGAGGGCAACAGCACGGACTGAAATGGCCTGGGGGAGGCCATGGAAGGAAATCCTAATAGGTTCAGGATTTAGGATGCTGGCCCAGCGGACCAGGTCTGTTGGGCTGAAGCAAGAGCATCTAGAGAACAGGAGAATCACATATACTCTCAAACCAGAGAAGCACACTCAGAAATCTCAGAGGACTCAACATTTCTTAGGGAACCAGCATTTCTTAGAAGCTTCATTAAAGCATCAGTGAAATAACTGATGTTCTTCAAGATCCTAAAATCCTAGACTCTTTAGTTTGAATGGATCTCAAGGCTGTGGTTTTTCCTGTGGTCATGTATGGATGTGAGAGTTGGACTGTGAAGAAGGCTGAGCGCCGAAGAATTGATGCTTTTGAACTGTGGTATTGAAGAAGACTCTTGAGAGTCCCTTGGACTGCAAGGAGATCCAACCAGTCCATTCTGAAGGAGATCAGCCCTGGGATTTCTTTGGAGGGAATGATGCTAAAGCTGAAGCTCCAGTACTTTGGCCACCTCATGCGAAGAGTTGACTCATTGGAAAAGACTCTGATGCTGGGAGGGATTGGGGGCAGGAGGAGAAGGGGGACGACAGAGGATGAGATGGCTGGATGGCATCACTGACTCGATGGACGTGAATCTGAGTGAACTCCGGGAGTTGGTGATGGACAGGGAGGCCTGGCATGCTGCAATTCATGGGATCGCAAAGAGTCGGACACAACTGAGCGAATGAACTGAACTGAACTGAACTGAACTGAACTGAACATCATTCAACTCTGGGCTACTCAAGGTGTTTCCTACAGATCCATGCTGTCCATGGCTCTTTATTACTTATCTACGAGAATAAAATATGGAAGCTGAGAGGAACCGTTGAGGCACTTTGATAGATGCTCCGTGCTGGGGCATATCCAGGTCAGTGGACTAGTTTTGTTGAACAGGGTACCAACCAGTGTTTTCAAACTCACTTGGTGAGTCACACGTGGCATGAGCTTCTAGTTTTTTGCTGTTCCCATGTACTGGTCTGGATTGATTGGGAATTTAAGGACAAGCAAACAAAAACAGATTTGATTCCTCACCACGAAGACTTTGCAAATCCCTGATCTCATTAAAGAGCCTGTTTTACATATGAGAAGATAGATGATTTATTCAGTGAAGTCTAGAAGGATAGTGGCAGACAATGATACTCTAATAACAGTTTTTTTTCAGTTAAGCAAATTACATCAAATATACACTATTTTCTAACACAGGGAAAGCATACAATATGTTTTAACAATATTTCTTTAAAAATATCAACCATTTGAAATCTTTGGGCTTTTAAAGGTTTAATCTATCATCCACAGAATCCGCCAAGTGAGGTTTTGCCTTGTATACAGACACAATTGTCTCACCCCATGGAAGATGGATTTAACACTCAGACTTTGTTGTTCTCCTGAGGCATTGTTTTGTTTCTGGGAATTATTAAAGACTATAGGGTCATGCTAAATGGCAATTTTATGGGTCAGTTTTGCCCAAGGCACTCTCTAATAGTGAGCTGGATACTGAAGGAACTCTTGTGGGCCCTTAAGATGCTGTTTAGGGCACAATTTGTAATAATAGTCTAAATGGGGGCTCCACAGCTAATGGGACTCTAGGGGCCTTGCAGCATGTCTGAACCTCCTTCAGTGCCCAGTTCATTCCATTGAGGGGTGTGGGTCCAGGGAGAGCAGAGCGTAGTTGTGCCCATGGACACCCCTGTACCCACTTCCATGAGGTTCAGAGACAGATCACAAAGTAAATACGGACACTTCTCCCACTGCCCTGCTTAGGTTAGGCTGGTTTTCTCTTACGAGTTGCAAGTTTGAACCAGCTGGAAGTAGATAGTATCATGGTGGTCACACCAGTGCGAGGATAACCGTACCTCACCTGTGAAACATTACACATGTATCTCACTGGGTCCCCACCATAATCCTAAAGGATGACAAGGCAGCTACTCTTCAATCCTTTGTTAAGAGGAAGGACAATAAAGGGTGCAAAGAGATGGAGCAGATGCTGATTTTATCCCTCAATGCAAACTCAGACCTGCGCACACGTGTCCTTCTCCATTGTCACTGTCCGCTTCTCTGCCACCATCATTTTGTCACCTGGGCATTTGAGGAAGCCTAGCAACAATCTCCTTGCTTCACGCTTAGCCCCTCCGGTTGATTGTTTACATAAATGTCAGAGCGCCTTTTTTAAGTATAAATCATACCATATCACTGTAAGTTTAAAAGCCTTTCAAGGTTCCTATATTTTTTTTTTAGAATGAAGTCCAAATTTTGTGACCCAGTTTGCAGAGCCCACCAAGCTCTAGCACTTGACCGCTTCTGCAGCCTCACCCCATGCTGTTCTCCGTTCACTCCGATCATTCGGTGCCATTAGACTTCAGGCTCATCAGATTCTCTTCTGCCCTCGAGAGTCTCTCCCCACCCTCCCTGTGGCTAACTTGTGGTCATTTGCAGACTCCACTTTTAATTCTGCTTCCTCAAGAGGGCATCCCTGCAGCTTCAGTCTCAAACAGCCCCGCTCACTTTCTCTTTGTTTGTATCCTAGCCTGATCTCGTTGAGCTGGACATCATTCATGGTTATGTCTGCCTCTGGTCCTCTCTGTTTGAGGGTGGTTTCCCTCACCTGACTGCAAGGTTGCTGAGGACAAGGTCGCTTCCCTGGTTGTTCAGATGGTAAAGCGTCTGCCTGCAATGCGGGAGGCCTGGGTTTGATCCCTGTGTCAGGAAGATCCCCTGGAGAAGGAAATGACAACCCACTCCAGTTACTCTTGCCTGGAAAATTGCATGGATGGAGGAGCCTTATAAGCTACAGTCCATGGGGTTGTAAAGAGTTGGACATGACTGAGCGAATTCACTTTCCTTCATCTGACTGCAAGGTTGCTGAGGACCAGGTCCAGGGAAACTTGTTTTACCAGTGACCATTCAGCCCATAGCTCACTGCCTTCCTCAGAACCAGACCACTAGACATATTTGTTGAATAGGGAGGGGATGATGGACCCGAGAAGGCACAGATGGGTAACAGTGGTGTGAGATGGTGCCGCTCTGCCTCTGAAATAATTCCTGATTCCCTCTGGTTTTGTTCTTGCTGAAAACACGAGCGAGGGTTCCTGGTGGAGCCTGTAGCTGAACACGTATTGGGATGTTAATACACCTCTGAATACATGAACTAGTGTGTAATGAAAGAGCAAGCGGTAAGCATGCATCCTGACAGACCCCATGGCTGGGCTTTCTTTATGCAGATGGTGCTAGACTGTCCCAGCCCCCAAGTTGCACTACCCTCCTCCCTGCTTTAGTGGGCTGGTTAACCGCCCCTTCCCCCAGCCACCTGCACACACTGCTGCCCTTGCACCAAAGAGCCTCTGACCTGTCATTGTCCCTTTCTCTTGCCACTGCTGAAGTCTGTTCTGAGTGAGGAAGCAGCTTGGTTATAAAACAAAAGCCCCGGTGTTTTTCTTTTCCTGAAGAATACCATCAGGGTGAGGGCTATGATTAATACACATAATTGAAACAAATGGCAGCTAACTGCAGAAAACCATCTCCCAGCTGTTGGAGGAAGGAAATTGCTGACAGCCGGTCCCCATTGAGTGGCTACCAAATGAGCGGAGCTGCTAGGAGCAGCGAAGAATACACATCACCCTCCACGGCCCTCCAGGGCTGCTGCTCGGGCAGAGAGGCCCCAAGGACTCTGGCTCACATGTGAGCTTCGCCATCCAATTGTGATGTCATCGGTTCTTGGGGCCAGGGCTCGGAACAGGGCGTTCNAAGAGTTGACTCTTTGGAAAAGACTGTGATGCTGGGAGGGATTGGGGGCAGGAGGAGAAGGGGATGACCGAGGACGAGATGGCTGGATGGCATCACTGACTCGATGGGCGTGAGTCTGAGTGAACTCCAGGAGTTGGTGATGGACAGGGAGGCCTGGCGTGCTGCTATTTGTGGGGTCGCAAAGAGTCAGACACGACTGAGCGACTGAACTGAACTGATACTTTATCTATCTATGTAGATATTTATCTCCTATCATCCTTCTCTGCCCACCATTGGACAGCACCCCAAAAGTTACATGTCCTTGTGTCAGCGTTAAGATGTGTCTGGCTAATCTCATACCTAGTTCAGGTGTAGGATTTTGTGAACACATTAATCAGAAGCCAGGATACTGAAGCCAGACAGACTCAGTGCACGCAAGCTTCTTTAGGCTACCATGCCAGGAGTGAACACATGTACTTTATTTTGTCCGTGTCATAATTCACTCATTTATTCAACAAGGATTCAACATGTACAATTAATATATGCAAGATGGAGGGAATCCAAGAATCAGCAAATAAAATTGGTTTCTACATGATACAGTAAGTATGAAAAATATCCATCTGGCAAACTAAGTATAGGAAAGAACTAATGAACACTCCCTCCCCTGCCCTCTGTCAGCTTTCCCTCTGCTCCACATTAACAAGTGTTCCTGGGCAGCTTCTGCCAACGACACACGAGCCGAACATCAGCCATGTCTTACTTGCACATATACATTTGCTTTCACAAAATCAAAACATCTTAGATACCAAACAAGTGAGAAGCAAAGCCTTGGGTTAAGGTGTGGTATTTGATGCAGCTCTTTCCTNTGCTCCACATTAACAAGTGTTCCTGGGCAGCTTCTGCCGACGACACACGAGCCGAACATCAGCCATGTCTTACTTGCACATATACATTTGCTTTCACAAAATCAAAACATCTTAGATACCAAACAAGTGAGAAGCAAAGCCTTGGGTTAAGGTGTGGTATTTGATGCAGCTCTTTCCTCTGGGTCTTTGGCAGTGAGAATGGTGTCCTGTGGCTCACCTACCCCAGCATTACTGAGAAAGTGAAAGTGGTCATCGCTCAGTTGTGTCCGACTCTTTGCGACACCGTGGACTGTAGCCTGCCAGGCTCCTTTGTCCATGGGATTTTCCAGGCAAGGATACCGGAGTGGGTTGCATTCCTTTCTTCAGCGGATCTTCCTGACTCAGGGATCACACCCAGGTCTCCTGCACTGCAGGCAGATTCTTTACCTGAATCTGGCACACGTCTGAGCCCCCAGGTGTGATCACTAAGAAAGTGAGTGCAGAACTCAGGCCTGGATGTGCTGGGAAGTCAGCCGAAGGGCAGTAGCAGTGGCAGGCCAGCTTTGGGATTGAGTCCACCGTAGCCCCCATCCCTCTGGAAGCCTGCCTGCTCTGTGAGTGCTGACTCTGGAAGTGCACGCTCCGAGTGAGTGTCAGGGCCTCGGAAACAGCCTGGAGAGAAGGTTCTCCCGGAAGAACTCGCCTTGGTGAGCTTCCTCCTTGAGCTCTCTGCTGTTCATCATCTCTTTATCCTCAAACATTCCAAGATGTAGCGCTCTCTTCTTTGTATGAAAAACAAAACTGAGGATCACAAAAATTAGATGCCTTTCTTCAAGGTAACCCTGTTAGTTGCAGGCATCAATAGTAACATTTTTTTTGAGTGCTTTGGTGCCAAAGAAGACAAAACAATTTCTTTCTTCAAAGAGAAGGGGACTTCGGTAGGGATTAAACGGGGAAAGAGCATTATTAGAACTTGGAGAGTTTCACTTCTATCTCTGCCCTCTGATTATTTCTGTGACTTTTATGTGTGACTCCCTAATGGGGTAGCCAGTCAATTTTGGAACCTTATATAAGTGACCTTTAAACCCGTTACTGTTTGCAACCAAGATTGTCTCCTTAAGGAATTCCATCAGGGAGGGAGGAGCATTATCCAGAAGCCAGAAGCCTTCCCTCGCTGCTTTCGTTTTCTTCAGGGCACCTCCGCTACCTTAGGTGAGAGTCACAGGATGTGACTGCAACCAAAAGCCACTGAACGTTGGGAAAAGGCTGAGGAGCCGTGCCCTCTTGTCACACTGTCACTTTTCACGTGGATAACCTTGCTTCTAAAATTATATTTTGAATTTTCCATTTACTCTCACTGCTATGGAGTGAATGTTTGTCCTTCCCGCAACCCCTCGAATCCATATGTTGAAGGCCTAATGTCCAATATGACTGTATTTGGAGAGGAAGTCTTCGAGAGGGATCAGGTTGAGATAGCATTATAAGGGCAGAGTCCTCAAGATGGGATTAGTACGTTAAAAGAAAAGGAAGAGAGGGACTTTCCTGGTGGTCCACCGATTAAGACTCCACCTGCCAGTGCCAGGAACATGGGTTCGATCCCTGTTCTGGGAAGATCCCATAGGCCACAAGGCAACTACGCCCTTGTGCCCAAACTGCTGAAGCTCACACAATGCTTGAGCCCACGCTCTGCAACAAGAGAAGCCACAGCAGTGAGGAGCCCACGTGCTGAAGCAGAGAGTAGCACTCACTCGCTGCAGCTGAAGAAAGCCATCACACAGCAGTGACGACCAGGCACAGCCACAAAGTGGAAGTCGCTCAGTCACGTCCTGTCCCACTCTTTGCGACCCCAGGGACGGTCGCCCACTAGTCTCCTTTGTCCATGGAATTCTCCATGCCAGAATACTGGAGTGGGGAGCAAGCAGTTCCCCTCTCCAGGGGATCTTCCCAACCCAGGGTTTCGAACCCAGGTCTCCCACACTGCAGGGAGATTCTTGACCATCTGACCCACCAAGCCAAAAATACTACTAATAAAGCAATCAATCAAACTTATATTTAAAATAAAGAGGAAGAGAGACCAGAGCATGGTCATTTCTGTCTGTCTCAAGTGAGGATTCAGGAAGAAGACAGTCGTCAGCAAACCAGGCTCTTACCAGGCACCTGGTAATCTGCCAGCACCTTGATCTTGGACTTCTTAGCTGCAGGACAGAGAGAGACACATGTTTGTTGTTTATGCTACTCAGACTATCGGATTTTGTTACAGCAGCCCTCGGTGACTAAGAGACCTGCCTATTAGCTGAAACAGGGCTAGGAGGTACCTTCCAGGTGTGTGTGGGGGGGTTGGGGGGCGGACCTTAATTTATGCCCTTGGGAATCAATTAGCAAGTTGGCATCCTGATGGTAGGATCTGACGAAAGGAGTAAGAGTGCATTTGAAGTTGTTTCAACTTTGAGACACTTTTTATCATTTCAGACACACACAGATAGGATGTTTACTGAGGTGTTGCCCTGGCCCTTTGCATAACATTTGGATAGCACAGTCCTTTGCTGCATACTGATAACGTGTTAGATGGCTAGAAAAATAACCTGCTTGAACTGCTTCTCACCTATGCCCCCTCCCTCTCATATCTTTGTTCACAGTAAACACATCAATATAGAACAGCTATACTTCTCCAGCAAAGGTGCATGTGGGTTTTGTGGATGCTATTGCGTCTCAGAATGGCAGATATGGCAGAAGGGGGAATCACTGGAAAAGCAGGCACACCTTTTCCTGGAGTGGACAGTGGTGGTGGTTTTGGTGTCTGGGCATCAGAATGTGGAGGAAGATGAGAGGACCATAGTAAGTTTATGGTGCTGGAAATGACATTGAAAGCCAAGTGAGATGAGGATGGTGATTTGTCCAGTGGTTACGATACGCCAGGTTCTGTTGTAAATGCTTTCCATGCGTTCATTTTGTATCTCACTGCAACCTCAGGTGAGACTGGCTGTTATTATTCTTATACCCATTTTATAGATGTGGAAAAGGAGGCTTTGTGAGTTTCAATAACTTTCCCAGTTCACATTGGTTAACCATGAGGGTCAGGGCAAGAGACCCACAGCTTCCCACAAGATATCAAACAAGTTAAGGGTTCCTGTTAGTTTGGGAGGGATTGGGATTCTGGAAATTCTAATCTTTCAACTTCAGAAGCACCTGCCAGCATTTTAAAGGAATGGTTAATTCCTCTGCGTTATCAACTGTCAGAGTAAGGAAGAGCATGGTCTCGGGTGAAGATTGAATCGGAGCCACATGCCGTCTAGTTCCAGAACTAGAATGGCAAAGAACCAGAAGCATGTAGAGCATGAGGAGGTATTTTTGGAGCCCTGTCTGCTCTTGCATTGTCCCCCAGTTATGTGAAGCACCTAGAAAAAATTTTTTTCAGAAAAATAGATTTCTTTCTATTTTCAGGAAGAAATAAGACACTTAGTATTTTCTCCTCCTTAATAAAATCCCTTAAATGTTGACTTCACTAACTATATAGTTTCCTAATTTAGTCATGTTAATCTGAAATCAACCTTTGAACGTTGTGGATTGGGGAGGATTTATAAAACCACCTGAGAAAATGGCCATTCTGTTTTGTGGGGTCAAGTCAGTGAATTAATACCTATCCCCACTATTCAGGGCAGTTATTTATATTCAAGTAACAAGTGCACTAATTACGAAAGAAAATTCATTTTTAAGTCTCTGGCAAGATTTCCACACACATACAGCAGAGATCTTTTTTCCTTTATACCCTTAGAGATAATAAAACCAGCATTTCTTTCAAAGTGGATTTGTTAATTTTTAAAAATTGTCACACTGACCTTTCTTCCAATTAGGATGAATTAGTGAGACTTTTGTTCTGTTAAGTTGTATGTTAAGTACCATTGTCCTTGCTTGAATTTTCTACCTCAGAGCCCTCTGTTTTGGTCAATGCGGTTCCTTGCTTCTATTATTTGGGATAGCTTTTTAAAAGCTGCCACTTTGGAGCAAGGTGGACTGATCTCTGAAATGAATTTGGACATTTGGACACTGATGACAGGGGTTGGCACTAGGTGGGTGGTAGACTCTGACAGATTTAAGTGCAGAGGGTATACTTACAGCCTATTAGTTCTAAAGCTTTGGTGCGCTGAGAGGAGACTTGTCTGGGTGGCAATAAAATGTCGTTTTGAAATTTAAAGTTAAAAGGTGAAATGGGATGGAGCTGGGTCCGTGCCTTGTGATCCTCTGAATTAGTGATTGCTTGGCAATTCCACCTCCCACCCTCGGCGGGGGGGGGGGGGTGAACAACCTTTCAGACAGCATCCACGGCCCACCGTTGTCACCCGAGACAAGACCCACGTGTGACTTAGGACAGTAAAGAGACTTGTTGCAAAATGGGGATGCAGAAGGATTGAAAGGATGTTCTGGTGCAGCTCACTCACTTCCTGCAGGCCTTTTGTTCTCTGATGGTTTTGTGATCATGTAAAATTCAGCTGATTTGTCTTCTGGTCCTGCGGAACCTTTTCACTATGGCCAGAGAACATGCTTGGGAATTTGGGGCCTGGGAATCCCTTAGAGAAGTTTTCTCTCTTCCTTTTGGCCTCCGAAAGTAATCTTGAACTTTGGGGAAAAAAAAAAATCCTAGGAAAACTGAATAGTCTTCTGTTGATTTTCATACTCTCATGGAGCTTACAGTCAGCACTGCTTTTTGTTTGTTTGTTTAATTAATTAATTTTAATTGGAGGCTAATTACTTTACCATATTGTAGTGGGTTCTGCCATACATTGACATGAATCAGCCATGGGTGTACATGTGTCCCCCATCCTGAACCTCCCCCTCCCACCTCCCTGCCCATCTCATCCCATCCCTCAGGGTCATCCCAGAGCACTGCTTCTTAATGTGGTGCAAAGATAGCTCCCCCCCACACTCCCCCTCCCCGCCAATGAGTGGAGGGTGATTGGGCAGAGTAGGGAAGGCACTCGGGGGTATTAGCAAGTGCTTCTCTTCCAGCAAGGCCATGAGCTAATGTAATTAGTGGGAGAAATGTTCGGGATTGTGTATTTCTTGACTTTTATGTATTTTCATTTCTTAAACCTTGCAAGGCAGAAGCTTTGTCTTAGAAATTGCTGTCCTCTTGCATTAAGGTTCTTTGAAGCAACTGATATGACTTGTTTTAAGATTTAAAGTGTAATTCTTCATAGGCTGTTAACAGTGAGCACTGTTGCTGTTTGGTCGCTAGGTTGTGTCCGACTCTGCAACTCCATCGACTGTAGCCCACCAGGCTCCTCTGTCCGTGCGATTTCCCAGGCCAGAGGAAGTGCTGCTTTAAAAGAGGTGGCCATTTACTTAAGAAAGGGCTTTGGCTGTCTCTAAAGTGTGGGAAATCCTTTTTGTCCAGCAACACGTGAAGCTCTCAGATTGTCAGTTGACTTGTGTGCTGATGTATCTTAGTCCCCCTCCCTTTAAGCAGAGCGTGTATAAAGGACTGGCGGTCATAGATTCCATTCTCTAGGCTAGCACACATGCCCCTCTCATGCAGCTAGGGAAATAACAAGGGCCTGATTGGAAAGGAGATTCATGGTTGTAGGGCTGGACACCCAGTAGACATTTAATGACTCCTTTGATTATTGTGTCTTCTCCTTGGCTTTCAGCCCAGTGTGGATTTTCTCTGGCCTGTAACTGAGAGCCGATACCTGCAGACTTGTTTGTCTTACATATGTAGCTAGTAGTCAAACTGCTTCCTCCACTCATATGAAGGCAGGACAAGCATTAGGCACAGTCAGAACTGGCAGTTGCTAGGAGACGGGATATGAGGGACTCCGTGGAGTTTCCCCAACCAAAAGAAATAGCCTTTCTAATCCCTGAAATATTACAATTGTGAGTTGATTCCATTGGATTGAGCAATGCCCCTTCCTTAAAGAAATGCAAGTTCTCTCACATGGGGGAATAACTATTGTATGCTTAATATAATCTTTGATGGGGCTTCCCTGATAGCTCTGCGGTAAAGAATCTGCCTGTGATGCAGGAGACAAGGGTTCGATGCCTGGGTTGGGGAGATCCTCCGGAGGAGGAAATGGCAACTCACTTCAGGATTCTTGACTGGGCAGTCTCATGGACAGAGGAGCCTGGCAGGCTACAGTCCATGGGGTCACAAAGAATTGGACACGACTGAGTGACTAATCACGTGTGTAATCTTTGGTGCCCACAAAGGGTATTAATCTAAGTGAGATGCATTGTGCTTTGTCAAGGAAGGTTAGGGTTGAGTTCCTGTTTGTTATTTGATTTTTTTAAAATTTACCCTCTGCTTGGTGGAAGACCAAGGCTGCTAACTATCCATTGCCAACAGAAAGTCACTGGCAATCTCTGTGCACTTTGCAGGGAGGCAAGTTTGTTTTGAAATTAGCCTGGCTTGCCTCTGGGAAGGACTTGGGCAGAGAAGACCCCCCATGCAGGAGCTGAAAGGGAGCATTTATTACCTGCAGACCCACAGGACACAGGTTATCCCTGCCCCCTACCACCTCCCTCCCCACACTGGGAAGTGAAGCCATCAGCCATAGTTTTAGAACTTCCTTCGACCTGAATCCTTGGCAGATCGAAGTGGGCTTTGAGGCTTCAGAGGAGGGATTGGTGATTGATCTCACTCCACGTGTGTGTGAGGTTTGAGGTTGCCTGATGAGGCAGTACAGGGCATGGTGAAAAGTGAATTTGGGTCAGCCAAACCTGGGTGTGAGCCTTGATGCTGCCTCTTAGCAGCTGAGCCACCAGGGACGGATTACAGGGCCTCCGCTCTCACGTCTGGAGAACACAGACTGTGATGACCTTGCCTCTTGGAGTTGCATAGGACCAGTCGAGGAGGGGAGTTCGGTGCTCAGGGCATGGTCAGATCTCCAGAGCCAGTTACTGCCATTATTATTAAATAGTGAAAAGCTAACAAATCAGTGTAAGGGGAAAAACCACTTGGAGCTACTGCGCCAGAGGGTCCATTTAGACCTTGACCTCCAGGAATACTCAGCTTCACCTTCCTTTGTATGACTTGTTAGATGGTGAGTTCTAACCACGGCGTGGAGCTTTCCTTCACTTCTGTATCCAGAGCACGGTGGGGCGGGGTGGTACTGAGACCCAGCTGTGTCTGAAAAAGCATCCTGTCAGCACAGTTCATGGCAGATTCAACTGGACAGAGAAATGAAATCCATCTCCCACAGATCTGCAGAAAACTATCATCTTGGGTGCTCCCTAAACTGTCCAGAGGTAAAGGGGCGTAGCATTATTTTTTCCCCACTTCAAAATCAATGTAAAAGTTAGAAAAAATAATTCTCTTTTGTCTTAAGACATGTTTGTTTGTTCTGACCTCTCTGTGGAAAGTGAAGGTTGCTCAGCTGTGTCCGACTCTTTGCAATCATGTGGACTGTGTAGCCCGCCAGGATTCTCTGTCCATGGAATTTTCCAGGCAGGAATATTGGAGTGGTTTGCCAGTCTTTTCTCCAGGAGATCTTCCTGACTCAGGGAATGAACCTGGGTCTCCCGCATCGTAGGCAGATTCTTCTCCATCTGAGGCCCTGGGAATGTGGTTGAATGTATATATTCATCCCCCCAGATGTGGTCTAAGTCAGTGTCAGATAAAAGTTACCAGTGCATTTCAGATGAGATGGGGAAGGGATGCTGCTTGCCAGGTGGGCAACACACAAGGCGTGTGTTCGTGGGGTCTTCGGAGGGCCTTGAAGGATGGATTTGAGGCTGTTGACAGGTGGTAGGCTCATCTGTGTTATTGAGACAAGGAGCTCTGCATTCAGGGAGTTCCTGGACCACTTGGCATGCTTGTCAGGGCTGCAGGGAGTGGAGCGCCTTTTCATATGTCACCAGCTATTGCATGCCATCGCTGCTTCCTTTCTTCTCCTTTTCATTTTCCTTTACCAGCATGGCTCTCAGATTTATTAACAGCCTTTTCATGACTTCTGCAGCCATCAGGATGAGCAATAAAGAGGCNATGAGGCAGTACAGGGCATGGTGAAAAGTGAATTTGGGTCAGCCAAACCTGGGTGTGAGCCTTGATGCTGCCTCTTAGCAGCTGAGCCACCAGGGACGGATTACAGGGCCTCCGCTCTCACGTCTGGAGAACACAGACTGTGATGACCTTGCCTCTTGGAGTTGCATAGGACCAGTCGAGGAGGGGAGTTCGGTGCTCAGGGCATGGTCAGATCTCCAGAGCCAGTTACTGCCATTATTATTAAATAGTGAAAAGCTAACAAATCAGTGTAAGGGGAAAAACCACTTGGAGCTACTGCGCCAGAGGGTCCATTTAGACCTTGACCTCCAGGAATACTCAGCTTCACCTTCCTTTGTATGACTTGTTAGATGGTGAGTTCTAACCACGGCGTGGAGCTTTCCTTCACTTCTGTATCCAGAGCACGGTGGGGCGGGGTGGTACTGAGACCCAGCTGTGTCTGAAAAAGCATCCTGTCAGCACAGTTCATGGCAGATTCAACTGGACAGAGAAATGAAATCCATCTCCCACAGATCTGCAGAAAACTATCATCTTGGGTGCTCCCTAAACTGTCCAGAGGTAAAGGGGCGTAGCATTATTTTTTCCCCACTTCAAAATCAATGTAAAAGTTAGAAAAAATAATTCTCTTTTGTCTTAAGACATGTTTGTTTGTTCTGACCTCTCTGTGGAAAGTGAAGGTTGCTCAGCTGTGTCCGACTCTTTGCAATCATGTGGACTGTGTAGCCCGCCAGGATTCTCTGTCCATGGAATTTTCCAGGCAGGAATATTGGAGTGGTTTGCCAGTCTTTTCTCCAGGAGATCTTCCTGACTCAGGGAATGAACCTGGGTCTCCCGCATCGTAGGCAGATTCTTCTCCATCTGAGGCCCTGGGAATGTGGTTGAATGTATATATTCATCCCCCCAGATGTGGTCTAAGTCAGTGTCAGATAAAAGTTACCAGTGCATTTCAGATGAGATGGGGAAGGGATGCTGCTTGCCAGGTGGGCAACACACAAGGCGTGTGTTCGTGGGGTCTTCGGAGGGCCTTGAAGGATGGATTTGAGGCTGTTGACAGGTGGTAGGCTCATCTGTGTTATTGAGACAAGGAGCTCTGCATTCAGGGAGTTCCTGGACCACTTGGCATGCTTGTCAGGGCTGCAGGGAGTGGAGCGCCTTTTCATATGTCACCAGCTATTGCATGCCATCGCTGCTTCCTTTCTTCTCCTTTTCATTTTCCTTTACCAGCATGGCTCTCAGATTTATTAACAGCCTTTTCATGACTTCTGCAGCCATCAGGATGAGCAATAAAGAGGCCGGAGAGAGTCAGGTCTTCTCGTGCTTGCCCCTCTCCACTGTGTTGGCTTGTCTTTTGTTTCCCCTCTGTTTCTTCTTTTAAAGAAAGTTATGTGTTGCTGCTCTGCATCAAGCCCCTTCTTCATTCTCTTTTACTGCTTTTAATTGTTTTGGTGCTTTTGTTTTTCCCTGGACTTGAGCACGATGGGAAAGGTCGGCTGTCAGAAGAGGGTCTGAACACAGCTGATAAGGCTTTCAGGAGATTGCAGGGGAGTCATTCAGCAGCATTCCCTCCCTGAAGTCCTAGAGTCTCCACTGATGCAGGGGGGAAAGAAAAGGAAGCTCAGAGTAGCAGAGGTAACCCACACTGAGGGCGTGGCTTTGCCATGTGGGCTCTGGGCAGAGCGCTGCTTATGCAGAGCCCTGCTTACCCAGAGCCCTTCTCCAGGGAAAGGTGTTGCCCAGTGCCAGCCTCGGGGACTCTGGGACCTGGATGTAATGTGTATCTGGATGTGACACGTGTGCGGGAGGCCTTGGAGAAAAAACTCAAGTGAGAACTCGGCACCCAGCATCTTGGAGATCAAACTTCTGGAGTTGGCCCTTCAGTTACTGGGTTCACGTGTCCACCCTGTTGTTATTTTGCAACTAACTCACTTATATAAAAACCAGAAAGCCTTGGTTTTGGTCTTACTTTAACTGCTAATTGCTTTGGACAAATGCTGAACTGTGCTAGGCTTGTATAAGGAAGTAGAAAATGATTTTCAAAGTACCTTCCATCGCTAACGGCTAAATTTCACTTTACCAGCTCTGCCTGCAAGGCATCAGTGAGAAGCATATCCTTCCTTGGACATGGATGTGAAAACGTGTTAATGCCTTTTTCCCTCAGTGCCTTGAGGTAGACCCCAAATCATGGTTCTTGGGATTCGTCCGTGTAGCCTGTCCATCAGGATATTCATGGGGAGGTTTAAGGAAATGGTACACATCTTCTGCAATGGAAAAAAAGAGAATAGATTGTATGAATAGTAATATCATCACGTTGCAGTAATTCTCTGTGTTTTTTCAAAACCTGGTCACTTCAGGATGACCCAGTTGGAGGATACTCTCTACTTTAGCCTACCCTAGAAATACGATAGGGCTCCCCTGTTTTCACTCTTGGCCCCCCACGTGACTGGTGCTCTCAAAATGTGGTGTCTGAATGGATGGCTAAGTGATCAGGTGAGTGACTTACAGGCTTCAGGTAACACATTGTCAGCTCTCTTTCTTTAACTCTCAGTAATGATTACACGAGGCTTCTCAGGTGGCTCAGTGGTAAAGAATCCATCTCCCTGCAATGCAGGAGACCAGGTTTGATCATTGGATCAGGAAAATCTCCTGGAGTAGGAAATGGCAATGCAGTCTAGTATTCTTGACTGGAGAATCCCATGGACAGAGGAGCCTGGCCGGCTACAGTCCATGGGGTCCCAAAGAGTCAGACCTGCCTAAGAGGCTAAACAGCAGCAACAATGATTGGATACAATGAGGGCTTTGGGTAGATAATGCCGAACGTGAAAGGTGTGTGATCCAGTTATATTGGTAGGTCTGCTGTCTTGCCATAGATACCAGCAGGAGATGAATAAAACTTAGCTAGCTGGGGAGAGTCATCAAAGAGGGTTCCTATCCAAACTGGCTACTCCTGATCTCAGGAGAAGGGCTTTTATATAAAACCTGACTCTTTTTTTTTTTTTTAATTGAAATATAGTTGGTGTATAGCATTACATCCATTATGGGCATACAATATAGTGATTTATAATTCTTAAAGGTTATGCTCCACTTAGTTATTGTAAAATATTGGCTGTGTTCCCTGTGCTGTATAATATGTCCTTGTAGCTTATTTTATACATAATTGTTTATATCCCTTACCCCTCACCCCGAAATTGTCCCTCTTTAGTTCTCTCTCCCCACTGGTAACTACTCATTTGTCCTGTACATCTGTGAGTCAGCTTCTTTTAAAAAAAGATTTACTTATTATTTGGCTCCGCTGGGTCTTAGTCGGGATACTCAGATCTTTGATCTTTTTCTGTCGCATGTGGTATGTCTAGCTATGGTATGTGAGGTCTGCTGCTGCTACTGCTAAGTTGCTTCAGTTGTGTCCGACCCTGAGCGACCACATAGATGGCAGCCCACCAGACTCCCCCGGTCCCTGCGATTCTCCAGGCAAGAACACTGGAGGGGGCTTCCATTTGCATGAAAGCGAAAAGATCTAGTCGGGATCAAATCCAGGACCCTTACTCTGGGAGTGCAGAGTCTTAGCTACTGGGCCATCAGGGAAGTTCCTCTTTTTTTGTTATATTCACTAATTTGTTGTCTTTTTTAGATTCTACAAATAAGTGGTATCTTACAATTTGTCTGATTTATTTTACTTAGCATAATGCCCTCTACGTCCATCCATGTTGTTGCAAATGGCAAAATTTCATTCTTTTTTTATGACTGTGTAATATTTATGTGTGCATATAAATGTATATGTGTGTGAATATATATATACACTTAGCAAGGGAAGCATTGCTAAGTCCCTTCAATCATGTCTGGCCCTGTGTGACCCCATGGACTGTAGCCCGCCAGGTTCCTCTGTCCCTGGGGTTCTCCAGGCGAGAACACTGGAGTGGGTTGCCATTTCCTGCTTCATATTTGTGTGTGTGTGTGTATGTATGTATGTACACACACACAGCACCTCCTTTATCCATTCATCTTTTAAAGATGGGCACTTAGGCTGTTTCCATATTGTGGCAGTTGTAAGTAATGCTGCTGTGAACTTTGGTGTTCATGTATCTTTTTGTGTTAGTGTTTTTAGGTTTTTCGGATATGTATGCAGGAGAGGAATCGCTGAGTCATGGTAGTTCTGTTTTTAATTTTTTGAGAACCTGCCGTACCGTGCAAAACCTAACTCTGGTTGCAGTAGATGAAGCAATGAGATCGAAGTTAGACCCAAGTCTACCTTCATTGTAAATGCCTTTCTTGTCAATTATTGTAACTGGATAGCCTTGAGTCTGTGAACGTCAGCCCCCACTTTGAAAACTGCAAATAATAGTACCTGAATAGACTATTGTGAAGATTGTATTAAATGTCATGTGCATAATAGTTAAACCAGAGCTAAAGCCCCTGAAACACAGGAAGCGTCAAAAACGGTAGCTGTCTTCATCATCATCAGTATCACCATCACGTTCAACTGAGGGACTGTGGACATTTTCTGGTATGTAAGACAGTGATAATGCCTACTCTCTAAGGCATCGTAGGACTGAAAAAACAATATTTGCAAAGGGCCTCTCACTATTCCAGGCACATCGTAGCGGAGCAGGTAAGTTCTAGGCTCTTTCCTTCTCCTGTCTCTGATGCCATCGGACTTTTCCATTGCATCTGACGGTGGGGCACTATTGCTGTTTTGTAAAGTGGTCCAGTGTCATTGAGGGGTGGTCCAGAGGCCCCCGTTGTTTAGGAACCCATGGTCAATTCCGAATCTGTGGACTGGAGGGTATTTCGTGGTAATTTAAGTTGTGATAATGACGTTCTGGGGTCTGCCTGAGTCCCATGTTGATTTTCGTTGATGGAGTCCGTCTGTTATGAGAGGATCACTCCTGAAGAGAGATAAGACCACAGTTCTGGGCCTTTAAATCACAGAATGAGATTCAGTCAGCTTCCTCTCAGACTTCAGTGGCCACCATATCCAGATGCATCTTTGCTGATAGCTGTATATGGGTGTCACCGTATGATGGACAGGGAGGCCTGGCGTGCTGCGATTCATGGGCTCGCAAAGAGTTGGACGCAACTGAGCTACTGAACTGAACTGATGTCTGGCAGGAATGAGCCAGCAGTTCTACTTGGTTTTTGTTGGGTTTTTTTTTTTTTTGAGTCTTGCATGGTATTTTTGTATGTCTTAAGTTTCCTCGCTTTTCATTGTTCTGATTCATTCACTGATGAATTGTGGTCAGAAGCCTTGATCAACTGGGGATCATATGCAGATATGTCTGGGATAGCCTGTGTAGCCTCTTCATATCCCAGTTGGATATCTACATCATGCCTGATTGTATCATAACCCATGGACAAAAGATGCCGCAGACAAATCTTACCCATTAATTAATGTCTGAAGAGGATTACCATTTTGGTTTTATTGACATCATGTTGTTTAGTCACTAAGTCATGTCTGACTCTTTGAGAACCCATGGGTTGTAGCTCGTCAGGCTCCTCTGTCTGTGGGGTTTGCCAGGCAAGAATACTGGAGTGGGTTGCCATTTCCATCTCTTGAGGATCTTCCCAACCCAGGGTTCAAACCTGCATCTCCTGCACTGCAGGCGAATTGTTTACTGCTGAGCCACGTGGGAAGGCCTTTTATCCACATCCTAGGAACTGTAAATATCCATCGTAAATTGCTACACAAGAAAACCAAACCAACTTGAGCATCTCTTTCAGAGTCTTATAATCTCAATTTTGTGTGCCCTTTCTAATAAGAAGTCAAATAATTTTTCCCTCTCTGTGAAACTTGAGCACACTTCTGACTGTACTCTCTGGACTCAGAGTCCAGCTGTTTGGCCCTGGAGCTTCAGTGAGCTTGCTGGAGTGATGCCGCGTCTGTAAATGGTTTATGAGTCATCTGACGTAGAAGGAAGGTTGCCGTTTTAGATTCAGCGCATCAGAAGGGGATTTCCTTTTTATGCTTTCATAATTAAGGGCTTTTTTTTTTTTTTAGCATTTATGTTATTTGCAGTGTTTCAAATTTAGAGAATTCTTACAATTTTCTCTATCATTCCAGTGATCTGTATTCCTATCCCAGGGTATGTGGTTCATACATCTAAATGTTGAAATTCTACCCTTGTTGAGCAGATAGAGGTTACTATAAAAGCTGCAGAAGGATGCTTTACCAAATTAGATAATGTATGTGATAGTGGGTTGGAATATGTGACAGTGTGCAAATGTGTGTGTGTGCGCACACACACACACGCACATGTATTTAAATTAATAGTTCATCTCCCAAAGGAATACTGTTGACAGACGCCTCTGCAAAATATACCCAACCCTCAGCAAGAGGCAGCATCTAAAAGAAAGCATATGGTGTTTAGAGGTTGACCTTGGTGTGTATTTTGAATCTGCTTCATACTAACTGTAGTGTTGTGCATGTATTTTAGCCCTTGTGAATGTCAGTTTTATCATCTGTGAAATGGGGCTAATAAAACTTTATTTCACAGGGCTTCTATGAGAGTTAGATAAGAAACACACCAAGTATTCCAATAAAAAGGCTGTCCTTCCAGATGACATATGAACACACAGAAATGTAATTTCTGTGAATAATACTTTGGTTCTGGTGGTTAGTGTTTTGAATTCTTATAGCTCCAATCACCAAAAAAGTCTTGGTCAATTCTTGTCAGATACTATGTGTGTAGTGTTTGTTTATTTAGACTCTCTGTGTGTTAAAGCCTGGACCATAATACAAATTCAATAAATATTAATACCTGGCCTTCTTACACAATGGCAAAAAAAAATTATGACTGTTAAAAAAGCTCTACTAATAGTCTGAGGTGAAGAAGTGATGCAAATGAAATAAGCACTTTATTCTAGTTCTATTTAGTTCAATTTATAATTGAATTTGCAGTCACTGAAGATTTTCTCCTTTATTTAGGTTTCCTGAATTAAGTCGCTGATTTGTAAGTCTGCCTGCATTTTAGAGAACTTTCCCTCTCCACCCCCTTTCAGCATACCCCATCCTCATCCACCTTCAGGTTCACTAAAAACTAAACCCTTTGTTCAGTTACACAGAACCCTGAGCATCATCTGTCCCTTCCTGAGAGTCCTGGCATGGGACATTTTCATTTTTGTCTGGATCAGACCCCATCTCCTGCTGGCACCGGTATTTCTCCAGCAGGAAAAGGAAACGCACACGTCATCATAAAAGAAGACGCAGCCCGTCTCCAGGGTTTGTTCCTCTGTATCGGCATACTTCCGCAGTTTGTGTCTCTGAACGGGGTTTTAATCACCTTGGCTCGAGTGCTCAGCACTGAAAGCTTTAAGGGTACTGCAGAAATGGTAGATTAGCCACATTTAACAAAATAGAGAGTTTTCATTGTGCCATAAAAAGCCTTATTGATCTTGTCCAGGCATTGACTCCAGGGCCTTTTAACCAGCCATTCTGTCTAGACTTGCAGGCTAGCGCCCCCAGTGCTAACAAAGGAGGGCTGGGCTGCCTGCTGCCCTGGAAGGCCAAAGGGGTGGGCAAGGATTCAGGTTTCTCAGTGGGGATTTTCTTAAAGAACTAGAGTGATTTTATTCTGTCGTTGGGAGGCCTGTGCGGAGACTTGTCCCCCAGACCCCAGCTGGCTTTCTCTGCCCCCAGCATTGGCTGTGGGGGCTGTCACATGATGGTAAACACAGGTGTCTTCTCTCCCCTCACTCCATCAGCTTTTCCCCTCTTGCCTCCTAAGAAGCCAGGCTGGGACCCTGGGATGCGGAGGCACTTTGCAGTGGGTCTTCGTGAGTGGGCAAAGCAGGAGGAGAACCGGTTACTTTAGCATTGCTGTGATCAGTTCAACTTCATTTCAATTCAGTCTTCATTTAACACATTTTGAGGTACATGGGAGATTTTGAAAAGCTATGAATATCTGCCAGTCACAAAGATACTGTGAAGGAGTTGCCATCTACCTGTAAATAGCCAAAGGATTGTTCAAGATTGATCTGGTGATTTAGGTATTTTATCAGAATCATCTGCAGGGATTTAAGTTGTTAAAAATGAATGCTTATATTTCAAGCGTAAAAGGGAACAGACCCTGTAGGAGAGGATATTATAAACATTGGCTTAGTTGTCGCTCATATGGAACAAATTTTAATGTTTTGCCATTTTTGCTTTATGTCCTTTCATAAAGACAATCCTGTTGAATATCTCCCTGTTTTCCCTTTCTTCTCTCCTTCCCCAGAAGAAAACGCTATGTGAAATTGATGGGTAGATTTTTTTTCTATTTTTGTTGCATATGAATAGTGCTGTAATATATAATGATTAGTGATCATTGTGTGTGTGTGTGTGTGTGCATAAATCAGTGGAAGTAAAATTTATTGGCTACACACCGTTTATACTCATTGTTTTCTGTTTATCCTGGGCTGAATGTAGGAAATATTTGGTAAAAGTCTTTAATACCTTGTATTGATTAATTCTTCTCTGTTGATCACCCAAATGAAGCTTGGCAGTCTCTCAGTATCCTTTAGTCATTTTGGACTAGTAACCATTTGAGCTCCTGAAATGTCTGTAGGAAATTTCACATCACACCAAATCATCTTGTTTTTGTTTTGTGTTGTTTTTGTTGTTTTTGATACTTAAAGGTGGAGAATTTCACCAACAAGATGATTTCGATGTAGACTTATTAAGGTAGGAAATAGATTAGGTCATCTTCCAAGGTTTCTTCTGATGCTACAGTGATGATTTATTATGCAGGACTTTATACTTGTTTTCATCTTGAATGAAAAGAGAAATTTTACAGAAGTATTTTAAAATTCCATGTGAACTTAAAAACCCGTGTTTTACAAACTTTTACATATCTTAATGTCTGTTTGAATTTTCCCTAATTCTGTGAACTTTTTGTGACATTTATATTCCTTCCTGAACATTATGTATGAATACAGTGAGTGGCAATTAGGGTTAGTACCACTGTAAAAAAAAAAAAATCGTTTTAGATGATCTGCTTCCTGTTCTAGAATCATTCTGGATGTATTTCATTGTTATTAATTTTGTTTTTATCAAAATTACAGTCTTCCATCCTCTTCTCTCCTCCTCTGTGTCCCTAGTGATTTTTTTTGTCCTCATCAACTCTGTAGAATATAGTCTTACAATGAGATATTAGATACTCTGTACAATTGCCTTAGTTGTTGTGGAACTTTGGTAAAAGATGCTAGTTAAAAAAAGTAAACATGCAGCTTATTCTTTGAGGGCTGGGCCAAGGGTGAATAGGTATGTAGGTCTGTGGATGTGCGTACTTTCTGTATTTTTTTATTCAAAAGCATCAAAACTCAATCTAAAATTTATCTTCAAGTTTGTGACCCTGGTTAAATTTGTACCATTCTCTTCACCCATATCCTTGGTGTACATTCAAGAA
This sequence comes from Neotragus moschatus, assembly GCA_006410615.1. Classification (NCBI taxonomy): domain Eukaryota; kingdom Metazoa; phylum Chordata; class Mammalia; order Artiodactyla; family Bovidae; genus Neotragus; species Neotragus moschatus. Next base: position 562,685 of record SJYA01001449.1, on the reverse strand, counting down.
ATGCATCTTAGTAACACAGCGGCATAGAGCTGGCTTTAGTATAACGATTTTTGATAAAATCGTTACATTTACTTGTCATTGCCCTCATGCAGTTCCACGTGTGTCTGTTATCTTCGAAATCGGAGTGTGAAAGCAGCGCAGGCACTGGTTATCTGAGGTGACAGCTGACAACCGTAGTGTCCTGAATTAATTGAGGAACAGACACAGGAGTGTCGCTGGCAGTCAGGTCAAGGACCCGGACATCAGTTCCAGTGCTGGGAGAGCTGGGTCAGAGAATGTGGCTTTGATCTGCAGTCCTACTGGGCTTCCTGGTAATTTCCCCCCTGAATTAAACTCAATCGCTCAGCCATAGGTTGAAAAGTTAGAAAACCCCAGGCCTTCTCATGTAGGGGCAGAGTCTACCTTGATAGATTTCACTGCCTGGGGGCACCTAGAGGGGAATGCATGATTATCTTAGGAGGGGCAGAGCTGAAGGAGAGAGAAAAACAAGTCATGTGGAAATAGTGACCACCGAATTGAGAAATATCAATCTATGGACGTCAGACCGAGCAGACGATTGACTTCTCTCCTTGGAGGATTTGAATGGGTAAAGGAGAGAAGGTCCATGTGTCGCTCCAAATGACTGCCTTCTGGAGAGTCAGGGGTAGGGAGATGCTTGCCTGGAGGCATGGGACAGGAAAATGGAGTTCCCTCTACAAGAGAGAGTGTGTTGTTGTGTTCAGGGATGATCTGACCCACAATTAAAATGAGAAGCCGGTAGTGAGAGAAGTGTAAATACAGTTTAACTCATGTAGATCTGGTGGTTATGGGAAATAAAAGGCACAATATATCACATAAATTATTGTCAGTGGGCCAGCAAGGAGATGCAACGCAATTGCTTCAGGCCAGGACCCCTCGCTCATCTCATCTCTCTTGGCGGTGTCTCCTGGGTTCCTCTTTACCTTTCTAGGTGCTAGTCCATCCGCTGGACCTGTTGAGGCAATGCACTCGAGCTGAAGCTCTCCTCTGCCGGTTCGCCATCCCCGTGCCCCAGGAATATGACTCTTAAGGTGCCTGCCTGCAGCTTGAGCCTCATGCGCCTGCTGCTCTACCCACACTGAATTTCTCTCCATCCTCTGGGCACCCTATGCTTTTCTAATGATCCTGCCAGTGAATCCATTGATTCTTTTAAGTAGAACGTCATCCCTTCTTTTGTATGGTGAACTCTTACTCAGAGATCAAGACCCATATCACCTCTTAAACGTTTACAACACTTGTAATCACTTTTTTATATGTGCATTATCAACGACAGCAACAGCTAATGTATCGAGGGCTGGGGACTGGGCCAGGAACTTTATCTGATTGATGTCTCACAGTGAATCTATGACATACGTACTGTGGTTTTTCTCATTCTGTAGACTAGGAAAGTAGGAATTAGAGATGTTAAGTAGTAAGCTGAGGTTCCACAGAGTTAGGTGAATTCCAGGGCTGGCTGTAAAACCCAGGTCTGTCCATTTCAAAGCCTTATTTTTACATTCCATGTTATCAGGTCCACAGTTGCCCTGCACTCTGAGCTACAGGAGGGTGCCCTGCTTAATGTGAGTCCATGGTAGGGGCTGGCATTCCAGTTCCTTCAGCTTTACAATTTCTCTTCTTCAGTAAAATGGAGATGAATTATTCCTATTCACATGGTACCTCACCTGATGCATGGTAGGTGCCTAGAAATACTTATTCCTTGAACGAATAAACAGAAAATTTAGCTTTTATTACAATACAATTGAGAGCTATGAGGTCTTCAGGATGCTGTTAGCTTTCTAGTGATTTCAGTGAAGTGTGATTTTCCAGGCCATTCTTTTGTGGACTCGAGGCAGCTCCCCTTGCCAGGATCCTGGCTGTTTGTTTTCCAAGGGACAACTTGATTTACTGTTTTCCTCCTCATCACTTTCAAGGAGCATCTGCAGGCTAGTGAGTGACCCAGGCAGCGTGGAAAAGTCCATTTATTTCTCTGCTGTATCTCTCCTACAATCTGTGGATAAGGATTAGAAATGGCCTCAGGAGGTCAGGTTTCCCATGTGTGCTTTCTTTTGTAGTGCAGGATTGCTCATAACAACACAATTTGCTGTCTGCTGGTGCACTCTGCTTTTAAAATACCTGTTTGGGGGGTGTGTCAGGTAAAGGATTCATTGTTTGTCCTTGGTGGATGGCTCTGCAGTTTGGTCCATGCAAATGCTTTGGTTGGCCCTCAAATACACTGTAAGGGAAATGGGACTGGAAGAAGCAAGAGGGCAGTCACTTGTGCAGTCCTTGTATTCCTTCTTACTCAGCATGTTCCTTCCCTAGTTCTAGCAGGAGATGTCCTTGGGTGATGTCTAACAGAATTTCCGCTAGGAAGCAGATTTCTGCTTTTTCCCTCATTTTTTGCAGATATGGTCCTCTCATAGCCCAACCGCTAACCTGGGTGTCTACACATAGCTTGCAAGAAGCCCTAAGAGGTAGAAGTTGTTCTGTATGTTGGATGCTTAGCAGGTTGCATGGAAAACAGAATTGTATGTGAACAGACTCACACCCATCCACCTTAACTTGTTCTTTTGGCAGTAAATGACTCAGATGGGCGTTTTCCCTCAGGGTGGACTTTCAGATGGAGTGGAGATCCAGCCCCTGTAGTAAGGAGTAGAACGATTGTGGAATTGTGGCCTTCTCAAGGAGGTTATTTCTGGTTTCTGTACCCCCCTGCCTTGGGTTCGTGCCTCTCCCATCCTCCTCAGGGCTTCTTCGCCTGGGTAGAATTGTGTGATGTGTTAGTTTCCAACATAAGACCCTGAAACCTCTCATTGCAACTGCACCCATGGAGGAGGGACAAAACCCTGCTGAATCTGTGGATCAGAGGAACGGAGTCAGCATGTCAGCCTCAGGACCACCTCCCTTTGTCTGCCAGGGAGGGCAGCAGTAGCTCATATTGTGTTTTGAGGCTCATTAGCTCCAGGGTGCAGAGAAGGCAATGGCACCCCACGCCAGTGTTCTTGCCTGGAAAATCCCAGGGACGGGGGAGCCTGGTGGGCTGCCGTCTTTGGGGTCACACAGAGTCGGACACGACTGAAGTGACTTAGCAGCAGCAGCAGCAGCTCCAGGGTGGGCCAGGCCAGGATGGCCAGCTGGGGTTATCTTTGCATCACTGCAGAATAAAATACCAGGCTGCTGCGGAGGCCTATTGAAGGATAAAGAATTCAAAAAGATGAGGGCAGGGTTTTTTTTTGGAAAAACCTTTTATTTTATTTTGGGGTGCAGCCAATAAATAATGTAGCGGGAGTTTCATGAACAGCAAAGGGACTCAGACATACATATATCTGAATCCTTTCTTCCCCCCAGACTCTCCTCCTGTCATCCGGGCTACCACATACCACTGAGCAGAGATCCATGGCTGTTCAGTAGGACCTTGCTGGTTATCCATATTAAAATATAGTAGTGGGCACCTGTCCATCCCAAGCTCCCGAACTATCCATTTTCCCCATCCTTCCCCTACCCCCAGCAATCATTGTGAGTCTGCTTCTGTTTTGCAAGTTCCTTTGTATAATTGCATTTTAGATTCAACATATAAGGGATGCCATACAATATTTCTCCTCCTCCACTGTCTGACTTAGTTCACTCAGTGTGACACTCTCTAGGTCCACCATGTTTCTGAAAATGACATTATTTTATTCTTTTTAATGGCTGCCTAATATTCCATTGCGTATCTATGCACCGCATCTTTACCTATTCCTCCGTCAGTGGACGCCTAGGTTGCATCCTTGTCTTGACTGTTTTAAATGGTGCTTCAGTGAATACTGAAAAGTGAAAGTGAAGTCGCTCAGTCTTCAGTGAACACTGAAAAGTGAAAGTGAAGTCGCTCAGTCGTGTCAGACTCTTTGTGACCCCATGGACCGTAGCCCACCAGGTTCCTCTGTCCATGGGATTTTCCAGGCAAGAATTCTGGAGTGGGGTGCCATTTTCTTCTCCGGGGGATCTTCCTGACCCAGGGATTGAACCCCAGTCTCCTGCACTGCAGACAGATGCTTTACCCTCTGAGCCACCAGGGAAGCTCTTCCTGGTGAACACTGGGGTGCAGGTAAAAGAGGAGAACAGTTTTGCCTGTGTCTCCAGAATCTGTCCTCAGATAGCTGGCTCTTGCTTCCTTTTCTGGAACATAACAGGTGCTCTGCTTGGGCCCAGTAGTTACAGCCGCCCCAGAGGGGTTGGCATTCTAACAAGTTCTCCTTAGTGGTATCTAAACATTCCCTTTCTAAGGCTCTTTCTCTGATGAGGGTGAGGAGTGCGATCTCGGTCTGGCTTTTTCCAACCTGCTCCCACAGGGGATTCTGAGTTGAGCTGGCCCCGCTCCCGGATCCCCTGCTTGGGCTCCTGCTGCCTGAGTGGGTGCTCACCTGTCATTGTCAGCGGTTTTTCCTTTTGACAGAAGGGACTTCATGCAGTTGCAAGACATCAGATACAGGGTCAGGCACCTACTCCTCTGGGAATCTGAATTCCTGGCGAGGGTGGTGGTGGGCTATGGTGGCAAAAGTGATGGAATGAGAATCAAGAATTCTGAGGTTTTGGAACTGCTCTAAATGCTTCCAAGTGCCTTGGATAACCCATGTAAGCTGTGTGTCCCTCTTCCTTGCATTGGTATAATCATAGCAAAGTAACCTCACAGACTGTTGAAGGAATACAAAGGATGATTAAGAAAGCATTTGGAAATATAGAATATTTTTAAAAATGGTGAATAGAATCCCCCTTTACCCATTCTTGGGTTTCCCTGGTGGCTCAGATAATAAATAATCCACCTGCAATGCAGGAGACCTGAGTTTGATCCCTGGGTCAGGAGGATCCCCTGGAGAAGGGAATGGCAACTCACTCCAGTACTCTTACCTGGAGAATTCCATGGACAGAGGAGCCTGGTGGGCTACAGTCCATAGGGTCACAAAGAATCGAACATGGCTGAGCTACAAGCTTTCATTTTTCACTTTACCCATCTTTGACCTGTTCTCACCTGAGCCCCTTCTTGCCTAGTGCTGTGTTCTTGTCCTCAGATTTTAACCTCTGGCCTTTGGCTTTCCATGGCTACATTTGGATCTAAAGTAGCCAAACTTTGGCTTCTTTCTGTGGTCTCCAAGTTTTTAGAATCTCTGTCTCTCAAGTCCTTAGGTTGTCCCTTCTAGGAACTTTTGCTTCCATTCTTATCCAGTGAAATGCAAACCACACTAGGTTGTATCAACATTTGGAATGAAGCAGATCCAGGCACCCCCTGGAAGCGTAGTTCAAATGTGTTTTCTTATTTTCACTGGGCCCTCTGCCTTCAGCTCTCATTTCTTTCCAGTTCACTCTCAACCCAACAGAAGCTGGATTGAATAATCTTATATTTAAAAAATGCAAATCAGATCCTCCATCCTCTCAGTAAAGTTAGGCATTGGTTCCTCAGGACCTTTAAAGTTCCTATTTCTTAATCTCACAGCCTAAGACATCAAGCTGTCAGTAACCACAGGCCCAATTCAACAGAGACACGTATTTCTTTACACTTCTTAAGTTCCACACACACACACACAAAGACTATTTTAATCTATTTTGGAATTTCTCAGAGAAATAGTTATTGATATATGAATCAGTAGTTGGGTTTTTTAGGGGGAGAGAGTAGAAAACAGAACTGAGTAAATGCCTGTTAATGCTGTGTATGTATCAGTCCTGGGATTAATAAGTCATTTGAAAGATCAGTGCTTTATATGTCTATACAAACCGATTCAAAACCTCGAGTTATACTTATCTTGATTGCATCTAGTGTTTAATCAATTGTACACTTACAAGTAATGGGCAAACGATTTGTTGTCATACAGGGTTGAGCTCTGCTTTTCATGCAGTGAGAGTAACATTTTTATTTTAACACTCATGCAATTGATTGTAAACTCTGGAGTGATAGAATCTAAGTGAATCTACACAGTCCATTAGCCACTTCAGCGCCGACCCTCTTGCCAAGCTGTAGCTTTACGCTAAGCCGTTGTATGCTGTGTTACATAACCCCCTGCGTTCATTTTCTCCACCTATTTAGCCTGAATATGTACAAGGTGACTGCATTGTCTCTTCACCCTCCTTCTTGGTATAAACACTCACTATAGAAAGCAGATTTGGGGGCAGTATTACATCTTTCTAATGGAGAGTTTGGAGAATTGAATTGGCTTAGAAGTGTGTTTGTCACTATTTGGGTTTGCACCCTTTAGTTATATTCACTATCAACTTAGTATGGTTTTCACGGTGATAAGAAAGTGCTTGAGCTTTAGCCACTGGAAGGAAATTTAGACAGTTTGGGCTCTTAGGAGAAGAATGTCAGTGGTGGGAGTATTCAGAGGAGCAGTTTCTTCCAGGTCCTCAGTCTTTCTCCTGGCAAGCCCCTGGTTTGCTCTTTTAAAGACTGGGTCACGCAGTGCCAATGCCTCTCCTTCCTGTAATGATAAAGGGGGAAGGAGCCCATGAATTAAAAATGATATGATTTTGCTTATCTTGAATACGATCCAGGGAGTGCTTTCAGTGGTCTCCTCTTCATTGACATGTGAAGGGGCTGCACGACATCTGGGGTGCGCTGCCTTCTCCAGCCCAGAGAAAGGGTTAAACTGGGGGAATTCATCATTGAATGAAGAGAGTTAGAGGGTTGTGAGCTGTTGCAGCGGTTTTCATTGTCGTTTTTTTGTTGTTTAGTAGCTAAGTCCATCCGACTCCTTCTGGCCTCATGGTCTCTAGCCCGCCAGGCTCCTCTGTCCATGGGATTTCCCAAGAAAGAACACTGGAGTGAGTTGCCATTTCCTTCTCCAGGGGATTTTCCCGACCCAGGGATTGAACCCACTTCTCTTACTCGGCAGGCACGTTCTTTACCACTGAGCAGATATTTGCAAAGTAATATACTCTCAAGCATGCATAAAATCTTCATTGATGAATTTGCCTGGGTATTAGCATAAATAAGTATGGTTTGCATAGTTTTTTCTCTCATTGGTTTTATTTCTTATTTATTTACTGTGACGGCCTAGTAATGACGTCATTTTTCTCCTGTGGCCTTCTACATAAAATGAGCTCTTTAGTTTTAAATACACTGATTCCAGGAGGAAAAGAGAAACATTTCTTTTGCTGAGGAAGTGTGATTTACCTTAGGGTAGGAGGAATCCGTCTCTGGCTTAGTTTATTCAAGGTTTGGGATGGTTTGTAAAGCAACACATGGCTCAGTGGAGCCATTCCTTCCCTTTGAGCAGCAAAATAAAGGTAGGTGATATATCCAGAATGAAGGGCGAAAGGTAACTGATATTTGGAGAAATGTTTAGAGGCAGCAGAAGCCCAGAGGAGGACAAACTGTCTGGTCTTGGGCAATTCACTTATTCCTAGTCATCAGTTTCTACTTTAATAAAAAAAAGAATGTTTTAAATCAGGCAATCTCTAAAATCCTTTATAGCTCTACAATTTATTATTTTGACAGACTCCTTGGTCTAATTATGTGAAAAATATTAAGCACCACATAGTATATTAAATAATATCCTGGGGCCTTGCTGTTCTTTGTCAGGCCTTTCCCCTTTGAAGGGTACTTCATGATTAATTGAGGCTTCTCTTTACAAGCCCTCCTTTCCTTGCTCATTTATCTCAGTTCGCTGGGCACACAGGTGTAACTTAAATGTTGATAGAAAACACCCACCAGTACACCATGTTGGGTGCCAAGGATGGGCGGAGTAGTTGGTTGTGCGCACATTTGCGTTGTTCGGAAGAGAGCTTAGCGGAGATAACTGCATTTGATTTGCCATCTTCTGCTGTAAATCAGGGTCACCTCCAGTCTACTGTACAAAAGAGCTTGTCCAGTTGAATTTTGACAAAACTATTTCTGCAGAAATGGGAACAGAGCTCATGGAAGTAGGGCACTAGGGGATTGGATGGATGGACCTGTTTCAAAGATGTAGTGCCAAATATCTACTCTGATTGTGAGGGGTCTCATTTTGGTAAAATACATCTGGCATGGGTTATGTGCTGAGTAATACTCACTACTTATATATGTAAGCAAACCACGGTCACTTAGAGGTCACTTATTGCTTATAGCAGTGTGTGTGCAAACAGAAACACGCAGGTGTATCCGTATCCCTGAGGCCCTCTGGAAGACACAGGACACACTGAATCTCTTTTTTCATTCTTTGGAGTGTGACATTGAGTTCACATTTTAATGATTTGGTGATGCTATGATGAACTTAAGGCTATATATTGGGTGGTCATCTTTTCACATTATGAAAGTGATGATTATCTCATGATAAGAAAATATTTATTTGATTTTCCTTAAGGAGCTTACCAAGGGCTGTGATGGTTGGTAAGGATCTGAGTTAAGGTGGATTAGCTTTGGTTAGATCTAGAAGGAAAAATAGAATTTCCTCAACTTTACTTTGTAGCCCCACCCCACCCCACCCCTCTTTAAAGGGAGACTGCA
>SJYA01001449.1:388460-554094 GCA_006410615.1 Neotragus moschatus | reverse complement strand
TAAAGGGAGACTGCATATCTAAATTTGTATTATCGCTCATTTCCTTTTATCGAGAGGTACTTTGACCAACCCTGATACGAAGTTGTTGTATAGTGGCTAAGTCGTATCCCACATATGAGCCCATGAACTATAGCCTACCAGGGTCCACTGTCCATGGGATTTCCCAGGCAAGAATCCTGAAGCAGGTGGCCATTACCTTCTCCAGGGGATCTTCCCCACCCAGAGATCGAACTCTGGTCTCTTGCATTGGTAGGCGGATTCTTTACTGCTGGGCCACCAGGGAAGCCATCCACTCTAAGTGAGGTTGCCTGACAGGAAAAATGGGAGTGTGCATGCTGCGTGTCTTAAGTTATAAATCAACAAATAGTTAAATCAAATACTTTCTATCCTCTTGCCTTAAAAATAGATCCTTGAAACTACTCAGTGAAGTCAGGTTCACATGTAGCATTTCCAGATTCCTGGGAGTTCTGCTTCGGGAAATATCAGCATAGGCAAAGCTAGCCCCTCTGGTTGGCTCTGTGGCCTTTACCCCTCCTCAGCTCCATTGCTTATCACAGGGGTCTGGTATAAATGCACCTGGGTTCCTCCACCCACATGGCCAAGGTCTGTACAAATAGTCCCCAGGGCTAGTCCTCAGACCTTGAGGTATGTACACTGACAAGCATGATTTGCCTTCAGAAAATTGATCCAGGGAAGAGGCCTGCACAAACCCTGGGAACACACTTGGAGCCTTTTCGGGTAGTAAATTATAGACCCCAGTGTCTAGAATATGGTCTTGAGAGAAAGTCTGGGTCCCAGTAGGATTCCATATTGGCTCTGTGGACCCCTGGTCCTATGGAGAGGTGTTCTATAGGACAGTCTGACCAGGCCACCTCAAAGACCTTCAGGGAGCGGTCCCTGGGAATAAAAGGGAGGCATTGCTGTCTAGTGTGATATCAAAGCATATTATCTAAGTCCATTCTGTCCCCTTTTCCTCATCTGCTCAGTCATTTCCTCAGGTTCAACCTCCTTTTTAGAAACCCAGTCCTGTTCCACTGGGCGCAAGACTGTACCATGGAAACCAAACTTAGCCATGTTACCGATGGATAGAAATTAGAGCCAAATCTTTCAGGGTAATTGACTTTTATTTATTGGTCAATAAAAGGTACCTGGGGCTAAAGAACGCTCTGTCAGAACAGTTAATTATCCATTCTAAACCAGCCCTTTTACAGGCATTGAGAAGCCGATATTGATGCAAAGGCAACATAAGCCTCACTTTACTGTTTTGCATGAATTTTCCCTTTAGGTTTTTCTCTGGGAAAATTTGAAGGCAAGGCAGCAAGCCTTCCTGTACCATCCTTTTAGTCTTCCACCCTTGTGTGAACACACAGCTTCTCAGCTAGTTTCCCTGGTCCTTAGATACAAACCTGTGGAAGAGGTGGAAGAAGTGTTGTCCTGGCATCAGGCGCCGGGCAGGGCCAGTGCCCTGTAGGTGTGTGTGCTCTCTTTGGTATTCGCAAAGACCTGGCTCCTGCCAGTCAAGTGTTGACCGCTCTCCCCTTTCCTTTCCCTGCAGCTCGAGAGGAGAATGTGGCCACTTTCCGAGGCTCAGAGTACCTGTGCTACGACCTGTCTCAGAACCCGATCCAGAGCAGCAGTGACGAAATCACCCTGTCCTTTAAGACCTGGCAGCGGAACGGCCTTATCCTGCACACGGGCAAATCGGCCGACTATGTCAACCTGGCTCTGAAGGATGGCGCGGTCTCCTTGGTCATTAACCTGGGGTCCGGGGCCTTTGAGGCCATTGTGGAGCCAGTGAATGGAAAATTCAATGACAACGCCTGGCATGATGTCAAAGTGACACGCAACCTCCGGCAGGTAATGGCTGAGGGCAGAGAGTGCCCGGAGGCTCCTCTCAGGGGGCTGGGGAGGGAGCGTGAAGTAGGTGATGGGTTAGGTTACGCGGAGGAGGGTAGAGGCACCATATGGGTGTGCATTTGCCAAGCTTTCTCCCAGCCTTTACAGTTTCACAAGGATAATGATTAAAATATGTTTCCTCTTACTTCAGTTCTCCATGTGTGCTTGTTATTTAAGAAAAAAACTCAGTTGTATAGATAACAAAAGTTATAAATACTTTCCTATTATTCTGCTTTCTTTTTTTTATCATCTTGATTACATTTGTACTTTGTATTATTGTTAAATTCAGTCAGGGACAGCATTTTATTTCTATAGCTTGGTAGATTTTCCTCCTTCTTTGAACGTATGTTTTGTTTTTTAAGTAACTTAGCCATTGCCACGATGCCATAATTTTAATTTCTTCCAGAGAAAGTCTTTCTTTTCTCTTCTTTTTGATTTACCAGCCCCTCACCATTTAAAAAATTCTTTTATTTTATTCTTTTAGTTGTTGTGTTAACCTCTAGCCTTGGAGTGAATTAGCTGGACTCTTTCTGAATTCCTTTGTTTCTCTGTTCCTGCTGCTACATTATTGCCCCTATCTCTACCTCCGAGACTCGTCAGTTGACTAGGAGGCCTGGAAATTGGAAGGACCCACATTAAAAAGTCAACTTCGGAGCAGCCTTTCCTGGTTCTGTACGTGCTTGAGAACTCCCATCGCTTGCCGATGCTAAGCAGGCAACTCCGTCAGGTGACAGCACTCTCAGAAAACCTCAGCCAAGTGAAGTTGTTTTCTGTTCATAACTACTAATAATAAAACAACAGCAACAATAATAATATTTCACCGGCCCACATCAGGAAAAAATTAAAATCACTTCCTGTAAAAGTCAAGGTCTGTCCTGAGACTGCCTTTTCCAGGTTCTGTTTTCACTTGGTTTTTCTTCGTGTGAATTTGTCATTAAACCCAGTTGGACTAGCATTCAACCTTTATTAATCAGAAAGCATTATGTAAATTTCAAGAAGGTGCTTACCAAATTTTCTTCTGCAGTATGATTGATTTAATGCCTTCTGTAAACATGAAGGCATAAGAACTGACAGGTATTTGCATATGTTTTCTGTTTGATAAAAGTGTAACTCCTTCATAACGCTAAATAAATGGAGAAGGCCCACCCACAGCAGAAACATACAATTATCGAAACACCCATTTCCACACTTATTAAGCATGTCAAGGAAGCCCCAGGTTGGCTATTTTATTTTATCTATGGTGCAGTTGCCAAATCGTAAGAGTTAGAGTCCCCAGACATCCTACTACACATAGATCAAACATTTTTGAATCACCATTTTATATTTTTCCTGCAAGGCCAAAGAATTCTATTGCTGACATTTTCTCTCGTCGTTCCCCACCTGCACTTACAGGGGAGGCCCTCTCAGCTGCTAAGAGAGCCCAAGTGAAATGTCCATTTGCTAACATATAAGGGCTCAAAATGTTTGAGTTGCAGAGACTAGACCAAAAAGTACAATATGACCTTTTGTTGGTTTCCACTGGCCGGTAACGCCCTTCTGGCACTAGTCAGTGGAGGGGGAGAGTTTCCTGTCCTGGGGAGCAGAATCCGCTTGTGTTTCTCACCAGCTGGTCTGCTTCTATATCCCTCTCCCACCCCACACGCTTCCTTGCCATTCTAGAACGAGTTCAAATACTAAAAACACTTCTCTCAAATAGAATTGGGCCCTAATTCAGTTCTTTGCACTGAAATGGGGACAGACCAGACTGTGATTCAAATATGGGTTGTGATGTTTGAGGCTCAGTAAGCAGAGGAAAGCCATGCTGGAGGGTTTCTCTTCCAAGTTCTGAGCCCCAGCTCTACTCGGTGCCCTTGGACAAGCCATTTGACCTTCCCACACCAATTTCCGTTTGCGAGATGTTGAGTACAACCCTCCCCAGCCATGTGTGGTGGCTAAATATGCAAAGCACCTTATGTTCCAGTTGGGTTATGAGCTCATCTATGGTCTGGATGCTAGGCTCGCTGGGACATGCACATGATCTACAGGCCGAGTGTTCTGTCCGAATGTGACTGCATCTGTCTGTCCCTAGGGATGCAGCTAAGAAGAGCTAAGACAAGGCTAGTGAGGCCGGAGGGTGTTGGGTGCATTTCTTGGCAGGGGGAGCATGAATCTTTTTGAGAAAGTACACCTAAATTCAGACCTCCTTGAAATTTGGACTGAATTTTGCACCCAAATGCAACTTATTGAAAGAGGAAATACCTCAGAAAAGCAGAGTTGACTTTGCAAATAGAATCCTTTCAACCCTGAGTCATCTCAGATGATTATTTTTCCCATAAAATACACTTATAACAAATTTTTGAGTTCCCTAGGATACATTTAAGGGAGTGGGAAGCCCTCGTCTATTTCAGTTAAACGTAATCACTTCATGAATGTTTGATAAGCTGATGGCAGCCATGTTGGCCTTTTTTGTAAGGATTAATGGGTTCTGTGGTAAAGGTTGACCTGAGGAAATTTTATTGGAATTTCCTTACCAAATGGAGCAGAGCTTTCTCCCATTCTTCCCTCTTGGTCATCTACTCATGGTTCTGCTTTGGGGCTAAAGTCAGTCCGTGAAAGTGTTGGTTTGCTCAGTAGCTTTTAGGTTAAGTCAGGGCCAAATTCGGGCTTCCCATGACCCCTAGTGGTAAAGAACCCGTCACCCAATACAGGAGACGTAAGGGATGGAGATTTGATCCCTGGGAAGAGCCCCTGGAGGACGAAATGGCAACCCACTCCAGTGTTCTTGCCTGGAGAACCCCATGGACAGAGGAGCCTGCCAGGCTACAGTCCATAGGGTCCCAAAGAGTTGGACATGACTAAAGTGACTTAGAACACAGGGCCAAACTCAGGCACTTGATTGAGGGTTCTGAGTAATGGAGAGAATGTGGATTATTTGTTCCAAACCATCACCAGGATTAGCACCGAGGTAGTAAGGAGTTTTTGTGGTTTTTTTTTTGCTTTGGATAGGTTTTTGGTCCATGACCTTGAGTACAAGGTCATGACCATCACAGGACTTGCTTGACCTCGATATGCCACTTTAATCAAACCACAAGCATAAAACTGAGTTGCCCATCTTTATCTACCTCCAGCCTCCCAGCTCAGGGTACACTGGCAATTTAACATTTGAAAGCTGTGAAGAGACTAATCATAGGGCTTCTGTAATCACGTTTAACCTGCCAGTCCTCTCTGCTGCCCATGCAAGAAATTGCTTCAAAGCTTGAAAGGCTTTGCTAACGAGGAATGAGGGGAGCACGATGCCAACAGTAGGTATTCCAGCAGAGTAAACCAAATAATGGCATCACTTGATAATGATGAAGACTCGAACTATTTTGATACATTCTAACGACACGGTTACTCTAACTCCAGAGGGCAGGAAAGAGAAGAAAGTTCCCCTCCTGCCTCACAAAGGCACCCCAAGTCAAGGCACTTGTGGATCTTTAGTTTACCTCTGGAAACGCAGAGTGAGCTACATTATATGGCCTTCATCCGCCCGATGTGACCCGGAAACATTCTAATCTCTTTTTGTTCTAGGAGAAAGTCATGATCGTCCATGCATGTAGTCAGAGTCAGATGTGAGAAATAAAAGATCCCCAAAGTATGGGTATTTCAGCCCTATTTATCAATTTACCAAAGTTCAGTGATAAACTTTGGGGGTCTTTTCTTTCAGGAGAGGTGGATTGTATATGTGCTGAGGGTGGGAAGGGCGTGGGGGCAGTGTTCATTCAGAAGAGCCCTTGGAAAGTAAGTATGATGCTAATTCCGACCTGGGTGAGGTCCAGTCTGGTGGTGTCTGGGAGAAGCAGGGAGTTTCGGACGACAAGGTGGGCTGCAGCTCCTCTCCTGGCTGTGAGCCGGGCACCAAGGTTCTCCACAGAGTCCTGGTCTCATTGTCTCCCCCCACTCTCTCTTTCTGTGTCGGGTGCCTTTTTTTTGAAAAACTAACCCAAGATCATTCATGCAATGTGTCATTTTACTAACCGACTAATGTACTAACACCCTAACGACTCATCTTTGTTTTTAGTTCTTTTAATTAACAATCGTTCTGTTCACAATTTTTTAATTTCCTTTCTTCCCCCTTTTCCGCAAAGCACTCAGGCATCGGACACGCTATGGTAAACAAACTACATTGTCTGGTAGATATCATTCTTATTGTCTCTTTTTTTGGGTTTGCCGTGTGTTGCCCCCCTTTTCCTCCCCAAACCCCCCCTTTTATCCTCTTTAGACTTGTTTCTTTTTAAAAAATTTTTTGTTGTTGGTGTTGAATGAAATACAAGCCTTTCTTTTTCTTTAAAAAGAAAATGGAAGGGGATGCAGCTGTCCTGGCAACATTTGGATGACTGGTCGGGACAGTTTCCTTTTCGCCACTATTTTTTTTTCCCCCCCCAAATTTTTTTTTAAAGAAATAGTCTTTGTTTAGCTAAATTGATTTTGTTTTCTTATTTTGCAACTTCTAAGTTACAGACTAGGGACAACTGAGATTTCTACCGAGGACTTTCTTCTCTCCGTGTCTTCCTACCCCCTCACTCTTCCAACTTTCTTCTCCCCCAAACTCCTGAACCCCGCCACCCCCTTTTTCATTCCCTTTTGTGTGGCCGTGGCTGCCACAGGTGATCTGGGGAGGAAAGCATTCTGCTTCCTGCGTTCTTCTTTTCCCTTCTTGCTCCTTACTTCCCACCTCAGCCAAAGGGATCTCCGCCCATTGTGTTCTCCATACAAACTCTGCATGGCATGCTCCTGTCTCGTGACGTCCCCATTAGCATCAGAACCTGTCTCCTCATTTTGGTCCTCGCTACTAACAACCTACCAGTCATCAAGCCTACACCACTTTCTTTTCTCTCTCTCTCTCTCTTTTTTGTCTCCACCCTTCTTCATTTCCTCTCATCCTTCATATATTCTGGGGTTGGGTTTGGACTTTTTCTTTTCTTTTTTCTGTTAGAAAGGGAGGTGGCAGGCAGGGGAAGGATGGCCCTTTGGTGCTGAGTGTGTTTTCTTTGCTCACTTCCATCCTGTTCTTCCGTTGATTTAACGCATGTAGGTATGAAGTGGGTTTTGGTTCTTTCCTTTCATTTTCTGCACCCGGTCCCACGTCCCTCCCTTCTGTCCTTCTGCCTTCTCTCTTGGCTCCAGATAAGTTCCGCATGGGTGTGTCGGCGTATGGTGTGTGCACGCTTGGGGACCTCACTTTTCTCTGTGCCCTCTGTTCCTTTCATGGATGTTGAGTGTGTGGGTGCTATTTCTTTCTGGTGGGCATTATTATTTATTTATTTATTTTTGCTCTTATGCTTCCTCATTCCTTTCTTTTTGTTAGCATTGGCTTTTTGGTTTGGGTCATTTCTTCCCTGGGTGGTGGTGATGTCCGTCAAGGGAGGACAGGGGTTGATGTCCTGGGTCGTCCACAGCATGTATCACCCATGACTCATCAAACTCAAGACCCTTTTCCTTCCCTCCCTGAATGCATGTTTGTCAGTGTGGTGTGAGCCCAAAAGGAAACAAATTTAACAAAAAGAAAAAGAAAAGAAAAAAAGAAACAAAAACCATCAACAACCAAAGACCAACCCCCTAACAAACCCCATCGTCTAATGTCTCCTTTGCTGTTTCTCACGACCACCGTAAATTACAATCATTCAAAAATAAGCCATCGTTTTACCAATGAACCGAGACAAGTGATGTCGTCTGAGGATAGTTCCATTTTCTAGCCTGACTGAGGAGGGCATTGGGGGAGAGTGAGCTGCTCAGCTTGGCAGTTCTGAGAAACTCTCCCAGGAGTCTGCAGGCCAATGCCAGAGGCTTGGGCCACAGGGAGGCAGACCAGAAAATGGAACTTGGCTGCACATATCAAAATCAAACCAAAATTAGAAAGAATATCTCACCCAAATCTTAATGGAAGTGATGCCACAGGTAGGGCAAGCCCCCGGCTTTTGACAGGACCTTAAGGTCATTGTTGGGATTTCTTTTGTCCCTGTGTCCCTCCACCAGGTGACCATCTCTGTGGATGGGATCCTTACCACGACAGGCTACACTCAAGAGGACTACACCATGCTGGGCTCAGATGACTTCTTCTACGTGGGAGGAAGCCCAAGCACTGCGGACTTGCCAGGCTCCCCCGTCAGCAACAACTTCATGGGCTGCCTTAAGGAGGTGAGTTCACCCATTCTGACTGTCTAAGCACAAATGAAATTTCCGGTTCAATGACTGAATCTGTCCTCTGATCTATGAGGTCAAAAGTTGTAGCAGAAAAGACTCTGGACTTGGAAGTGGAGGCCTCAGGTTTTGATCCCAGCTTGGACTGGTTACGGGACCGTGGGTTTGCCACTTAAATACCCTGTGATTCTGTATGCTCATCTAACTAATGCATCACCTGATCCCCACAGGTAGCTGTGTTTTATAAATGAAATTAAATAACTCAGATGAAAGGACTTTGAAGTCACAAGGATATAGACCTGTGTAAAGTTTGATTTTGTACTTTCGACTCGGCAAATCAGGAAGCCTTAGCTAAAAGTGGCTCTGTTTGCAGTTATGTGTCTTGTCTAAAAGATAACATATGTATTACTTTACCTTTGCTGAGCTTGGTGTTCCCAAGAGTCNCATCCTTCATATATTCTGGGGTTGGGTTTGGACTTTTTCTTTTCTTTTTTCTGTTAGAAAGGGAGGTGGCAGGCAGGGGAAGGATGGCCCTTTGGTGCTGAGTGTGTTTTCTTTGCTCACTTCCATCCTGTTCTTCCGTTGATTTAACGCATGTAGGTATGAAGTGGGTTTTGGTTCTTTCCTTTCGTTTTCTGCACCCGGTCCCACGTCCCTCCCTTCTGTCCTTCTGCCTTCTCTCTTGGCTCCAGATAAGTTCCGCATGGGTGTGTCGGCGTATGGTGTGTGCACGCTTGGGGACCTCACTTTTCTCTGTGCCCTCTGTTCCTTTCATGGATGTTGAGTGTGTGGGTGCTATTTCTTTCTGGTGGGCATTATTATTTATTTATTTATTTTTGCTCTTATGCTTCCTCATTCCTTTCTTTTTGTTAGCATTGGCTTTTTGGTTTGGGTCATTTCTTCCCTGGGTGGTGGTGATGTCCGTCAAGGGAGGACAGGGGTTGATGTCCTGGGTCGTCCACAGCATGTATCACCCATGACTCATCAAACTCAAGACCCTTTTCCTTCCCTCCCTGAATGCATGTTTGTCAGTGTGGTGTGAGCCCAAAAGGAAACAAATTTAACAAAAAGAAAAAGAAAAGAAAAAAAGAAACAAAAACCATCAACAACCAAAGACCAACCCCCTAACAAACCCCATCGTCTAATGTCTCCTTTGCTGTTTCTCACGACCACCGTAAATTACAATCATTCAAAAATAAGCCATCGTTTTACCAATGAACCGAGACAAGTGATGTCGTCTGAGGATAGTTCCATTTTCTAGCCTGACTGAGGAGGGCATTGGGGGAGAGTGAGCTGCTCAGCTTGGCAGTTCTGAGAAACTCTCCCAGGAGTCTGCAGGCCAATGCCAGAGGCTTGGGCCACAGGGAGGCAGACCAGAAAATGGAACTTGGCTGCACATATCAAAATCAAACCAAAATTAGAAAGAATATCTCACCCAAATCTTAATGGAAGTGATGCCACAGGTAGGGCAAGCCCCCGGCTTTTGACAGGACCTTAAGGTCATTGTTGGGATTTCTTTTGTCCCTGTGTCCCTCCACCAGGTGACCATCTCTGTGGATGGGATCCTTACCACGACAGGCTACACTCAAGAGGACTACACCATGCTGGGCTCAGATGACTTCTTCTACGTGGGAGGAAGCCCAAGCACTGCGGACTTGCCAGGCTCCCCCGTCAGCAACAACTTCATGGGCTGCCTTAAGGAGGTGAGTTCACCCATTCTGACTGTCTAAGCACAAATGAAATTTCCGGTTCAATGACTGAATCTGTCCTCTGATCTATGAGGTCAAAAGTTGTAGCAGAAAAGACTCTGGACTTGGAAGTGGAGGCCTCAGGTTTTGATCCCAGCTTGGACTGGTTACGGGACCGTGGGTTTGCCACTTAAATACCCTGTGATTCTGTATGCTCATCTAACTAATGCATCACCTGATCCCCACAGGTAGCTGTGTTTTATAAATGAAATTAAATAACTCAGATGAAAGGACTTTGAAGTCACAAGGATATAGACCTGTGTAAAGTTTGATTTTGTACTTTCGACTCGGCAAATCAGGAAGCCTTAGCTAAAAGTGGCTCTGTTTGCAGTTATGTGTCTTGTCTAAAAGATAACATATGTATTACTTTACCTTTGCTGAGCTTGGTGTTCCCAAGAGTCTCATTTGAGATGAAGAAAAAGTCTCAGAATGTAATATTAAGGCCCAGAAAACTGGTTTTTCCTTCCCCCCCCCCCCCCCGGAGAGCTGGCTAGCTATGAGAAGGCAGTGGGGTTTTGCCATTACTTATTTATTACTATTGTAGCTGATATGTTGAGACCTCTGTCTGAGAGCAAGAGAGCTTGAGTCAAGTGTAAGTTCAATCTCTAAGGTCAATTGTTGAAGCAAAAGGAATCAGACTTGATTTGCTGGACTCTTTCAGCAAACAGTGTCCTCAGCAGAGCACACTGCACTTTTTTTGTTTATTCTAAGCTCAGCTTGATTGCCTAAGATACCTATACCATTCCCCTGGGGAAATTCCTTGAGAAGCTAACAGTGTTCTTTCTTGTAAATAAAGGTCCCTTGTGACATGTTATGACTCTCCTCTCAGGGCACATGTTTCATTCCTATTCTGGTTACTTGAAATTGGCTGCATATCAGTCACATATGAGGCAGCATCATGCGTGGATTCACTCATGCCACTCAGCTGTGAGCCGTGTCTAGACAGGAGTTGTGTCTGTCATGCGTGGCATAGAGCAAGTCCTTAATAAGTATGCATTGAATAGATGTGCTTATCAAATAATCATCATTGGGTACCTTTTTTTGGCTATAACTAAATATAAAGGCTTTCTGTAAGCCATGATCTGCATATTTGAGGAAATTATAGTGTGAGAAGAGAGATGAAACTTCTAAGGGAACAGTTACAGTTCAGGACACTGTGTGTGCAGTGCCACAGATGAGATGCTCTAACTGAGCGGAGGAAGCAGATACATTTTAGGTGGGAGTCAGTGTTGGAGAAGAAATGATGTTCGAGCTGGGCCTTGCTGCAAGAAATCATGTGTATGTTGAGAGGAAGGGTAAGACAGAGACGTGACAAAGGAGGGGAAAATCCAGTACAGCTGTGTATTGTTCTTGGTCTGAAGGAGAAATGACAGGGGAGAACTCAGTGTGTTCTCCTCTCTGCTGGACATGACCTAGCCTTCTGCTGACCGTGGGGACCACACAGGTCATTCCGGTCGGAATTGCGGTAGACAGCATGCTTCTTCCCTGGGATTTACTCCCATTTGAATAGGATAAAGGTATAAACTTCTCAGTGACTAATGAACCTTGAAAGAGTCTTAAACACTGTTAAATCACACTCCATCGGAATTGCCCTCTCATCAGAAATACATGGGCATGTTCTGTTTCCTCGTTGGTGGCTCAGGAATGAATGAGGCATTGAGTACCGTGCAGAGCGCATCGGTCTATGTAGTGAAACAGCCCTGAACCACCTGGAGTCTCTCCAGGACAGGGTCTAGGGGTGGCCTCTTGGACTCATCAACACCCACCCCCGCCTCTGCCCACCCAACACAATTATGCTTTTTGAGACAAGAAGGAATCTTCCAACTGCAGATCTATCAGTCAGTCAAGAAGGATGCCCCTGAATATTTTGAAACAAGCCTCATAAAAGTATGAAGATATCTCTGATGGTTTTTATCCATGGAGAGCCTAAAGTAAATAAAATTTACACACACACATACCACCGTCTCCATGTAGAGAGCAGACAGCTTCAAAAGTCTATGAGAAGTGGCACTTAGTAGCTTAAAAATTAAAGATAGCTCTGAAAACCAGTGTCAATAACAGAAATAAAAATAACATTTTATTTATGTGGAAATGAAAATATACACATCTTAGCTAGTAGCTAAACAGAGCTTAAAGCCAGGTCAAGTCAGAAGGAATTCCAAAACAGTGAAGGGAATGGTAGGCAAAACTAGAACTTAATCTAAAATTATGCCCCATTTCTCCTTTACATATATAAGATAGTCTTTCTAAGGGACTTGAGAGGCTTCTCATTTGAGTGTTTTAAACAGATAACTTTGAGTCTATTGAAATCTTAGCATACTCTTTCTTTCCATTTAATTATTAAAATTCACTTTTCTGTGGGCAGGTCTAGTAAATTCTTGTTCTTGGCATTTCTTCTTGACAGTTTAGTAGACAATAAAAGCTCCCAGCTGTGTTGGGACTTTGCTCCTTGATAAATCCCACTTACCCACTTCAACTGTTCTCCTTTAGGACAGTCTGCAGTTGTTTTCCAATTTCTTCTTCCCTTCTATATCTCTTTCCTCCCCTTTCTGTCATCTCTGGCCATTTGTGGTTCTAGGAGCTGGGTGCTTTTATGTGTTGATGTTTGTTTCAAAATAGGGACCTTGGGAAGACACTGTGGGATTTATCTTTTGGACCATTGGTAGTTTGTAGCACAAAGTTGTTTTTATCTTTGGAACTACAGTTACTTTACTCAAAGCTAAGTTCTGGCTCCACACTTGGGTCACAGCATCTGTGGATTTCACCTGTGTGCACAGCTCCTAATTTGATACCAATGTAAAAGCATGACACGATCCAATTATTGCATTATACTTTGCACACCCTAGTTATCAATTCAAGGTTTGTATCCACTTAAACATCACAGAATCTATCTTGTTCCTCTTCGTGTTTTTGTGTTTTAATGTATCTGTCTTACTTTTGTTCTTGCCATGTCCCCAGCTCCTAGAATGGTTCTTAGCACCTAGTGGGCTCTCAGTAAATATTTGCTAAATGAAATCACATGTTTGTAAATAAAGAAAAAAAAAAAACCTTTAGATAAATGCTCTTAGGCACACTCGACTATGCGACTTTCTTGGAATCATTAAAGACCATCCTGGCATGGCAATGGTCAAATCTTTCAGGAACCTGCCAGCTGTCTGATATGAGACAAGTGTTACATAAAAAAGCCCAGCATGGCTGAAAGAAATACGTTGGCACCCCTTCTGGGAAGAACAGGTTTGAAAAGACTTTGAGGAGGCATCATAGTATAAATGAAAAGAATGCCAAGTTTAAAAATCAGAAAACCTGGTTAGGAATTCCAGCTTTCTTACTGCCTGTATGGCCTGGAGTAAGCCACTGATCTTAATTGACCCTCAGTTTCCTAACCCATAATGTAGAGATAATAAGACGTCTGTTGTGTTCTTAAGAACAAATGGAATAATGTATGTACAGGTGAAACCATACATAAATATACAGTGATGTTTTGCTACAATAATTATGAGTAAGGATTATGTAATGATTCTTATAAAAACAGTTTGTGAATATAAATGTGAGCATAAGTGAATATTCATTAGCACACACAGTATCTGTATTTCCCATATTACCAAGTCACTGTTTGGGGGGAGAACAACTTTATTCTGAGGTTTGCCTTACTAAAATTCTCTTATTTTCACTGAAATAGGGATCGTCCATCTCCCCACACTCAGTCTTTACCTAGTCTGTTGCCTTTGGAAGTTTATTTGACGCCTATCAGTCTCCCTTCCATTAAAATGTGAGCTCCATGAGGACAGAGGCCTCATCTGTTCACAGAGGTTTCACTAAACACCTAGAAGAGTTCTTGGCTTGAAATAATGCATTCAATAAGCATATCTAGAATGAATAAGTTAAATAATGAACAGACCTCATGGAGCTCTAAACTCTGAAATTTGGGTCCACAGGTGTATGCTGAAAACCTACAGTATGCCAAGGCTATGCTAAGATACAAAGATGCGTCAGAATCCTTGCCTTAGGGGACCTCACAGTTAGTGGGGGACACACATATATTTTCAAGAAAAAGCATTTAATGCACAAAAAGAGACATTTCCAGGTGCAGTGGGGCTGCTGAGAAGAACTTAGAATATCATGGGGTTCAGGAAAACTCTGGAGGCGATGATGCCCAAGAAGAAGCTTGAAGACAAACAGAAATGGACAGGGAAAAAGTGATGCTCTGGGGTGACGGGGCAGCATGAACAAGGGCCAAGAGACAGAGCAGATCGTGGTGTCTGGGCGAGGAACTTGCAGACGGTTTGCCAATGTCCGGGAACAAAATACAAGATCTGGAGTTTTGACAAAGTATCAGCAGAGTTAGTTAGGGGCTAAGTCATGCTCGACCCTTGGACTTTAGGTAATGGGGAGCCATGGAAGGAGCTGAAGTAATAGAATGACATGGATTGAACGGTTGTCCACCAGACTTTACCTTCCCTGAGAACTGGCTAGTCCATCGGCTGCTTCTACTTGATTTATCTTCCTGTCCCAGGGTGCTGAGGAGCAGTCAGAAGGCTAGTCCATTGGCTTTAGCCCTGGGTGAGGAGAGTGGGTCTCTGGATCTTCAGGTTTCTGCAGAAAAGTGCTTCCTTCTGACTCCCGTTTCATTTTCCAGTGATCTTCCCTGTCAGGACATATGTTTATTCTTTCCTCTGTCCTTGGCATTCCTGGGCTCTTGTAGGATGAAGCACAGGGCAGGAGGGTCAGCGTCTCTGTCAGCAGGACCAGGGGCCAGCTCACACCCATCACATTTTCCTCCTGTGTTGTGGGATCTGGTCCTTTCTCCCCCATCCTCAAGCTGTTACCTCTGCACTGGTATATTGCTTCTCCATTTGCCTCTCTGTTGCCCAAGGGGAAGCTCGTGCAGTGCTGACCCCTCTGAGATCAGCCAGTCTAGCTCATTTCTCCGTTCTGATGGCATCTCAAGTGGGGAGGAAGGAAAGCAGGAGAATGAGGAAAAGTTAACACATATTTAAAGGAAAAAGGATTGGGTAGGCCATCATTGTGCACATTACATTCCACATCCCTTTGTGATTATTAGCCATTTAAAACTGAATGGGATTTTGCAGCCAGAGATAGTCTCTGAACAGATGATTAATGGTTTAATCTGTAATAACTTTACATTTTATAGAACCCTGATAGGAGTCCACATCTGGTGAGCCAAGCTATTTAAGGCGGTGTTAATTCTGTTAATTGCTGTACGTTTATTTGAACTGCTAGCACCTGCCGGCTTTGGGATAATGTGTTTTTTGTTGCTTTTGAAAAAAGAATATACTTATTTTATCTAGTCTCACTGTCTTTTGCTGCTATCTATTGTTTGATCACAATTTTTCTTCTGGTTTTTCTTTTGTATTGTCCTCTTTTTACTTCCTATACCTTTTCCCCCTGCCCCATTCTCATTTTCCTTAACTTTATGCTTCTCAATCTCTTGTTTGGGTATCCTTCATGATTCCTCAGGTGATGCTAAATCATTCTGTCCATAACCAGGTAAATTTAGGCCATGGCATTGGGCCTAAACATTCCTTTTTCCCTAGGGTCAGAAGAGATTGGAAAATGAGAGGAGGGTTGGCTTTAGGAAGCACAAATCCAGGTTTTGAGTCTTGCCTAGACTTGTTCATTACCAGCTGCAAGACTCTCAGCCTGCTACTTGACTGCTCCCAGACTCAGCTTTTTGTCAGATAATAATAACTCAGGCATTTTTATATGGGGGGGGGCAAATGGGATAAAAAACCGAAGTGCTTAGAAACTGTAGAGCCCCTTGCCAATGCCAGTGTAACTGTGTATGTTGTTAAATGAAACCAGACTCATCTGTTTCAGGAATCACTTGCTGCCCTTTGCTGCTTCTGCAGCTAATAATAATAATAATAAAGACAGCAGAAGATGGGAGAGTCAAATTACTTTAATAAAAAGAGCAACTGAATTAAAACCTGGCCACCAGGTCCATTTCTGGTACTGATTGGAAAGCCATAACTCCTCTGTGGACACCCATGTCTTGATCTGTCAAATGAGGATTGTTACCACTGTCACACCAAACATACCCTACTGTGGAGCCCTTCTAATATAGAAAGACAAATTGGATAGCAACACAGAATTTATTCCCCTCCTGTTAGGAAGATATGCAGAAAAGCAGGGTTTAGAGGAAAGAAGGCTTTGGCAGAATGGAAGGGCTGATAACAAAAAGGGGACCGAGAGGAACAAGATTCCAACAAGGTAGAAAGAAAGAGAGACGTGAATCAGAATCTGGGAAACTGGAAGAAAGAGCAGCGGAAGACACGAAGGAAGAGACACTGTGTCTCAGGAGCTGTCTGTTGGGTTGACCATAGAAACTGCCATTTTCCTGGGTTAAAAAGTCAAATGTTGACAATGTTATGTGATTCAGTTTAAGAATAAAACTCGTGGACTTCTCTAGTGGTCCAGTGGCTACGCATCTGCCTGCCAATGCAGGGGACGTGGCTTCGATTCCTGGTCCGGGCAGATCTCACGTGTGCCACACGTACTGAGCCCACACCTAGAGCCACAAGGAAGAGTAGCCCCCTCTCACAGCAACTAGAGAAAGCCGTGCCCACCAAGGAAGACCAAGTGCAGCCAAGAGTAATCAATAAATGCATTAAGAAAAAAGAATGAAAGCTTTTTTTAAAAAAAAAAAGAGAATAAATTAGATCTTCTTGAATTAGGGCTTTCCTGATAGCCCAGTTGGTAAAGAATCTGCCTGCATTGCAGGAGACCCCAGTTTGATTCCTGGGTTTGATTCCAGTTGGTAAAGAATCTGCCTGCATTGCAGGAGACCCCAGTTTGATTCCTGGTTTGAGATTCCTTCCTCTGGAGAAGGGATAGGCTACCCACTCCAGTGTTCTTGGGCTTCCCTGGTGGCTCACCTAGTAAAGAATCTGCCTGCAATGCAGGAAACCAGGGTTCGATCCCTGGATTGGGGAGATTCCCTGGAGAAGGGAAAGGCTACCCACTTTCTGGCCTGGAGAATTCCATGGACTGTATAGTGCATGCAGTCGCAAAGAGTCAGACACAACTGAGCGACTTTCACATTCACTGAAAAGAGATTAATCTCTGGACTACCAGGAGCTGAAGTGGGCAGGGGAGGGAATGGCATACAGGGTCACGGAGGAGGAGCTGAAACCCTGGGCTACTGGGGATTCATGGTGAATGTGGGGCTTATGTCACAGAGGAGCAAGGTGTGAGCGCTTAGCCCAGAGTGGCTGTAAGAAAGCAGTGGGAGGCTGGGAAAGTGCCCAGACGGTGAGCCTTGCAATACTCAGTACTGCTGTGCTGTTAACAAGCGGGGAGAGGCTCTTCAGTTAATGCTAGAAGAACATGTCAAAGAGTGGTTTGCTCCTTATAATTGATGGGCTATTGGTGAGAACTAAGAAATGAAAACATCTTTTCAAGAGACCTGTTACTCACTTTCCCTTATTTCAGTGACTGTTTTCTGGATTTTTATTCTCCCTTATGTTCAGTCCAGTGATTTAACGTCATCGATTCCTTCCTGGCTCCCTTGGTGAGCACGTGAGCTCCCAGTCCGTCAGGAACTTCCATTCCTCTGGCTGGAGTTATTTTCTTCATAGCTGGACACCTAACCCAGTTTGCATAAGAACAGATATTCAGTTTCAGGACTTTGTATCTTGTAGGGAAGTACTTCTCCTTCTTTTGAGCTGTGACTTGGGATGGTATAGAATTTGAGCTTCTGGCTACCATCTCGCCACCCCATTGGGACTAAAAATGAAGCTAGAATGGAGAAAAGCAGAGCTAAAAGATGGGGAGAAAGTAGGTTCTGGTGTCATTTTTGAGACCCTGGATCAAACATTGTCTGCCTAGACCATCCCTGACTGTCCAGCCATCCTTGAACACATTCCTTCTTTTGTCTGAACCAGCCTGAGCTAGATTTTCTATCATTTGCAACAGACCTCTAAGTGATGTGAAAGAATTCCTTACTCCTATTTTACCCCTGTCTTCTCTGATAAGAAAATAGGTCTTTGGCCAGGAGAAGATTAAGTTAGGAAATTTAATATCAGAGCTTGTTAAGTAGCACCTAATTGCCGTGCATTAATTTAAATTTCTTGACTTAGATGAATGATATAGAGAGAATTTGAAAGTAAGATTTTTGAAATCCAGTTGATAGTTTTTGAGAAACTGTAGAGAACGGAGGAGGTTCCTAATGAAAGCATAGATCCTGCATGCTGTGGGCTTATGAGCTTCAGTGGAATCTGAGGAAGATCTTGAATTTCATAATGAACAGAAGATATGAGCCCACAGAAGAAAAAAAGAGAACTGTAGTAATTCACTAAAAACAAACCATATAAGGCTAAATTCACAAACATTATTCAAAATTGATGCTATCCTTAAAGCTCAGAAAAGTACTGTGGACCTAACATTACTAAATATCAGCAAGGCATTTGACAATACACTTTGTGATATCCTCATCAACAAGACGGGGAAAAGGGATTGGATAGAAGAGCTATTCAGTAAAGGAGTAACTCTTTAAATATACAACTGAATCCTGGTGAATGGGTCTCACGTAGAAGATTCTGGTGAATGTCCAGTGGTTTTCTCACTCAGCATTTATATTAGGAGCTTGAGGGAAGGTAGGAGAGAATGCTCATCAACTGTGCAAGTGGCATGGAGTTGAAAGGATAGAAGTTATGTGCCTGTATGTTCTGAGACTGAATTAATAAAGGTGTGAAAACGAAAGAGATTCTGGTTCTGTGTATAATTGATTGGCTGAGAGAGTAGACTCTGTAGCTAGATTTCTGTCCCCACTAGCTGTGGCATGCCGGGCAAGTTCCCTAACCCTCTTTGCACTTTACTTACTTTTTGAGTGGGGAGAATATACCTACTTGATAGGGTTCTTGTAAGTATTGACTCAGATAATAACTGTAAAATCCTTAGCACCGTGCCTGGCATACAGAGAATGTTGGGTAAGTTGCATTCATCAGCATCATCGTGATCAACACTGTGTGACGATGTGGTTACTGGGAATATTTCTCTGCAGTTCTGGATGATAAGGACTTAAACGTTTAGCTAATTGACAGATTAGAGCATGTTTAGAGCTGAGCTATGAAAAAGATAGCAGTGTACTCAAGAGTCTGACATCAAAACGAGTTGACTGATGGATCCAGAAACACTTAACCTGAGGGAAGGATGTCTGAGCCCATGGGTTGAGAGCTGTCTTCATACTTGAAAGACTGTCTTATGGATGTGGATTTAAATGTGGTTCATATATCCTTAGGCAGAAGCATTAGGGCAAGTGAGTGGAAGCTGGTACTAAATACAATGCAATCATTTCAATGAGAGCTAGTCAAAGCTACTTTGAAAAGAATGTTTTCTCTCTTACTTAAGGCATCCAAGCAAAGCACCAAATGAGTAGCCAGTCTTGATTTTTCTAGCTTCCTTCTAAACATAAGATTCTGTATACATACATATATATAGCCACTAATTTTTACATTCTAGTCCCTTTAGGCCACTGTGATGACCTGTATTGAGTATTGTGTAGAGTTCCCTGTGCTATACAGTAGGCTCTTATTACTTATCTGTTTTATATGTAGCAATGTTTATATGTCAATCCCAATACTCCAGTTTATCCCCCATTTTCCCCCTTGGTGGACTCCCCTTGTGGCTCAGCTGGTAAAGAATCCAACCTGCAATGCAGGAGACCTGCGTTCTATCCCTGGGTTGGGAAGATCCCCTGGAGAAGGGAAATATTCTGGCCTGGAGAATTCTATGGACTGTGTAGTCCATGGGGTCACAAAGAGTAAGACACTTTCCCCCTTGGTACCTATAAGTTTAGTTTCTATATCTGTGACTCTATTTCTGTTTTATAAATAGGTTCATTTTTACTATTATTTTTAGATTCCACGTATAAATGATCTCATGTGATATTTGTCCTTTTATGTCTGACTTTCTTCACTCAGTATGACAATATGTGTGTCAAATTATTATATTGTAATAATAATAATAATTCTTAAGCTTATACAGTGTTAAATGTCAATCATATCTCAGTAATGCAATTACTGAAAAATATTTTAAAAATCCCCCAAACTCACATAAGATCCTATAGCTCTATAGAAAGTGAGCCTTCTGAAAAGAATGAGACTAATTAGACCAGATTGACTGAAGACTTTCCTGATTAATCTCCATAGCCGTTGACTACACATGTCCCACAGAGACTCAGGGCTGCCCTTGTGGTAGGATTTGAGGTTCCCAGCCACTGCCATCACTTATTAGTCACTTACAATTATTTCTCTTTCCTCAGGCCTTCCCGGGCATCATCTCCATAACCATTATAACCACAGCAATTAGAATCATAATAACAATAAAGAATAACAGTTACTTAGCAGCACTTAACAGTGTGGATGCCTGTGAAGTGTGGATCTTTGTGGTTAAGTGCTTTGTATGTAATTCCTAATTTAATCCTCACAACAAACTTCTGAGGTGGATTCTGTTCTCATTGTTACCTTGATTGTAAAGATAATGCCTGCTTGGTCCAGGGTCCCTCATTTAGCAAGGCTTGGAGCTGAGATCTAAACACTGTTGCTTTCTAGACTCCGTCTTTCTCATCTCTACCAACTCAGTCGAGAGACTTGGTGAAGAAGGAAAAGAAAAGGCTTTTCAGGAAAAGGCTGGTAATTCTGTGGCTAACCCCACTCTAGGGAATGGCCTCGTACTTCTGTTTAGAGGCTTCACTTCAGAGGAGAGAGAGGTCATTTAATTCAGCAAAAATGTCTTGCTGGGAGACTGGATACAGTTGCCTATTTCTTTTACCTTGCCACTGATTGTTCTGAGCAGAAGGCAGTTATTGTTTGATTTCCAACCCTGACTGGACAAATTGATATCGCTCAACCTGTTAATGGAGGAATGATTTTCATTACGGGACGTGAGTGGGAAGTGGCTCCTCTTGGCATAAACACCAAGCGACGGAACACCTTTGTCTTGAGAGTGGAGCACATCTGTCCTTTCATTCCTTCCTAATATGTTCTGTGAAGTTGGAGTTATTTGCCTCTGATGCCCTCAGAAAGCCAGAATGAGAAGCTTTTTAGGCTTATGATGAACTTTCAGGCTGATTCTAGGCATCTCTCATTTAGTTTTGCCATCTTTTTTTTTTTTTTTTTCCTGTTCAGGATAAATTCAGTGGAACTCATTGCTTTCTAAAAATGTCACTTATTTACAGCAAATGTAATCTACCACAACATTCCCACTGAGACAAAATCTCTTGTGTCTTCAAATGCCTCAGAGGAGACAGAAAAAGTAGTCTTTGTACACATACACTTACAAGGATAAAGTCATCATTGAGCTTATTAATTAGCGAATGCTTTTTAAAATTGCTTTGCAAACACTGAAATGACTCTTAATATTAGCATTACATGCTTCTGTGACCTCGTGTTCCAATCCCCCATGTGGACAGTGTGCCGCGACTATTTTCTGCATAAATTTCAAGAGAGGCAGTGGGGCACATTTTCCACTTGGCAAATCGGTGGATATGCAGCGTGAGGAAGCAACACTGCACACTGATTACTGACCAATAAAGTTCTCCGTCTTCCCCCTCCTGCAGCTCCTCCCTCCCAGCTAGTGTCCGCAGATGGTCCGTCTCATACTCTGGGGAGAAAATGGGAACAGTTCCGCTTGGTCAGTTCCTCTTCCTCCACTTGTAGATTTACCTGCAAAGATAGTGGCTCAGCTGGTAAAGAGGCCGCCTGCAGTGTGGGAGACCTGGGTTCAGCCTCTGCGTTGGGAAGATCCCCTGGAGAAGGGAGAGGCACTCCAGTATTCTGGCCTGGAGAAGTCCATGGACCATAGAGTCCATAGGGTCACAAAGGGTCGGACATGACTGAGCGACTTGCACTTGGCTTCACTGCGAAGATAGTCATTGCTACCTTCTCTCCTCCTGCCTTACAGGAGGAGCTCTCCTTTTCTCTGAGTGTAACTGCTGTTCTCTCCTGCATCTTTTGAGATTTAGCCCTTTTAGGGAATCTCTCCCTTTTGGTCACCTTAGCTCTTCTCTTCACCTCTTTTCTATTCCCTCAACTAGAGATATGCTCAAAATCATTTTCTTGATCCTGTGTCCTGCTGAATCTGCAGCTTAGCTCATTCCCTGTTACAATGAAGGACTTCTTAGGGAAACTGCACATGTGCTCCACCTTCCCTCCCTCATGCTTCTCTGGACCCTCCACAGGGGCATGCCGTACACTGAAGCACTACACTTGTCCTCAGCCAGAGCAGATTATTGCTGGCTTTGTCTTGCTTAAGCTAGGAACACCTTACTGTGTGATCTATGGTGCTCAGTCCTTAACTGCATTGTGTTCTAAGTGCTGTCACACTTTATACCACATTGTATTGTATTTCAATGATCCTCTGCTGATAAGTTTCCCCAGTAGTATGAGCTACTGGAAGGCAAGGACTAGGATTTCTACAGATTGAGTGCTCACTGTAGCATTAGACATAAGTCCTGGTGCATTAGTATCTGGAAAATATTCTTCAAAAAATAGATATTTGTGCATATCAGTAATAACATTATTGCTTTACATTTGCAATGTCTGCTATATCCATTTTCTGAACAGTGTATCATTCACTCACTTCTTCGTGACTGCAGTAAATACCCATGGAGTGTTCTAAGTGATGGAGTTTGTGATAAACGAGACCCTGTATGAGATCCCTGAGCTTACGGAATTCATGTTATGGCTGAAGGAGACTAATAGTAAATGTGTAAACACCTAATTAAGATACTTTAAAATAGTGATATGTGGTATGAAGTAAGTAAAGGAGAATGTTTGTGGTTAGACATCAGGCTTCTCTTCAAAGGTCCAAGCTAGGCAATATCAACATATCAAGCTTACCTCCACCCTGGGGTCTTCATGAAGGGGAAGGAGATCGGGTCTCTGTTTTTAGACTGAGGGGTCAGGGAAGGGCTGCCTGAAGAGGTGACAATTAAGCTGGGACCGAGGATGCAGGAGAGAGCCACACAAAGATCTGGGAGAGACGCTTTCAGTCTAAGGAAGCTGTGAGAATGAAAAGGACCCCAGCAAGTGAAGAGTGGTGTGTTCCAGGCATGGCAGGGATACTGATACAGAAAGCAAACTGTGGTTACCAGAGAGCAGTGGAGAGGGGCTGGGGCAAGTTAGGAATATTGCTTAAGAGATACAAACCACTATGTATAAAGTCGATAAGAAACAAGGATACATTGTACGGTGCAGGGAGGGTTGTAGCCATTCTCTTTTAATGACTTTCACTGGAGTGTGTAATCTGTAGAAATACTAACTCACTGTGCTCGACACTTGAAACTAAAATAGTTTTGTAAATAAAATACACTTCAATTAAAAAAGAGAAGTGATAAGGAAACCACTGTGACTGTGGCTCAGAGAGAGGTGGGGAGAGGAGAAAATGTTTGTGATTAGACATCAGGCTTCTCTTCAAAGGTCCAGGCTAGGCAATATCAACATATCAAGCTTACCTGCACCTCTGGGCCTTTGTTTGCTGTTTGTCCAGTCTGGGCTGACTTTCTCTCTCCCGTTATTCAAGAGAGCAGGGTGTCTGTCCAGGTTTCTAAGCTCACCTGTGCAGAGTGTCCCCTCTCCTGTCACCACCTGGCATTTACTGTTATTCCCCCTTTCTCTTGTGCCTTTGATCTTTGTTTTCCTTTGCAGGCTACAAACATGTGCTAGTCTAGCCTATCCTTGCATGAAACCCTTGCCTTTACTTGTACCTTCTTAAACTCAGAGAAAGTGTATTTCTTTCCCAGAGATTGTAGGTAAGGAGAAAAAACACAGAATGGTTTTGAGGTTTGAGAAAGGACTGATGACTGTAGCTCAAAACATGAACTCCTTATTGCCAAATTCAGACTTAAATTGAAGAAAGTAGGGAAAACCACTAGACCCTTCAGGTATGACCTAAATCCAAATGCCTTACAGTGAAAGTGACAAATAGATTCAAGGGATTAGATCTGAGAGACAGAGTGTTTGAAGAACTATGGACAGAAATGACATTGTACAGGAGGCAAGGATCAAGACCATCCCTGAGAAAAAGAAGTACAAAAAGGCAAAATGGTTGTCTGAAGAGGCCTTACAAATAGTTGAGAAAATAGAGAAGCTAAAGGCAAAAGAAAAAAGGAAAGATATACCCATTTGAACTCAGAGCTCGAAAGAATAGCAAGGAGAGATAAGAAAGCCTTCTTCACTGATCAGTGCAAAGAAATAGAGGTAAACAATAGAATGAGAAAGACTAGAGCTTTCTTCAAGAAAATGAGAGATACCAAGGGAACATTTCATGCAAAGATGGTTTCAATAAAGTACAGAAATGGTATGGACCTAATAGAAGCAGAAAATATTAAGAAGATGTGGCAAAAATACACAGAAGAACTATAAAAAAAATCTTCATGATCCAGATAATCACAATGGTGTGATCACTTACCTAGAGCCAGAGATCCTGGAATGCAAAGTCAAGTGGACCTTAGAAAGCATCACTATGAACAAAGCTAGTGGAGGTGATGGAATTTCAAATTCCAAAAGATGATGCTGTGAAAGTGCTGCAGTCAACATGACAGTAGATTTGGAAAACCCAGCAGTGACCAACCACAGGATTGGAAAAGGTCAGTTTTCATTCAAATCTCAAAGGCAATGTCAAGCAATGTTCAAACTACCACACAGTTGCACTCATCTCACACACTAGCAAAGTAATACTCAAAATTATCTAAGCCTGGCTTCAACAGTACGTGAACTGTGAACTTCTAGATGTTCAAGCTGGATTTATAAAAGGCAGAGGAACCAGAAATCAAATTGCAAACATCTGCTGGATCATCAAAAAAGCAAGAGAGTCCAGAAAAGTATCTGCTTCTGTTTTATTGACTATACCAAAGCCTTTGACTGTGTGGATCACAACAAACTGTGGAAAATTCTGAAAGAGATGGGAATTCCAGACCACCTGACCTGCCTCCTGAGAAATTTGTATGCAAGTCAAGAAGCAACAGTTAGAACTGGACATGGGAAAATGGATTGGTTCCAAATAGGGAAAGGAGTACGTCAAGGCTGTATATTGTCACCCTGCCTATTTAACTTATATGCAGAGTACATCATGGGAAATGCCAGACTGGATGAAGCACAAGCTGGAATTAAAGATTGCCAGGAGAAATATCAATAACCTCAGATATGCAGATGACAGCACCCTTATTGGCCAAAAGTGAAGAACTAAAGAGCCTCTTGATAAAAGTGAAAGAGGAGAGTGAAAAAGTTGGCTCAAAACTCAACATTCAAAAAATGAAGATCATGACATCCAGTCCCATCACTTCATGGCAAATAGATGGGGAAAGAATGGAAATCATGAGAGACTTTTTATTTTGGGGGGCTCTAAACTCACTGCAGATGGTGACTGCCCCCATGAAATTAAAAGACACTTGCTCCTGGGAAGAAAAGCTATGACCAACCCAGACAGCAACTTAAAAAGCAGAAACATTACTTTACCAACAAAGGTGCATCTAGTCAAGGCTGTGGTTTTCCCAGTGGTCACGTAGGGATGTGAGAGTTGGACTATAAAGAAAGCTGAGCACTGAAGAAGTGATGCTTTTGAACTGTGGTGTTGGAGAAGACTCTTGACAGTCCTTGGACTGCAAGGAGATCCAACTAGTCCGTTCAAAAGGAAATCAGTCCTGAATATTCATTGTAAAGACTAACGCCGAAGCTGAAACTTCGGCCACTTGATGTGAAGAACTGACCCCTTTGAAAAGACCCTGCTGCTGGGAAAGATTGAAGGCTGGAGGAGAAGGGGATGACAGAGGATGAGATGGTTGGATGGCATCACCGACTCAATGGACATGAGTTTGAGCAGGGTCTGGGAGTTGGTGATGGACAGGGAAGCCTGGTGTGCTTCAGTCCACAGGGTCACAAAGAGTCGGACGTGACTGAAGTGAACTGAAGTGAACTGATGAGAAAACTCACATGGATGACCCATGTCCTCACTACACTAGAGGCAGGTCACAGTGTATTAAGTGTGAGAAGAATGCATGGTTATATATAATCCAGTAGGTTTAGAGTACCTGACGCTACTATCATCAAAGTGAAGTTGCTCAGTTGTGTCTAACTCTTTGCAACCCCATGCACTATAGCCTACCAGGCTCCTCCATCCATGGGATTTTCCAAGCGAGAGTACTGGCATGGATTTCCATTTACTTCTCCAGTGGATCTTCCCGACGTAGGGATTGAACCCGGGTCTCCCACATTGCAGGCAGATGCTTTACCATCTGAGCCACCTGGGAAGCATCAACCTTTCACTCAAATTGGAAATGTCTGGGTGAACCTTGATCTTTCCTTCGCATTCCCCTTCTTCTGCTCTCCTCTCATGGCATCAGCCATACATCCCATTGACACGCCCCCATTGTATTTCTCATTCATTTCTTTCCTTTCCGGGTGGTTGGCTCCCTCCTTTCCCCCTGCCCTTGCCTGTCGTCATGGTGTCATAAGGAGTCTTCCCACCTCCGGTCTCTCTGCTGGTTTCTAATAGCCCGCATCCTGCCCCACCTTGTCTTCTCTGCTGCACATCAGCCACATCCATTGCCCACTGAGAGCCCATGTTCTCCAGCTGCCCGCTCATGGCCTTCTATAGTTGGTTTCAACTTTCTTGCCTCTGCTTCATACCTCCTCTCCCTGCCGAACCAGAGTGGCTATTACATCTTATTCGGAATATACATTTTGAGTTCTTGCTTCTAAAACTTCTGTATTTGGATCTCCTAGTCAAGGATTTCATCTTTTATCTCTGCCATCTGACTCTTACACTTTCCTCCAGGACTCCATTCATGGTCACCTGCTTGACCAGTCACCTTGGTCCGCAGTGTTCTCTCTCACTTCTGACCTCTCCGCTTGTGTATATGATGTGTATATGCTATCTGCATATGTATATATGGTATGGCCTGTGAGAGCTCAGACTTGGGAGGCACACTTCCAGACTTTAAATTTTTGCTTTGCCACTCACTATCCACATTCCTTGGACAAGTCAGTTAGCGTCTCTGCAACTCAGTTTCTCCACCTACATGCTTTTTCATTGACGTATAATTGACTTGCCACGTTGTGCTGGTTTCTGGTATACCGCAAAATGATTCGGTTATATGTATATATGTGTATATATATATATTTTTTCATTATGGTTTATTATAGGATAACTAATACAGTTCCTTGTGCTACACAATAAGACCTTGTTTATCTCTTTTATATGCAGTAGTTTGTATCTGCTAAAGCGAAGCTCCTAATCTATCCCTCCTGTACCCCCTTTCTCCTTTGGTAACTGTAAGTTTGTTTTCTGTGTCTATGAGTCTCTTTTCTGTTTTGTAAATGAGGTCATTTGTGTTGTATTTTAGATTCCACTTGTGAGTGATAACATGATGTTTGTCTTTCTCTTTCTGACTTACTTCCCTCACTATGATAACCTCTAGGTCCAGCCATGGTGTAAATGGCCTTTTTTCATTATTTTTATGGCTGAGTAGTATTCCAGTTTGTATGTATACCACATCTTCTTTCTCTGTTCACCTATCAGTGGACATTTATGTCGATTCCACCTTTTGGATACTGTGAGTCATGCTGCTATGAACAATGGAGTGTGTGTGTCTCTTTGCATTTTCTCCAGTTCTGTGCTCTGGGATTGCTGGATCATATGGTTGATGTATTTTTAGTTTTTTAAGGAACCTCCTTACTGTTTAGCAATAGTAGTTGCACCAATTTAAATTCCCACCAAGAGTGTAGGAGGGCTCCCTCTTTTTCTCACACCCTCTCAGCATTTGTTATTTGTAGACTTTTTAATGATGGCCATAAAATGGATATTTTAATAGTACCTACCTCATAGAATTTTTATGAGAATTAAATGAAGTGATACAATACCAGTACATGGTAAGTGCTCAGTAAATATTGGCTATTATTGCCGTGTATTTGGTCCTTAAAATGTCCTGCATTTGTTAACTTTTCTGGCAGACATATAATCCCTTTGAGGCAGAGAGGTTTTTGTAGTTTCAGCAGTAAAGTTTATACTGTAGGTTTATTCATTAAAGAGAGTGGGAAGTAATATATATCCCTTGAATGAATTTCTTGACTGACTGTAAGGAAGTTGCTTTTTCTCCATACCACAGTTTGACCTCAATTAAAATGATCCCATCTGCAAAATTAAGATAATAATTTCTTCTTTATAGGTAGTGCACAAAGCAACTTTCATTCAATAAAAGGTATGCACATGTATGGTATATGAATCCAATGATCTCATATTTTTTGAATTGCTGGTAATCAAATGATATTGTGATGGTATTAGCATGCTTTTTAATTCATAGACAGTTTTAATGAAACAGTTCTGGAAGTTAATGTTTAAAATGCTAAAGGAAATAAAGCTTACTTACAACATCAGATATTAGCGGGATGCTCACCAATGTCCCTTTCAAGTCTAAAATTCGTATAAATTATTAATTGCTTTAAAATGTCTTACAATCCCTCAGTTACCTTTAAAGGATTGATTGGATGAGCCTCTATTATGTTCCAGGCGTAGTGTCTGGAATACCAAGTGAACTGGGCAGGCATCCTTCCTTGGGAGATCTTTGAGTTCGGAGGTTGGCAGCTTTTTCTGTAGAGGGCCAGGTTAATGGTTCTCCACTGGTGGCAGTTTTGACCACAAGGAACATTTGGCAGTTTATGGAGACACTTTGGGTTGGCAAGAGTGGTGTGAGGGGATAGGTGGAGTGAAGCAAAGGGGTGGTGAAGTCATGGAGTTGCATTGCTACTGGCATTTAATGGGTGGAGGCCAAGGCTTACGCTACTCACCCTGCCACACAGAAGACAGTCCTTCTATGGCAAAGAAGTATCCAACCCAGAGGCTCAACTGTGCTAACATGGAGACTCTGGACCAGAAAATACGTAGTAAATCGGTAGTAAAGATATGGTTTTGTGGCCCAGGGGTCTCTGTCACAGCTACTGAGTTCTGTCATTGTACCAGGAGAGCAGCTACAAATAATAGGTAAACAAATGGCTAAGTCTGTATTCCAATAAACTTTCTTTACATAAGAAAATAGAGAGTGGGTTGGATTTTGTCCTAGGACAGTAGTTTATTGTCCCCTGCTCTAGGTGACATGGTAAACAAAACCGTATAATTACATTATGTTAAGCTGTGTGGTCCAAGTTTTCACAGGTTTTTTAGTAAAGCTCAAAATATGGGCAGTTTGCCTAACCTGAGCTGTTAGAGATGGTTTCTTGAAGGAGAAAGACTATAACAAAGTTTTTTGTTTGTTTGTTTTCTTGAGTGGAAGTGGAAAGTGAAAATGTTAGTCACTCAGTCACGTCCATCGCTTTGCGACTCCGTTTACTGTAGCCCACAAGGCTCCTCCGTCCGTGGGATTCTCCAGCCGAGTACTGGAGTGGGCTGCCATCCCCTTCTCTGGGGGATCTTCCTGAGAGAACCCAGGTCTCCTGCATGGCAGGCAGGTGTTTTACCCTCTGAGCCCCCAGGGAAGCCCCAGAAGAGGGAATAGCATCAAGACGTGCGGAATAGTGTCGTGAGTGTGGGGGACTATTAATAAGGATAAAGGAAGTAGGAGAGGTAGCAATGGCAATCCTAGCAGCCAGCACATAGTAGGTGCTTACTGTGTGCCAGGAACTCTTCTTAGGATTTCACCTATGTTGATTCATCTCCTAGAAACAGAACTCGTTGTGGCTGGGGTGATACGCGATTAGGCTGAAGATGTGAGTATGTTCTGGAGCTAGGATTTTATTCAACATTTGGATAAAACTCAGAATGAGAAAAGCATCAAGGAAGCGATTAGTAAGACTTCTCAAATTGATTGAACCTTAAGAGTAGAGAGAGGTCACAAGTTTCTGGTTTGGTGAGACTAATAGAGTATAGTAGTGCTGGGGGAGAGGTAAGCTTAATGGGGAAAATGGTAAGTTTAATGTTGAACGTGTTGTATTGGAGATACTTGTGTTCTCTAGAGTTCACAGTCAAGTTCAGATAGATGGAGCTGCAAGTGTAACATTATTTGAAATTGATGAACTCAGGTAAGAAAGCACGTCAAAGAGAAGAATGGATTAAAAATATAAAAGAATCCTGAGGGTCACTAGTATTTTTTTTTTTTAAAGTGGATTTAAAGGAAAAGTCTAGAAGGTAGGAGAAAAATCTGAGAAAGTGCTATCATGAATGGCGATAAGAAGAAAGTTTCCAGGACTTAGTGCTAAAGCGAGCACTGGGAAGTTGAGAAGTGAAAGGGCCAAGTAGCAGAATTCAGAGTTCAAGGATAATTTTATTTTGCTTTTGAATCAGTGTTACATAATCGTTTTGAAAGTCAAAGGCAAAGAAACCAGTACAAGTGGAGAAGCTAAAGATATAAAAAACATAAATGTTGAAGCAATATTCCAGGAGAGAATTCCAAATTTTTCTTAAGTATTCATTAGGTAACAAGAAATCTCATGGAGAAATACTTTGTGGGCTTATTTTGAGTTGCAGTACATTTTTAAAAAAATGCATTTTATGTAATCTTTCAACAATTAATATTTTGTAGTTATATTCTCCTTCCCCCTCATTGATTAGATTTATCATTAGACTTTACTGAAGTTATGGGCTTGAGGGACTCAATATCTATGTGTTATAATGTCTAAAAACCACAATTGTAGAACAGCAAAACTTTGGGGATATTATTATGTGATTAGCAAATAGGACACGAACCTCATAGATATGAAATTTTAAGACACCACAAATTATGTAGAACACAGTGTCAGTTTAGTTGAGTTCAATTCACTTTAAGTCTTTCATTGAATGTCATGCATTTTTATTAATAGTGATGTGACAGAATGTTTTGCTCTCAAACAGCTTGCCATCTTATCTGTTTTGTATGTTTATTGCACAAAGGATTTACAGCAACTAAATGTGTAGTTGATGGGGAAGGATTTACATACACAAAAGCACTTGAATTCTAATCATGAAGAAATGTAATGAAATGCTGTTATCACATGTAGAATCAGTGGTGCAAGCAATGTGTATTTGCAAGAAGGGAGAGTCTAGCATGTACTGGAATACTGGAAGGTAAATCATCTCCGCTTACCAGCTCTGTGTGATGCTCTTCTCTGGAGAGAATTTAGTTAACTGAAATACTTTTCTAACAGAAAAACAACAGGGATAGAGAGCCAAGGGTGATCCAAGCTACCTTGGCTCCTCGAGGACAAACTGTATCTTACCTGTGTGTTCCCCTGGGCCAAGGCACCATGGCTACCATGCATTAAGGGCATTGATGACATTTGGCCATTGGATCAGTGCAGCAGAGGCAGGTTGGACCAAGTGCTTTGTGGACACTGCAAATAATGGTGCTAATGACAAAGAGCTTAAAGATCAAGAGAAAGTGAATTGTGAAAACTCCATCTGTAGAGGACTGGGAGTGAAAATATCTTTGCAGAAGAAGAGAAGGCTCAGCGTTGGATTCATTATCAAGTGGGAGTTGGCCACAACCACTGGGTTCTTTCCTCTCTTGTAACAGCATGGGTTCATAAAGATGTGCTTTCTGTATGAATTGTGCTCAGTCAGTCGTGTCCCACTCTTTGCCACCCCATGGACTGTAGCTCACCCCGTGGACTGTAGCTCATCAGGCTTCTCTGTCCATGTGATTTTCCAGGCAAGAATATGGAAGTCGGTTGCCATTTCTTACTCCCGGGGATCTTCTAGACCCAGGGACTGAACCAGCGTCTCTTGCATCTCCTACGTTAGCAGGACGATTCTGGGAAGTCACAGAGTCTACAGAATGAATGAATCAGTTCTAGCTTAAGATGGACAGATAAAAAATAAATGCCCAGTAATTCCACCATAGCAGTTCCTTGTGAAAGAAATTTAAGGTTAAGGTAAAAGTGAAAGTTGCTCAGTCATGTCCGACTCTTTGAGACCCCATGGACTATACAATCCATGGAGTTCTCCAGGGCAGAATACTGGAGTGGGTAGCCTTTCCCTTTTCCAAAGGTTAAGGTAATGTTTTATTAAAAAAAACTACTGAAATCCATAAGACTTTTGGTTCTCACCTCTAAGGGTTAATCACATTGGCTGTTTCACAAAATAGCACTGAGAATGACTGCACGGTGATTTTTGCTCGCT
The DNA here is from genome assembly GCA_006410615.1 of Neotragus moschatus. Lineage (NCBI taxonomy): Eukaryota > Metazoa > Chordata > Mammalia > Artiodactyla > Bovidae > Neotragus > Neotragus moschatus. The sequence goes on along the minus strand of SJYA01001449.1, from coordinate 522,187 downwards.
TTCAGTCCCTATAGGCGAAAAAGCCTTTCTGAAAGAGATTTGAAAATTGTGGAGTCTGATAACACTGGTAGTTGTCAGGTTTTTCTCTAATGAACAGCTTATCAGTAAATGTGCTCAGTGGTTAATTACCACATTAGGGCTTATTGGTAAGAAGTGTAGTAGAATGCCCATTATCCTTATGCAAATGGGGATTTACTGCAGGTTAAATCCTGTGACCTGAAATCTAAGTCGCCTGTCATAAATGAGGAGATCTATGTAGGAGCCCTGCTGGGATTGGCAGTGACAAAGGACCCTGGGAGTCGGGTGAATGAATCATGACTGGGTAGGTGGGACTTGCTCTTTGGAATGTCTCACAAAGCCTAGTGGAGCTAATTGTGCTGCAGAGGCTGTTGGGTGTTTTTGTTTTGCTTTGATTTTGTTTAATTTTTCAGGGCAGCCAGGTGGCCCAAGCCACTCATGATGCCAAAGGGTGTCCTTCACCAGATGGCTTGGGACATTTGGGATGGTGGGAATCAGATAGAGATATTATGCTTTCAAGAGACCTGCCCAACTAGGGTGTGGATCCTCAGATAAAGATTCGAGAGTCCTAGGTGTTTCCATCAGCTTTCAGTTCAGTGCAGTCAAGTCACTCAGTCGTGTCTGACTCTTCGAGACCCCCATGGACTGCAGCGTGCCAGGCTTCCCTGTCTATCACCAACTCTTGGAGCTTACTCAAACTCATGTCCTCGAATTGGTGATGCCATCCAACCATCTCATCCTCTGTCGTCCCCTTCTCCCGCCTTCAATCTTTCCCAGCATCAGGGTCTTTTCCAGTGAGTCACTTCTTCACATCAGGTGGCCAGAGTATTGGAGTTTCAGCTTCTGCATCAGTTCTTCCATCAGCCTAGATTGCTATAACAAATGCCATAGACTGGGTGGCTTAAGCTACAGACTGCTTCTCCCAGTCCTGGAGGCTGGGGAATCTAGGATCAAGGTGGCCACAGATTTGTCTAATGATTTCCTGGTTTGTCAATGGCCATCTTCTTGCTGTGCTTTCACGTGGTGGAGAGATGGATCATCTCTCTTGTGTATCTTCTTATGAGGACACTAATCCCATTGTAAGGGCTCTACCGTCTCGACCTCATTACTTTTCAAAGGCCCACCACTCTGAGGAGTATCACTCTGAGGATTAGGGCTTCATCATAAGATTCAGCCCATTGCACCTGAAAAGGCTTGGGACTCAAAGCAGAGAAGGCCAGACTCAGTACACTAAGATTCACAGCCACCTCTTATATTTCAAGAGGAATGGAGCTCAAGGCAACATAGTCAAGAGAAGGCAGGTCTGCAGTAGAACAGGGTGAGTGTCACACAGTGGCCACCTGGGAGCCAAGCTCCAGAGTGCCCCTGGGTTGACAGATCTAATCCCACACCTTTACTAGAAGCTGGGATGGAGGTAGCTATTGAGCCTCCTGTCCCTCAGGACTGACTCAGGAGAGAAGGTCACTTGGGGCCCTGTGGGTCTCTGAAGTTCTACTCTGCTGACTTGAGGTTGAAACCAGGCAGGAGCTGGTCTGACATAGTCAAAGCCACATTCAAATCTATTTGCTTATAAAAGGAGGTTGGTGTTTAGAGACTTCTAATACATTTATGGGCACTGATTGATATGTCTGCAAACAGTAGGGGCCCTTTGTGAAGCCCTGGAACCCTGGCTAATATCCCCTACCCCTGGCATATTGAAATCCATAACCAAGAATAAGAGGCTCTCAGCATCTCAGGGACAGGAAAATCTTTATTTCAGAGGTCTCTTAAATGAATCATTAGTACCCAGAAGGGAAACTAGAGCCTTTCGTGCCTCGGGCTTGTGTCCAGGTCATTTGGGTGGGGAACAAGACTTCTTAGCACACCCAGAGCGTTTGTGCGGCTGGGCAAAGGAGTTGTGGTTTCAGCGCTCATCCATTAGCAGTGAGTGTGGTGGGTGAGAGTTCTTTAATTGGTCCCCCGGGTGAAAACAGCCTGGTATTTATAGGTTATCAGCAAAAGGAGGTTGGGGAGGCTCCAGGTGAGTTGTCAGCTTTATCCCAGTGACTTTTATGTCTTTCAGGTCACGTTAAAATATTTCACTTGAATCAGGAAATCTGTTGTCCTTTTCAGTCCCATCCTAAATTCATGGTCTTAGTTGTTAGAAGCATCCATAGAAAGCACCCTTCCATCCTCATAATCCCCCATTACAAAGAGTAGCATGGCGTTCTCATTTAAGGACAGTACAAACCGTTTTAGCGGTAGGATGTAATCTGTGAATTACCGAGGCAGACAAGGAACATGGAGCAGCGGCGTGTTTCCCATACAGCAAGTACTCAGTGGAGTGAAGAACAATTAGAGAGGCAGCCAAGAAGCTGGGGCCCGGCCCAGAAGAAGCACTTACTCACTTGTTCAGAAAATGTTAGACCAAATGCAGCTTTGAGATACCAGATACCCTATCTGGTATCGTTGTCCTACAAACTGCCTTAAAGTCTAGGTGAGAGGCAGAATTGAGGGACCTTCTTTTCCTTGAACCTCACCTTCTTGACTGCTTCTAAACATTGGAGGCATGAGGGGTCTTCCAAAAGAGAATCAGCCCAAGATCATTTTATAGCAACCAATGCATGAGACATAAGAAATAAAGCAATGAAAATAATCTAATTCTCATATAAAAGAAAGACACAAGAGGTGGTTCTTCTGAGAGCCCACTATATAGAAAAGAGGCCCAAGAGGAAAGCTTCGTGCAGAGATCCAGGAGAGTAGCTGACCTACTTTATTTCCATTTAGTAAAGCTTTATCTCTCTTAAAGGGCTTCCCAGGTGGCACAGTGGTAAAGAATCCACCTGCGAATGCAGAAGAAGCAGGAGATGCAAGTTCAATCCCTGGGTCGGGAAGATTCCCTGAGTAGGAAATGACAACCCACTCTGGTATTCTTGCCTGGGAAATCCCACGGGCAGAGGAGTCTGGCGAGCTACAGTCCGTGGGGTTGCAAAAGTGTAGGACCCGACTTGATGAGTAAGCACACACATACCTGTCTAAAAGCTTTCAGTCCTTCTTAAGTAGGTACTGGGTCACTGATGAATTAATTTTGCCCTCAGCCATCTCAGAGCTTGGAGAAGAGGTGAGAAGAGAAGCTCTGAGCTGTCCCTAGTGAAACTATAGGATAAAATAAATTTTATCATTATGCCAGCTCAGACATATTGGTGGTAGAGTTACAAAGGATTCTGTTTCACAGGAAACAATTTTCTTTGTATTGCTATGTTGCTTTGTAGTTCACGTTTTACCATTTTACTGTACGTGTTTATATCCTTAAGCAAATTTTCTATAATCTGCATGTTTAAAATTTATACAAATGATGTCTTACTATACATATCTTCGTACAACTTGCTGTTTTATTCAATATAACATTTTTAAGATTTATCTTAGAAGATTCACTTAAAGATAGAAGATGGTAGACTTCAATTATGCTTGTTAACTTCTGTTTAGCGTCCCACTGTCGGAACATACTTTGTTTTGCTTATTTCATGCCATTTTCTAGCGTGGCTCAATATTTAGGTTGTTTCCAGTTTCCAGCATTTCAGTTAAGGCTAGAGTGAATGCCCTGCATGTGTTTTTATTCATGTCTGCCAGAAGTGAAGTTGCCTGTGTGTCTATTCATAACTTTACCAGATATTGCCAAACTGCTCTCCAAGTTAGTATGCAAATTTGCACTCCCACTAGCAGCAGGTAAATGTCTCCTTGATCTTTGACAATATTTGGCATTGACTGTAAGTCTTATAGTATAAACCAGCTCAATAGAGGTTAAGCAAGATTTATCCTATAAAATACCATATAAAATATATACTGACAGCTTTCTCTCATTTTAAGTTCCTCACTCCTACTGAGAATCCACAGACTTTAAGGGGAAATAAACTGTGTGCTTCCTGTTTCCTTCTTACTCTGTGAAGCCTCAGTGCAAAGCTTCTCATTCAGTTCTTAGTTTGGAGCCCGTCTCTTTATCAGAAGAAACTTGTCTTTCTGCTTGAAAATGATGTAGTTCTTCTGAAAAGTGAAAGTGTTAGTCACTCAGTCGTGTCCAACTCTTTGCTACCCCATGGACTGTAGCCCTCCAGGCTCCTCTGTCCATAGAATTCTCCGAGTGTTTTTGCCATTTCCTTCTCTCCGGGATCTTCCTGACCCAGGGATCGAACTTGCGTCTCTTATATCTCCTGCACTGGCAGGTGAGTTTTTTATCCCCCGTGCCACCTGGGAAGCCCAAGATACACACTACATTATATAAAATAGATTAACAGAGAGCCACTGTATAGCACAGGGAACTATATTTAATATCTTGTAATAAATTGTAATGGAAAATAATCTGAAAAAAGAAAAAATATGTATATGTAAAAAAAAAAAAAACGAAATCACTTTGCTCTCTACCTAAGACAATGTAAATCAACTGAACTTCATCAAAAAAAAAAAAGATAAAGTAAAACACAACAAAATCTCCAAAGCAGATAATTATTACTGAGCCACCAAAAATGAAGGCATCAAAACTGTTAAAAAAAAAAAAAAAAAAAAAAAGATGTTTTCATGGAAAATGTTATTCCCCAAATATGTTCATTTTTTCCGACATTAGGATTTATTTTTCTGGGGTGTGGATTAGGAAATCCACAGTTAGGAAATTCTTGGGTTCTCCCTAGAGTTGAGTTTAAAATGTGTGAGCAGCTTTTGACTCTCTTGGAACTATGGCTCCCAACAATTCCTTTCATGGAACGCCGTAAAGTTGTGTCTTAGAGTGGACTATGTAGTTGACCTCACCTGCCATGACCATTACTGTGGACCCCCTCATGTGTCTTTTTCTTGCATTTTCTACAAAAGTTAAAGCAAAATATTTATTTTGGCTGTTATGTGACAAAGAAACAAAACGAAACTTCATCATGTGGTTTAGCTTAAAGACTCAGATGTGTGAAAAGCAGATTCCCTCTCTCAATTGTTAATTTCAATTTGATAAGTTAATTTTAGTAGCATACCAATGTATATAGAAAGCTATCTGTTCTTTCAGGATCATGGTGCTGAGATTAGAATGGTGTCAGTTTTGCTTCTGTTTTTTTGTTAATCGAAAGTGAAATTTGATGCTACAGGGTTCTTCTCAGTTCAGTTCTCTCACTCAGTCGTGTCTGACTCTTTGCAACCCAATGGACTGCACCATGCCAGGCCTCCGTGTCCTTCACTATCTCCCAGAGCTTGCTCAAGCTCATGTCCTTCGAACTGGTGATGCCATCCAACCATCTCATCCTCTATCGTACCCTTCTTCTCCCACCTTCAGTCTTTCCCAGCATCAGGGTCTTTTCTAATGCGTCAGTTCTTCTCATCAAATGGCCACAGTATTGGAGCTTCAGCTTCAGCCTCAGCCCTTCCAATGAATATTCAGGACTGATTTCCTTTAGGATGGATGGGTTGGATCTCCTTGCAGTCCAAGTGACTCAATAGTCTTCTCTGACACCACAATTCAAAAGCATCGATTCTTTGGCATTCAGACTTGTTTATGGTCCAACTCTCACATCCACACATGACTACTGCAAAAACCATAGCTTTGGCTAGATGGACCTTTGTTGGCAAAGTAATGTCTCTACTTTTTAATATGCTGTCTAGGTTTATCATAGCTTTTCTTCCAAGGAGCAAGAATGTTCTCATAGACAGCTGAAAGTAGTTTGACGAGGATGGAAAGTTTGAAATCATTGAATTATTTGGCTTGAATAAACTGAGTATTCCTTAATTAATGTATCAAGTAACTACTAAGTGCTTCTCTGTTGGTATATGTCAGGCACTGTGTTAAGTGTTGATGATTCAGTGATGATCAGAGAGAAGATATCCCATACCTTGTCAAGATCTGAGGTCTAGCTTCCATCATCTTTTTATAAATGTGGTTTTTAAGGATACAGAATTCCATAGCCAATTGGAAGGATCTTTGATCTTTATGGCTTTAACATTTAACTTAAAAAGTAACATAAAGGAAGTGTAATTTGTGACTTAAGACTACTTGTGTATGTGTTCTTCTGTTAGGTTTTAATTGTTTTGACTGCATATGAATTTTTATTATAAATGTGTTTTCTAGGCAATGGTAAAAAAGAGGAAGATGGAGACAGAGACATACAGAAAGAAACCATAGAATGAAGTGACCATTTTAAATACGCAAGTGCATAGAAAGATGTCGAAGCAAAGGCTGAAGAGTGTGATAAAGTGTGTAATTTTTTAAGAAAAAATTAATTTATCTTCAATTAGTGTTAAAAAGCTAAAAAGACATTTTTTCCTTAGTGATATTCTGACTGTATCTTTCTCTGCTTTAGTTTTGCTAGCCAAAGGGATACAGAATTAACATAAAATTGTTCCTTCCTTCGAGGGGCCCAAATGAGAAATATTGGCAAACATGATAAAAGATGCCAAATGGGAAAGATGTTTAAAATACTAGGTAAGATTTCTGTTTCTGGTGGATACGCTTGTATTAAAGTGACCCTGTCACTAATAGCAGCTAGAAAAGCCAGACAGAGCCTGAAAATGATCAATCCGTAGACATCAGAGATCTACCATGAGAGAGAGGGCTCAAAGGGCCAAAGTCCTGTAAAAAGAGAAGAAAAGCTCAGAAAGGTGGACCAGAAGTCTCACCAAAAAGCATGGTTTTTTGCCCCTCAAGATGTTTCCTGAGAAGCCAGGCAGGAAGTGGCACCCCAGAGGCTGAGAATGTGAGCAGGACCTTCAGTAGGAATCTTCAGTTTCATGGAGCTGGTAGACAGAAATTGAGTCCAGATTTATCAATAAAAAGAGGCCTTGACGATATTCCACTCCTGAGTGTATGCCAGCGGAAATGCAGACATATTACATCATAGTCTCTACACAAAAATATTGATAAACACATGGTTTAAAATAACCCCAAGTAAAATAACCGACATGGCCACAGAGAGTAGACTCAGTAGACTGAACTATATCCACAAAATGGAACACATTTGATGAATATGTTGTTGATGTATCTACAACAACATAGATCCATCTTATAAACATAATATTGAGTAAAGTAAGTCCGATGAGAAGGATACATGTTATAATTCCCCCTTACATAAAGTTTTTAACAGGATAAACTATTCTATCGGGTTATAAATCAGTTAGTTATCTTTGAAGAAGAATGGGGTGAGTAGGGAGGAGGAGGGAGGCTTCTGACATGTTGCTGCTTTTATATTTCTTGGTCTCGACGTTGAGTACCTATAGGTGATCACTCTGAATGTTATTAGAGCTCTTGATTTGTGCACTTTTCCAAATGTATGCTTTAGCTAAATTAAAAATATGTCAGCTAAGAGATAAACAATGTGTTTTGCTTGAGAAGGCCTGAAACAAATTTGAACATTGGCCATGATTATTTTGCAGAAATAGATGGAAGAGCTAGGGAAAGAATGTTCCCTTAAAGGAACAGTCTAAACCAGATGTATGTAAGTGTAAAGATTTATGTTATTCTCAATTAACAAGTGTTTTGAGTGTGCCTACAAAATTCAGTATGTCTGGGGAAAAGGGTAGGAGATTAGGCTGAAGATATAGGTTGGATCCTGTTTGTAGAGTGTCATAAATTAATGGCCAAACATAAAGAGATGACAGATTCTTGAGCAGAAAGTGTAACACAGACTTTTGGATTGGGCTGCATTTGAAATACTAACAGCTCGAGCAGGTTTTGCCAGTGAATTTTGGGTTTGGAATTTGACTTCCCATTTCCCACAAACTGCTTCCTTCCCAGCATATATGTGAATGCAGAGTCTTGTGTCTCATTTTAATTAAGTCTTTGACTTTTTAGCAACACAAAGTAGAGTGGTTTGGTTTTTATCAATTTGCATAAATGACTCCTTTCATATAACTCTTGCTTGTCGTGGTCCCTCTCCTTTGTAGATGTTATTAAGTGAATTCCCTGGCTTTAAGAGGGCCTACCCCAAGGACCACAGTGGCCAGTCCACGTTTTGACCCAGATAGTCCACATTCTGAGGAAATGCACCCTAAACTATACTGTATTCCAAATGGTCTATGGATTGGCAGGAAGAGACCATAAACACACATTTCATTTAATTTCTTACTTATTTAGGGATAAAAGTGTTGGGTTGGCCAAAAATTTGCTCAGGCTTTTCCCATGGATGTTCTAAAAAACCTGAATGAGCCTTTTGACCAACCCAAAATTATCCCAAAGATGATAATCGCATAAGACAGAAACAGGTGTAATGTCTCCTAATACAGTTTTGCTTGACACCCGAAATCGTTGATAGCAGCAAGCAGCAGCAGGAGATACTGTTCATTTGGGGTCAAGTCCTTCAGCATTTCAGGAACACTCAGGCCTGCCCTGTATGCTTGGGACTTCTGCCACATTCTAAAAGAATTGGTACCAATAGTCTATGCATGTCTGTTTAAAAGACTGTTTTCAAATGCTGGAATCCCTTGGCTCTTTACCCAAATGAGACATATCAAAGCCACTTCATCTAGAGGGGAATCAGCATCTATGTGCTGGACAGGCAGCTTTGCTTCTAGCTTTGAGGTGTTCTGGAAGACACTTTTCCATATTGAAACCAATACCATGTGTATGTACTAAGTCACTCCAGTCGTGTCCAGCTCTTTGCGACCCCATGGATTTAGCCCGCCAGGCTCCTTTGTCCGTGGGGATTCTCCAGGTAAGAATACTGGAGTGGGTAGCCATTCCCTTCTCTAGGGAATCTTTCCTATCCAGGGATCAAACCAAGGTCTCCTGCATTGCAGGCAGATTCTTTACTGTCTGAGCCACTACGGAAGCCCCCTTTGGACCTTGGGCATGTTTTAAAAATAGGCTATGGCTGTGTGGAGTGATGGAGGTCTCCAGAGGGGTGTGGCACAGAAGAGGCACAGTTTATGTGGAGATTACATTCTAAAATTGATGCATTGGATAGAAAAAATGCTTTTAGTAAACTTTACCCTTAACAAGGCTTTAAAATCACCCCCTAACGTCCAGGACCCTTGAAAGTTTGAAAACCAAGAGTCAGCATCCTGGCATCTCTGTGCACTTCTGTTAAGGCAACTCGCCAGAAGATGCAAAAGCCAGAGCTAGTTTGAATGAGGCCAAACATTAGGTGGTAAATAGACAATTCTCTCACCCCCTCTCAGTTCCTCCTGAGCATGGGCTATGGAGTTTGAGTGAGTTACTCTTTACTTGTGCTAATAAGTAAATTGACTTGTATTATACTTTAACCGTTTTGGGTTCACTGATTCACTTTTTTGTAGGTAGCGTGTGGTGAGAGAGGTAAAAATGCAGTGATGATGTCTTGGTGAAGAGATCTAACACTGGTCAAGGAAACTGAAAAATAAACAAATGCTTGTCGTGCAGTTTGTGAAGTGCTTTAATGAGACGCTGCTTCAGGGTTTCAGGACCATAGCAAAGGGGCCAGTAAAGCAATCAGAAAGGGTGTAAAGGGGGGCCTGTGGTCCAAGCCACCCTCTTTTCTCATGAGATTACTGCGTCAGCCTTGAAAATGCTTTTCCCACTTCTGTTTTCTCTTCTGGTTTTCCCCTTTCCCCAAGTGCATTCTGGCTCCCTAGCATCCAGAATTTTCCTCTTAAAACATTAAAGCACCCTGTATGCGAGACAGCAAAAGAGACACAGATATAAAGAACAGACTTTTGGACTCTGTGGGAGAGGGAGAGGGTGGGATGATTTGAGAGAATGGCATTGAAACATGTATACTATCATGTAAGAAACGAATCGCTAGTCTAGGTTTGATACAGGATACAGGATGCCTGGGGCTGGTGCACTGGGATGACCCAGAGAGATGATATGGGAAGGCTGGTGGGAGGGGGCACTCAGGGTTGGGAACTCATGTACACCTGTGGTGAATTCATGTCAATGTATGACAAAACCAATACAGTATTGTAAAGTAAAATAAAATATTTTTTAAAAAAGAAAGAAAACCCACCTCCAAAAAAAAAACATTAAAGGAACACACACCTCTCTGCTTAGAACCCTCCAAATGCTTTCTGTCTTGCTCAGCAGCCAGATACAAAAAGATTCTCAGGTTCTTAGGAGGCCTGTGAGACCCTGCAGGCTCTGCCCTTACCAGCCCTCTGCCCTCATCTCCAGTTTGCCCCTCACCGTTCCTCCTGATCCAGCCACAGCAGCCTGCTTGATGATTTTTGAATATGCCATTTACTTGACTGCTCAGAACTGAAAGGGCTACTGTCTGTCTGCCTGGAATTCTCTTTCCCTAAGTGAGAATTAGGGCCTGATCCCCCACGTTTCCAAGTCCTTGCTGAAACATCACAGTATTTTAGAGCCCTTTCCTGGCTATCCTGCATAAGTAGTAGAAACCCTCCATCCCATCCCAGCACATGCATTCTCGTTTAGCTTGCTTATCACTATATGATATACTGTATGTTTACGTATTTATTTGCCCCCCACACTTAGATAGTAAGGTCCCTGTGGGTAAGATTTTATTTTGTCTACTTCAGGACCATGCCTGTGCATACCAGTATTCACTCAATAAATACTTGTTGAGTCAATAATTTATTTTTCTTCTCTTTCAATATCTTCCACATATGTTTACCTAATATGGATGGATAGATGAGTGATGAATATATCCTCTTGGCACCTGCAGAAGCAAATATTCCCTAGTGGACTGTTTTCTCTCAAATGACGTTAACAGTTCTGAATGGGAACAGAAGATTTAGTCAGAACTTGTCAGGAACTCTTAGGTTCTGCTGAGATAACATCTCAGTCACAATTGGAAATGCCGTTTAATCATTTACAATGATTGAAAGCAGGGTTTGGTTTAGGGGAGGGCTTCTGCTGGCCAGAAGAGCCTCTCTCATATTGAACAATTTGATTGGTAATACCTGGTTAGCTGTTATATTAAACACATGTGTATATATGGACTTCTCTGGTAGCTCAGCTGGTAAAGACTTTGCCTGCAGTGCAGGAGACCCTGATTCAATTCCTGGGTCAGAAGATCCCCTGGAGCATGGATAGGCTACCCACTCCAGTATTCTTTTGCTTCCCTGGTGGCTCAGATGGTAAAGAATCCACCTGCAATGCATGAGATCTGGGTTCGATCCCTGGGTTGGGAAGATCCCCTGGAGGAGGAAATGGTAACCCACTCCAGTATTCTTGCCTGGAGAATCCCCATGGACAGAGGAGTCTGACAGGCTACAGTCCATGGGGCTGCCAACAGTTGTACATGACTGAGCAACTAAGCACAGCACAGCATGACGTGTGTATATATGTATGTGTGCATGGGTGTGCACCCACCTACTTTTCTTTGTGTATATTGTGTGTTTAATATGTACTTTTTGTATATGTAAGCATAATACGTATATGTATGACCTAAAGTGTTAAAGGATCTTCGAAGTCAAAAGATTTGGCCACCACAAAGAACTCTGAACCCTTGATGCTTGAAGAGCTAGAAATATGGGGAAGGCTTACAGAATTCCCCTAGCGCACTTTCAGCTTACTAGTTACTGCTTCTGGCTGAGGCTAGACCTACAGCAGTGAGTAGCAGCAACAACAAAAGTCCCTGTTTCCACGTAGCTTATGTTATGGTAGCTGGAAACAAGGAGTAAGAAAAGAAACCTAAAGTATTATATATGGTGATACAAATGCTTTGAGGAGAGGAAACAAATATAGCATGGTGAGGGAGTGCAAGATGACGGAGTGCCATTTCAGAGAGTTGGGCTGGTAGTGAGCTGATGTTGCTTGACAGGAATTCAAAATTCAAGGGATGTACAAGAGAACACGGTAAGCAAGGCGGAGTTGTGTGGAACCTTTAAACCATGATAAGGGATTTGGATTTTATCCTAATTACAATGAAGAACCATTGGGCACTTTTTAGCAGGGAAGTGGTTGACCTGCCTTTAGAAGCATCCCTCTGACTGGTCTATGGGAATGGATCATAGTGTGCACTAACAGAGACAGAAGATGGTCAGGTGACTGCTGTTACCAGGCCGGCGAGAAAATAGAGCCCTGTGAACAAGAGTAGTTAACAATGAGATGGTAAGAAGTGGATGGATGAGGGGTGTATTTTGGAGATGGAGTCAGTAGGATTTATTGATGAATTGAGTGTTGGGTATGAGAGGTGAGTAACTGAGGATGTATTTATTAGGATAAGCTAAGTTGTAATATGGCAACCAAATATTCCAGAATACCAGAGGCTTACAACTGTTCACCAACACTTATATCCTTTGTGTGTTGGCTGGAGGCCTTGGTATTTTTATTATTATTCTCACTTTGGAACATGGGATGACAGGGTCACCACTCGTGGGAACATTGGTGGTTGACACTGAAAAGGGAAAAGAGAAATTTAGAGGATTTCAAACGTGGAACAATGAAATGTTTGGCCTGAAATGACACATCACTTCTGCTCGAAAGGAATTGGTCAAAAGTAATCATACAGCTCCACCTACCACAAGGAGGCCAAAACATACAATCCTATCTCACGCCAGGAAGGTAGAGTCAGAATTTTAGATGGCAGCACTGTGAATCCATGACATCGTCCAGGTTAGGATAACTGTTAATAACATTGTCTAAGTGGGGATGCTTAGAAAAGTGAGCTTGGGAAAGGTGAAATCAATATTTCTCTTTTAGCCATGTTTAATTTAAAAGCCCGTTCAGTGGAGATGTCAAGAAGACAGTGGGAAATGTGAGTCTGTTGACCAGAGGAATGTTGTGGGTAGAGATGTAACTGTGAGGATCAACCACATAATTATAACATTGGAAATAATGAGACTCACAGATTGTAGTTGGAATCACAAAGAGGGGCAAGAGCAGAACTCTGGGACTCTCAGCAGATAGAAGTCTTGTAGAGGAGTAACCAACAAAAGAAACAGAGAGATTACTTAGGTAAATAGAGACACAAGAGAGTACAGGAATCTTAAAAGAACTTGCGACGCATATCTTGCAAGAAGAACGCTGAGAGGTCAAGGGGCATGAGAGTGGATCATTGGTTCTGGCAAGGCATTGCCCACTCCTGGGGTGTGCCATGGGCAAGAGACTAATTGGAAGTGGGTTGAGGAGAGACTAATAAGTGTGGAATTGATGAAAGTAGCAACAGACAACTTTGGGAAGTTTTTCTCTAATCAGAGAAATTACATGCGGTCTGTAGTGAGGAGGGACAGGGCGTCAAGAAGACGGGGGGGAGAAGGGGGAGAAGATGTGTAGACAAGAGGAAGATTTTGTCTCTTGAAATGCTTTGACCTAAAAGAAAGGCAGCTGGATCAAAAACCCTCAGATATTAGTTGGAGATATGAATCTGAACAGAGAGAGGAATCAGAGCTGGCATGAATATGGCATAAATATTTAGAAGCCCTCTGTCTAGGGAGGAGGTAAAACTGGGAATGTAGGTGAGTTGTGATGGAAAATGTGTAGAGAATAAAGAGCAGGGAGATGAAGGCTGTGCCTTAGGGAACACACATTAATAAAATTAGGAGAAGAAACAGTAGCTAGTATGAAATGGGGGAAAATAGGTTGACTAGATTATGTGTCATAGAATTCCAAGAAAGAGTTTCAATACCTGTTCAAGAGGTTTTTCTTCAAGTTCCATGGTCTCATAAATATATAGTCCACACTGTATACCTTGATGCCAAATTCTCTGTAGACACTATTACAGTTGGTTAAATATATCGCTAAGAACTGTGGAGGGCTTCCCTGGTGGCTCAGTGGTAAAGAATCTGTCCCCAGTGCAGGAGACTTGGGTTTGATCCCTGGTCGGGGAAGATCTCCTGGAGAAGGAAATGACAATCCACTCCAGTATTCTTGCCGAGGAAATCCCATGGATAGGGAAGTGTGGAAGGGCTATAGCCCATGGGGTCAGAGAGAGTAGGATATGACTTAGTGACTGAGTAAAAAGCTGTGGAACACTTAGGATAGTGTTTTTTTCTGTGTGTGTGTCAAATACATGGGGTTGATGCTGTTCTTTCTGCTCGTTTTCTCTCATTGTCCTGAAATTTCTCCGATGAAGTTGACTTAAAATATATTGTTCATGCCATACTCATCACTGTCTTTTCTTCTCCTCTTTCTCTTCCATCTTCACCATCATCACTTGCCACTATCTTCATTATCAAAATAATTATCATCACCATTAAAACCTCATTAAAGTAATTATTTTGGTATTTTAATGATTGCGCTAGAACTACTGGGAGGCATGCGTTTTAGAATAGCAGGGCATATCGACAGCACTCTGGATTATATGTTGAGTACTTATTGAGTGCTTATTTCAAAGGTGAACTTGATTCCTGCCCTAAGTTCTTTCAGTTCCGTTTCCTAGGAGAAATAACAGAAAATCAGTAAAGAAAAGAAGCGCTCAGACAGAGTACAGGAGATTCAGGCCTCGAGCTTATGGTGTTGCTAGGTTACTTTGGAGTTTTTTTCACATGCTTAGGTTGTTGTCATTCAGTCACTTGCTTCTGATGCTGCTGAGTCACTTCAGTTGGGTCCAACTCGGTGCGACCCCATAGACGGCAGCCCAGCAGGCTCCCCCGTCCCTGGGANATCATTGGTTCTGGCAAGGCATTGCCCACTCCTGGGGTGTGCCATGGGCAAGAGACTAATTGGAAGTGGGTTGAGGAGAGACTAATAAGTGTGGAATTGATGAAAGTAGCAACAGACAACTTTGGGAAGTTTTTCTCTAATCAGAGAAATTACATGCGGTCTGTAGTGAGGAGGGACAGGGCGTCAAGAAGACGGGGGGGAGAAGGGGGAGAAGATGTGTAGACAAGAGGAAGATTTTGTCTCTTGAAATGCTTTGACCTAAAAGAAAGGCAGCTGGATCAAAAACCCTCAGATATTAGTTGGAGATATGAATCTGAACAGAGAGAGGAATCAGAGCTGGCATGAATATGGCATAAATATTTAGAAGCCCTCTGTCTAGGGAGGAGGTAAAACTGGGAATGTAGGTGAGTTGTGATGGAAAATGTGTAGAGAATAAAGAGCAGGGAGATGAAGGCTGTGCCTTAGGGAACACACATTAATAAAATTAGGAGAAGAAACAGTAGCTAGTATGAAATGGGGGAAAATAGGTTGACTAGATTATGTGTCATAGAATTCCAAGAAAGAGTTTCAATACCTGTTCAAGAGGTTTTTCTTCAAGTTCCATGGTCTCATAAATATATAGTCCACACTGTATACCTTGATGCCAAATTCTCTGTAGACACTATTACAGTTGGTTAAATATATCGCTAAGAACTGTGGAGGGCTTCCCTGGTGGCTCAGTGGTAAAGAATCTGTCCCCAGTGCAGGAGACTTGGGTTTGATCCCTGGTCGGGGAAGATCTCCTGGAGAAGGAAATGACAATCCACTCCAGTATTCTTGCCGAGGAAATCCCATGGATAGGGAAGTGTGGAAGGGCTATAGCCCATGGGGTCAGAGAGAGTAGGATATGACTTAGTGACTGAGTAAAAAGCTGTGGAACACTTAGGATAGTGTTTTTTTCTGTGTGTGTGTCAAATACATGGGGTTGATGCTGTTCTTTCTGCTCGTTTTCTCTCATTGTCCTGAAATTTCTCCGATGAAGTTGACTTAAAATATATTGTTCATGCCATACTCATCACTGTCTTTTCTTCTCCTCTTTCTCTTCCATCTTCACCATCATCACTTGCCACTATCTTCATTATCAAAATAATTATCATCACCATTAAAACCTCATTAAAGTAATTATTTTGGTATTTTAATGATTGCGCTAGAACTACTGGGAGGCATGCGTTTTAGAATAGCAGGGCATATCGACAGCACTCTGGATTATATGTTGAGTACTTATTGAGTGCTTATTTCAAAGGTGAACTTGATTCCTGCCCTAAGTTCTTTCAGTTCCGTTTCCTAGGAGAAATAACAGAAAATCAGTAAAGAAAAGAAGCGCTCAGACAGAGTACAGGAGATTCAGGCCTCGAGCTTATGGTGTTGCTAGGTTACTTTGGAGTTTTTTTCACATGCTTAGGTTGTTGTCATTCAGTCACTTGCTTCTGATGCTGCTGAGTCACTTCAGTTGGGTCCAACTCGGTGCGACCCCATAGACGGCAGCCCAGCAGGCTCCCCCGTCCCTGGGATTCTCCAGGCAAGAACACTGGAGTGGGTTGTCATTTCCTTCTCCACTGGATGAAAGTGAAAAGTGAAAGTGAAGTTGTTCAGTCGTGTCCGACTCTTAGCGACCCCATGGACTGCAGCCCACCAGGCTCCTCCATCCATGGGATTTTCCAGGCAAGAGGACTGGAGTGGGGTGCCATTGCCTTCTCCAATTCAGTCACTTAGTCATGTCCAGCTCTTTGCGACCCCATGAACTGCAGCTCGGTAGACTTCCCTGTCCTTCACTGTCTCCCGGAGCATGCTATAAGAATCATATGTAATAGTCCTGGAATGTAAATGAGAGCAAAGTGCTAGGGATAATGTGGCTTTATGACATGCCTTCTCTGGGGTATAATTTGGTTCGTTTTCGGTTCTGGTGGTTTGTGGGGCTTCTTGGTCTAACCATCTCCTCCCTCCTTCTTTCTTTTTCCATTCCTCCTTCCTCCCTCCCCAGAACTTCTTACTCCTCCTGTTGAATTTGTTCTATCAGTGACTTGATATCTGCCTAGATTAGCCAAGCCAGAGACCTGAAAGTCATTATTGGTTTCCCTTTCCTTAAACACTCCTCCCAAAAGTCTTCTGTCCCTAAGCCATGTTGACCAGACTCCTTGTCTGTCTTCCTCTTGCCGCTGTCTTGGTTCGGCTGTTCATTTTCTTGTAGATTATTGTCATGCATGGATCACAGACCACGTGTAGGACAGCAGGATGAAGAACTGATTGGAGGAGGAGACGCTGGAGTGGGACTGGGGCTCATTAGGAATCTGTATCATACAAGTCCATGTGAGATTGAGCCCAGGCTCCATTTCTCCAGAGCTGAATTGACCATTCAGCCTTGAGAACCTCCTGCACCCCTACACTCTCCTCTTCTAACACAGCCGCACATATATATGGTCACATGTGTAACACTTGCAGTAAAAAGTTCCGGAAAGTCAGGGAGCCCACTTACAGCCTAACATTCAGAAAGTTCTCCATGGTTGTTTAGTGGATAATTAAAGAAAACGGAGGCCTGAACAGGACCAGTGGAATGGAGTAGGGAAAATGCATGTGAAAAACTTGTTGGATATGGAACCAAATGGACTTGGTAACAAATCCATACTAGGGACTGTGAGGAGGGGAGGATCAGACATATCTTCAAAAATTTGAACTTGGGGTGACTATTAGCAGATGTAGGGGACCTGAGATGAGGAATCTGTGAATTTGTTTTTAAGCAGGTTGATTCTAAAGTTCTTCAGAGGATTTTAATTTTAGGTGAATGATTGTTCCAGTGGACAATTCAATTAGGGTTGTGGGGCTTTGGAAAGTGTTTGGTTTAGGGATAAATATGTGTGAGTGGAGGATATTACCAGTTGAGATAGAGTCATGAAAAAAGGGAAAGAGAGCCTCATCAGATGCTTAGCGAAAGCCTCTTTTTAAGCAATTTGGAAAAGATGCTGATGACAGGAAGAAAGTGAGTCATCAAAGAGTTACTTGGAAAGTGTGCAGTCAGGAAACCCTGGAAAAGAGAATTTTGAAGAGAAAGTTATAGACAAGAAATAGCTACTTCATAGATGTTCACTGTTCTGAGCCTATTTAAATTCAGTTAAGTGGACATTAGTAATCTTGCTTTTTTTCATTAAGAATAATTTAATCATAAGTTAAAAATGATTTATCTTTGGAAGCCACTAAGTTAAAGCATAGTATTTTAAATGCTGCAGTGACAAGGTGGCAAAAGTTCCCTATTCTTTCATCCATGATTAAATGCAATACCTGTTATTGATTTTCCTTGGAACTGTGTCCTCTAGCCATACAGTCAAGTGGATAGTGGTAGAAACCAGAGATAAAACCTAAGTGTCTTGACTTATTCAGCTGCCACTTGTGACTTTCTGTGCTCACTGTAAGGTGTTAAGTAGTCGATTTTGGTTTTCTGATAGAATTCAGGTTGATGTCTTGCTTTTTCTTTGTGCTGGATCTAGGGGCATTCTAGTTTTCTGTTGACTTTTCACCTTTTCTGTACCTTCATAGTTGGAACAAGAGTAAGAGAGCCCTAGAGAGATCTGAACAATCTTTTTGGTGCAATAGTCCATGGCATCAGCATTGTCTTCAGGTCATCCCATAAGGAGACCAGGGAGAAAGATGCCATTCTCATGTCTTTCTCAATCCTTGGATTGTCATAACTACAGAAGACAATAGTTGGTCAAAATTATGTCAGGCAGAAGTGTTAAGTGCAGAAGTTTTTATTATTTTATTTTCCATAAATTTGTGTGTTTGCAGTATTTCATAATAAAACATTTCTAGTACCTAGCAATAGTCAGTTAATATTTTAACATTAACTACTGTGAAGTTCCAGATGTCTACTATGCATATAGAATACACAGAAGAACTATACAAAAAAAGGTCTTAATGACTCAGATGACCATGATGGTGTGATCACTCACCTACAGCCATATATCCTGGATTGTGAAGTCAAGTGGGCCTTAGGAAGCATCGCTATGAACAAAGCTAGTGGAGGTGATGGAATTCCAGATGAACTATTTCTAATCTTAAAAGATGATGCTGTGAAAGTGCTGCACTGTATATTCCAGGAAATTTGGAAAACTCAGCAGTGCCCACAGGACTGGAAAAGTTCAGTTTCATTCCAAACCCAAAGAAAGGCAATATCAAAAAATGTTCAAACTACTGTGCAATTACACTCATCTCACATGCTAGTAAAGTAACGCTTAAAATTCTCCAAGGGGGGCTACAGCAGTATGTGAACCGAGAACTTCCAGATGTTCAAGCTGGTTTTGGAAAAGGCAGAGGAACCAGAGATCAAATTGCCAACATCTGTTGGATCATAGAAAAAGCAAGAAAATTCCAGATAAACACCTACTTCTGCTTCATTGACTAGGCTAAAACCCTTGAATGTGTGAATAACAACAAACTGAAAAATTCTTCAAGAGATGGGAATACCAGACCATCTGACCTGCCTCTTGAGAAACCTGTATGCAACAGTTAGAACTGGACATGGAACAGACTGGTTGCAAATAGGAAAAGTAATATGTCAAGGCTGCATATTGTCACTCTGCTTATTTAACTTATATGCAGAGTACATCATGCAGAATGGTAGGCTGGATGAAGCACAAGCTGGAATCAAGAGTGCCGGGAGAAATATGAATAACCTCAGATATGCAGATGATACCACCCTTGTTGCTGGAAAGTGAAGAGGAATTAAAGAGCCTCTTGATGAAAGTGAAAGAGGAAAGTGAAAAAGCTGGCTTAAAACTCAACATTCAGAAAATGAAGGTCATGGCATCCAATCCCATCACTGCATGGCAAATAGATGGGGAAACAATGGAAATGGTGGCTGACTTTATATTCTTGGGCTCCAGAATCACTGCAGATGGTGACTGCAGCCATGAAATTAAAAGACGCTTGCTCCTTGGAAGGAAAGCTATGACAAACCTAGACAACATATTAAAAAGCAGAGACATTACTTTGCTGACAAAGGTCCATCTAGTCAAAGCTATGATTTTTCCAGTAGTCACTTATGCATATGAGAGTTGGACTGTAAAGAAGGCTAAGTGCCAAAGAATCGATGCTTTTGAACTGAGGTGTTGGACAAGCCTCTTGAGAGTCTCTTGGACTGCAAGGAGATCCATCCAGTCCATCCTAAAGGAGATCAGTCCTGGGTGTTCAATGGAAGGACTGACCTTCAAGCTGATGCTTCAATTCTTTGGCCACCTGATGCAAAGAGCTGACTCATTTGAAAAGACCCTGATGCTGGGAAAGTTTGAAGACAGGAGGAGAAGGGGACGACAGAGGATGAGATGGTTGGATGGTATCATTGACTCAGCGGACATGTGTTTGAGCAAGCTTCAGGGGATGGCCAAGGTAGGGAGGCCTGGCATGCTGCAGTCCATGGAGTTGCAAAGAGTCTGATAAGACTGAGCAACTGAACAGAAACAACTATACATATAAATGCAAATATCTAAATTCATGTTTTAAACAGTGTTTAGCTCATAGGCTTCATAGTACTTTTTCTACATTCTGTTTTCACTCCAAGTATCATAAATAGCTTTTATGTTAATGCATATATATTCAAAGTACTTTAATGGCTTATAATATTTCATAGTATATTTCTATGAAGATCTTAAACCAGTCTTATATTGTCACATATTTGCTTCTAATATTTCATCATCATAATCAGAACCACAATAAATACTATTTAATAAAAAAATTATGTCAGGCAGGAAAATAAACATTTTCTACCTTTGGGATGAAAGAAAATGTAGAGAAGGGCATGGTCAGTTAAATGGTCTATTAGAAGTGGGAAAATAGTGAACATGTGGTCAGTGCTATGGAAGTTCCAGAAAGGTCTTTGGTAAACTCTGCAACCATAATTTTGTACTATCTGCTTTGTCTACAGGTAGAAACATCCTTTGTTAGTGCCAGGATGCCCTTAGGAAGCTTTTAAAGAAATACCTGGTAGTGGTTACTTCCACATTAGTCCAAAAATAAACTCTAAAGAGTCAAAGGTAAAAATGGGTAGGCTTTTTTTCCCCAAGTCTTAGCTTCTTTCAGGATATCTATTAGACCTTTAGTAATAGGTCCTTGCCTGTTTTTTGTTTCTTTGACCATTCCAGTTTATCCTGATTAGATGGTACTAAGCTTTCCAGCTACTGATTTGGATTTCAAGGGGCATTGGTAATGGAGTGATACACTGATTTAAGTGTGCAGCAACAGACAAGTCTTTGTTGAGGTTTTGTGTATGATCAGTGGAGTCCCTAGATGGGAATAATTTTCTGATAAACAGTAATGGCATTGTGGTTGAATAAAGGCTTTTTCTAAACTGTTTCTTCCAAAGTAATTGGAGTATAGGAGTCAACCATGGAGTTTACTGGTTTTGTGAATTCATCTGGGAGTCAGATGGACTTGAGTTCAAATGCTAGCTTTGCTACTTGAAAGGTTGGAGAGCCTGAGTGAGTCATTTAACTCTCCAAGTCTCAGTTTTCTCATCCATAGAGTGGGATGGTGATGTTACCCCCATAGAACTGGTGTGATTATTACAGGGAATTCTAAATATAAAACATTTATCACCATGCTTGGCAGCTAGTATATATCCTTCATTAACAGTATTAGATGGAGACAAGTGGATGCCTTAACAGAGCAGTCCAGGAAAGCCTTCTCCTGTCTTCCAACAAGTCATCAAGCCCTCTGAGCTTTATTTTTGAAAATTTTCTAGAATCTTTCCCTCCTATTTTTGTCTTCACCTTTCTAGACCTGGATATTACTTTCTATTATATGGACTTTTTTTTTTTAATATGCTGCACACAGTTGCCATGTTGATCTTCACAAAACTTGTTTCTGATTATATCCTTCCTGCTGGGGCTCCTCAGTGCTTAACCTGGTTTTTAGACTGTGATTTGGCATGAACTTATTTTATCAGCTTGATTATCTCTTTTTCATTTTCTTGATGCAATTCTCTTCCCTGACACGTACATCATCACCAAGCCATAATCATTCTATTCATTGTACTTTTTATACCTCTAATTTTATATATGTCATGCTTCTGCAGATTTTCAAATAGTTTTTCTGTTTTTTAATTCATTCCTGTGGCCATCAGAGTAATCTTTTATGTAATGCCAATCTGATCTCTTCACTCTCCCACCTGAGTGATTCCCCACTGCCTTTAGGACCAAGTTCAAACTTCACAGGAGGTTTTCTGGGGTCTTATGCAGTTACTCTTCTCTACCTCCACCCCTCTCACAACTCTGTGTAATTCAGCCATACTGATCACTCTCCATTCTGTGAATACACCGAGATTTTTCACCCTTGTCTCTCTTTCTCCATGCTGCTTTTCTTACTTTCCTCTTTCTTCTGGCTGATGTAAGTCATATATCAAGCCTCACCTTAGACTGACCCTTCCTCCTACTCACAGGTTGAATTAGTGCTCATCCTTACTTTCATGGTGAGTAGGAATAGTTTTAGACTTCCCAGGTGGCTCAGACAGAGAAGGCCATGGCACCCCACTCCAGTACTCTTGCCTGGAAAATCCCATGGATGGAGGAGCCTGGTAGGCTACAGTCCATGGGGTCACGAAGAGTCGGACACTACTGAGCAATTTCACTTTCACTTTTCACTTTCATGCATTGGAGACAGAAATGGCAACCCACTCCAGTGTTCTTGCCTGGAGAATCCCAGGGACTGGGGAGCCTGGTGGGTTGCCATCTCTGGGGTCACACAGAGTTGGACATGGCTAAAGTGAGTTAGCAGCAGCAGGTGGCTCAGATGGTAAAGAATCTGCCTGCAGTGCAAGGAACCTGGGTTTGATCCCTGAGTCAGGAAGATCCTCTGGAGAAGGGAACGGCAAACTACTCCAGTATTCTTGCCTGGAGGATCCCATGGACAGAGGATCCTGGTGGTCTACAGTCCGAGGGGTCACACAGAGTCAGACACACCTGAGTGACTAACATACAATAGGAATACTTTTCAAAAAACCCTTTGTCATGCACATTGCTAACTTTTCTATCTCTCCTTCTGTCAGAGGACTTCTTTGCTGTATGTATCTCCTCCATCCTGTGTTTCCATGGAGCATGACACTGAATGAATAGATAATGAGCATGTGACTAACTGAGTAAATGTGTGTGTATCTGTTTCCTTTAATAGAGTGAAATCTTTGAGGGACGAGTCAGTGCCTTGTTCTTCTTCAGACACTCCATGTTTCCCAGCATGGTCCTTTATAGTAGTTGCTCAATAAATGTTCAGTGAATGAATAATGATATACATGTCTGTCTTCCCCAAAACATGGTGAATTCTTCAGGAAAGAGATTGTGTTGTAAAAATTAGATAGCTTCTAGCACAATGAATCGCACACAATCCATGCTTTAATTCTTGTGTTTCATTTTTTGCTTTGAACTCTGGCTTTGGTGACTTATGAGAATCAAGCATCCTCTCTTCTCATATAAGCACATACTTGATTGAATTGTGGGATCAGACACCTGATAGCTAAGTACAGCTGGTCATTTAAACTTCAGTGACAGTGTGTCCTAGGATCCCGAGTACTTGTGTTGATCGGCCTGCATAGCTTTCCATTCTTATTTGATTCTTCCTTGTCAAACCTGTTACACAAAGTAAGCCAGAAAGAGAAAAACAAATATTGTATGTTCATACATACATACATATATGTGTGTGTATATATATATATATATATATATATGGAATCTAGCAAAATGGTATTGGTGAGCCTCTTTGCAGAGCAGGAATAGAGATACAGATGTCACAGAGGGTCCTGTGGATGCAGCAGGGAAAAGGAGAGGGTGGGCGAATCGCGAGAGTCACACTGACATACATACACCACCAAAGAACTGATGCTTCGAACTGTGGTGCTGGAGAAGACTCTTGAGAGTCCCTTGGACTGCAACGAGATCCAGCCAGTCCATCCTAGAGGAGATCAGTCCTGAATATTCACTGGCAGGACTGAAGCCGTAACTCCAATACTTTGGCCACCTGATGCAAAGAAGTGACTCATTGGAAAAGACCTTGATGTTAGGAAAGATTGAAGGTGGAAGGAGAAGGAGACCACAGAGTCTGAGATGGTTGGATGGCATCACTGACTCAATGGACATGGATTTGAGCCAGCTCTGGGAGTTGGTGATGGAAAGGGAAGCCCGGCATGCTGCAATCCACTGGGGCTACAAAGAGTCGGAGACGACTGAGCGACTGAATTGAACTGAACTGAACTGATGTGTAAAATAGCCAGCTAGTGAGAAGCTGCTATATAACACAGGGAGCCCAGCCCAGTGCTCTGGGACGACCTAGAGGTGTGGGATACACAGAGACATTGGCAAGGAGGCTTCAGAAGGAGGGGAAAAATACTGACTCATGAATGATTCGCATTGTTGTATGGCAGAAACCAACACAATATTGTAAAGCAATTATCCTGAAATTAAAAAAAAAAAATTCCAAAACAAAGACAAACCTGAGGAATCTGTGTATGGCAGGCATCAAAGCAGGTAGACCTTGCCCTGGGGGGAGAATTGCAATTCCGACTCTAACAGGGGCTGGGGAATGAGAAGAGAGAGTGTGTCTGTTTCCTTTGGCTACTGTAACAAAGGGTCATGAACCAGTGGCTTAAAACAGCAGCAGAAGTTTATTCTCTTACAGTTTTGGGAGTCAGAGGTTCAAAAGTCAGTTTCACTGGGCAGAATTCAAGAGGTCAGCAAGCGCCTCCCATGACCGCGCCCCAGAAGCTGCTGGGCAGAACTACTCCTCTTTCAGTTTCTCTTGCTGCCGATACTCCTTGCCCTGTGGCTGCATGTCTCCAACCCTGCCATCATCTTTACATTGTCTCCTCTCTGTATATCTAATCTCCCTCTTCTTCTTATTAGGATACAGGCGATTGTATTTAGGGCCCACCAGGATAGTGCAGAATCATCTCATGTCAAGAGCCTTAAACACATTTGCAAAGACCCTCAATCACATTTGCAAAGACCCTCTTCCAATAACGGAAAGATAGGAAATGGAACCCACTCTGGTACTCTTGCCTGGAAAACCCCATGGATGGAGAAGCCTGGTGCAGGCTACAATCCATGCGATCACAAAGAGTCGGACACAACTGAGCATCTTCACTTTCACTGTTCCAGTAAAGTAGTATTTTATAGGTGTTTAGCAAATAGGGCTCATTATCTTGGAGAAAAAAAAAATTCAGCCTTCTACAGCGACAGACTTTTTTCCCCTTTGCAAACTCCAAGTGCTTACTCTTCCAGGATCTTGGTTTGCTTACAGATATCCCTCACGAGTAAACAGCTTCCAAACTGAGGGCCCACATGAAGGAAGCCAGGAAATACTGTCAGGAAGGGGCTAATTTAGGTCAGTCTGATGTCACTGGACAGGTGGCTAGGGTAACGTTCTTGATTCTCATTATGAAAGTAAACAATACTTACTGAGGAGCTGAGTAAGTACTGAGAGAGCTGGCTGGAAGCCTGGGCAGTTGTGGCCAGGGCCTGTGACCTAGCCCTGTTTTCGATGAATCACAGTCTAGTTCTAGGGGAACAGACGTGCTTGGCTAGCCTGGCACTCGCTCTTCCATGTCCACCAGTCGCTTTTGCCATCTTTCTCATGAGGAAGGTCACAGGGGATGTTGCTGGTCACTGGGAGGGGAATTCAGGCCTGGTCAAGAGTGAGGAGCTCTGGAATGGGCCCTCATACACAGTCAGAATGGGGTCTTAACTAAGTTTTGAATTAGCAAACTTCAGCAGTTTAGTTTGGGAAACAGACTCACCCTGGCTCTTGCACACCTCCTTTCCTCCTCTTGCATATAGCCTGGGGAGGGCATGGACCCCAGGAGAAGTCTTCCACAGGGCTCTGACAGGGGCCTTGAGCCTGCTTCGTTCAGTGCACCTGCTTGACCATAACCCGCTAACCTAAACCTCAGGCAGGAGAGCCTCCCATTTCTAGCGATTCTTTTGTGGTCCAGCTAGTCAGAGAAGCTGGATTATAGGGGAGATCTTAGGAAAACGCTGTTTTCTTCTGTTGTGTAGAGGCAGGGTAGTCATGGTTACTGAGCACAGGTTCCCAAGCCAAACTTGCATTTGACTCTGGCTGTAGCATGTAATAACTCTGTGGCCGTAGATATTAAAATCTCCGATTCTCCTTTTCTCTTCTGTAAACTGAAGATAATAGTAGCCAGCACTTATGTTTACCAAGAGCTAGTCTAAACACCCTACATGTACTTACTCTTCTAGTTTTCACAACAATTCGAAAGATAATCATACTGTTATTATCATTGTCCCTATTCAAAGATGAGGAAGCTGAGGCACACAGAGGTGCAATAACCTGTCCAGGTTATGCAAGGATAAATGCAAAGCAAATGTTTGAGCCCATGTAGTTTGACTTCAGCAAATGCCTTTTAACTCTATGTATGGTTAGACCACTCAAGATGGCCATTCTCTTGCGCTCTGGACGTCTCCTGCTTGACCCAGCTCTGGTTCACTCACAGAACTCTCCTGTCCTCTTAATGATAGGGCTTAATCTGTAACTGCCTGCAGGCTTGGCCCCTGCCCCAGAGGCTGGTTTCCCTGGTAACTCTGATGAGCCACCCTGATGTCAGTTCACCCTATAAAGGGCAGCGCCCTCCTCCCCTGAGTAGGGAAGGTGGCTGCCCTGTTCTGCCTCCTGCTTATGGTGAGTGTGTTGCTCCAGGACAGTTTCGGTGTGCAGGTGAGACCCAGCCCTGTCCAATAAACCCTTGGTGCCTCTGTCGCTGTCTTCAGGCTCTCTCTTTGGTCCCCAGGCTGGGCAGCTGCAAGGCTTGATGGCCTATGTGGTGCCGCCCAGCAAGTGAAGAGCGCTTCAGGAGGCTGAGGGAATGCCTGTGAATGCTGCGTTGTTAAGAGTAAGCACGGGAATGGGAAATGGCAGGGGTAATCCCGAGCTGGCCGTCCACCAGCCTGTGGGCCCTGTGGCCGCTGACCACCACAGGAGATATATTTCTCTTCCACTATATTGGTGGCGTCCTGTTAAACCCGAGTCTCTTTCCTGTTGAAAAGTAGCGGCCCCAAGCTCCTGGCTCATCTGACTGCATGGAGGAGGCTGGTGAACACAGAATCTCAAGGACCGAGGTTAACTGGCCAATCCTTAGGTATTATCTGACTCCTCAACAGTTATAGACACAGGCTTTAGGGATATTAACTGGGGGACAGACTTGTGAGTTGGATGTGACCAGTCACCTGGAAGGGCTTGCTTGGGGCCTGTGGCAACAGCAGAGTAGTAAGAGTATCCTTGGGCCTCTGGGGCAGCTATGGATGTGGGCAGAGCTGTCATAAGTGTGATGGGCACCAGCCCCGTGCATCTACAGAGCATTACAGCAGGTGGAGGACCTTGCTAATGGTCTGCCTGGGTCATCCAGTAATGCAGAAAATCACTATTCAGTGTCTGGAACAGCTGTGTATGATATAAGGAGCACCCCCTCCCCTCCCGCCATGGACGTTGGATAGCGACCCAGGAATCCACTTTACCAGCCACAAAGTTTAGGAATGGGCTGATAAAAATGATATATGCTGGCATTTTCACCTGTCCACAGCCCCACTGATCTCTGGCTAATTGAAAGGATGATCAAACTGCCTTAACAGTTGAGAGGGAAACCCACTCTCTCAACACGAGGACCAGGGGGCTGACTGGAGCCCTGCTGCTGTAACTGAACATTCCAGGAGCAGCCATCCCAGTGCCTGTGGCATGATAACCAGCTGGGGTCAACCGCTAACCACTGAGGGACCCCTGCCAACTATCGGTCAGGACAGTGGCTAAGGTTTGCCCTAGCCACAGGACCCACCCGGGGGGATCATTATAGAAAGCCGTGGGGCAGGAGGATACGTCCCCGGTGGCTGGGGTTTGCACCTCGTGGGGAACAGGAGTAGAAGAGAACTTAGATCTCACCTGTCTCTACCTGCCCCACTTAAGACCACTCAGGAGGCTGCTGCTGCTGCTACGTCGCTTCAGTCATGGCCGACTCTGTGCGACCCCATAGACGGCAGCCCACCTGGCTCCGCCATCCCTGGGATTCTCCAGGCAAGAACACTGGAGTGGGTTGCCATTTCCTTCTCCAAGGCATGAAAGTGAAAAGTGAAAGTGAAATTGCTCAGTCGTGTCTGACTCTTCACGACCCCGTGGACTGCAGCCTACCAGGCTCCTCTGTCCATGGGATTTTCCAGGCAAGAGTACTGGAGTGGGGTGCTGCTGGGGAGTCTAGACACCATCATATTAGCCCTGTGCTCTGCTGTTAACCCACCTCTCTGGTACTTGGCATCAGCCATGGGGACTGAGGGGGCTGGCCAGGACAGAGACCTCAGGTGGGGGCGGAGTGATCTCAGAGTGCTCCACGGCTTGTATTCTGCTTAATGATCATAATCTTCCCTGTTTTGTGCCTGTTAAATGCCATTAGTTTTCATTTGCCTGCTAAACTTTCATTTCACCCCTAGTCTGAGCCGAGGTTATCTGTTTGCAGACTGGGTGACGATGGTGGCCTCACTGTGAAATGAGTCTGATGGCTGGGTCTGCAGTGAGATGCCGTTGTTTTCCTCCTCTGGACTTGCATGAAAAATGGACCCAATAAGTACCTGGCTTCCTCTTTAGCTGCTGTTATTGTCTTGCATTTGTGGTCTTTGGTTACAGCGCACCTCAACATGCCTGACCCCAGGGCTACTGCAGAAGAGGGGTGACCAAGACTATCGGGGTCCTGCAGGATATGTAGGGGTGGAATGTGTGGTCAGGCAACTCCAGGTGGTTGCTTTCCTGCTCCTTATATATCTTTGGCTCGACCAGTCCCTGCTTCACTCACATAGCCATCCCATCCTCTTAATTATAGGCCGTAATCAGGAACTGCGTCCCTGCCCCCGCCCCAGCCCTGGTTTCCCTGGTAATTGATGAGCCAACCTGGCATCAATTCCCCAGCCTCCTCCGCCCCTGAATAGGGAAGGTGGTGGCCATGTCCCGCCTGCTGTCTGCCGTGCACAGTGGGATGTTGCCCTAGGACCCTTTTGCTGCAGATGTGTAAGACCCTCTGCCCAATAAAGTGGTGTTTCTGTAGCTGTCTCTGGGCTCTGTCTTCAGTCAGGAACCTGGGCAGCTACAAGGCTTGCAGTCCAGTACCCTAGTTATGCTACCTCTCATTCCTCAGGTTGTCATGAGGCTCCAACGGGGCGGCCATCCACCACAGGTGGACTTGGAACGTTCTGGGTTACCTCTTGTCCGGGTGAATTATTGCTGTCTTTTACTCTCAAAAGTAGTGTGGTATCTTGGTTTGGATATTTGTCATGTGAGGATTAAATTAGTTTGTGTAGAGTACTGAGAACAACACGTGTCCCACGAGAGGCCTTCCATCGAGGTTAGCTGTTGCTATGTCCGGTACTTCTACTCTTACCATCATCCTTGTTGCCCTGGCCCATGGTCGTTCTGAGTCTGGGAGGCTTTGAGCTAGTTGGTTAATTCAGGTTCTGCAAATGCAGTATCATGGGAGTCACCATTCCCCATTTTCACAAGCATATTAGACATTGCCCGTGGGTCACAGCCCAGCATTCTTTCCCATTTTGTGTCCTAGGCAGCCTCTCTTAATTGATCAAGCTTGACATGTGAAATTAAAATTATTTGCCATACCTAGTTTCATTGAATCTAAGATCCCAATGTATGGTAACTGAATTTAAGCTGAGCTTGTGAGTTACTCCGTTTATACTGAAGCTTATTTGATTCCTAAAATTGATAATGAACTTTGAGTACCTTCAGGCACCCAATATTCCTTTCCTGAAATATTCCTCTCTGCCTATTTCTCTATTATTTCTACCTCTAAAAGAATTTTAATTCATAATAGTTCTCTGTTACCTGCCTGCAATTTAAGATCTCGTTGTAAAAGACTATTGAAATGCATCAGTTCAGTTCAGTCACTCAGTCGTGTCCAGAAATGGACAAAATATAAATAAGGAGGGGTGGGTTGTGATAGGAATTACAGTTGATACCTAAGATCCAGGACTTAGGAGAGCTTTCTTTAAATGTGATTTGTGTGGCTGGGAGTGAAATTCATTTCAGGTTGGTTTTGTGTGGTGTAAGGGACATCTAGTGGTCGTGTGTTTCTCTGCACATGTACTAGAGGCAAAGTGACAGGTGTAAATCCTGGGACCAAGGGTCATCACCTTGAAGGGTGCCCTCCAAAGGAGGTTGGCCTCATTTTTTCCACAACTCTTTATTTTGAAGTCAACAAAGGGTACAGACACCTGTTTAGAAAAAAAATCAACTTGATTTCTAGCGTTCCTGTCTATATTACTGTCAGTTTGAATTCAACTGTTATTTGCTGCCATTTGCACAAGGTTAGAAATGGTTCTGGTATCAGGCACCTGCCAACCTGGCATATTCTTCTTATACTCTCCTTACCCCTTCTGCTGATTGCAGAGGGGCTCCTCTGGGCCACTTTGAAAAGCCATCTGATTAGAGTCTTTATTAGACTGGTAGCAGAGCTGCTTAGCAGGCCAGGCAAGAAACAGCTGATCATTGCTTCTGACAGCAGAGCCCCTTTTTAGAAAGGTGGGGGACCATCAGGAAGCCATGCATCTCTTATATAAAGCCCATATGTACTTTATACAAATGATTGGGCTTCACATTATAAGAGAATGAACTGCAAAGCCCCTGTGTGAACTTGCCATCTTGGTCCTCCTGGAGCTTGTGTGTTGGTCAGCGCCTCTTGGAACTGTCTGTCACTATCTGTGGTTCTGAACCCACTGCTTCCATTTTTCTGGGTTGCATGGAATTTGTGGCTTTCCTGATATGCTGCTATTGTTGCCAGCCAACTGTGTTAGACTTCTTCAAGGTTCTGTTTCACTGAGTCCTTTATAGTAGTCCTGCCTTTGGGCTTTCATAAAATCTTTCTTCAAAAGTTATTTGGCATTCCTCTTGCCATCTATATTTTTGCAGGATAGTTGGTAGCAGCCAGAAGTTGCTAGCCATGGTCAAAGGCTTCACTGTTGGGATTCATTTGTTCCTTTTTTTTTTTTTTTTCTTCTGTCTCTGAGTGCAGAGGATAAGGGCTCTGAGGCATTGTTTCAAAATCTGTTTTCTCTGACAGTCCAGTCTACATGGTTATAAAGAGGTGAGCACTCATCTCTTAGCAGGCTGCAGAGTGAGACGAAGTTCTGGTGCTGCGCTTCGTCAGGCAATCTCCTATAGCATCTTGCTAGAATTTGCAATTGGGCTTTTCGCTGCTGCTTCTCTTAATGTTCTGCCAAGACACAGAAACTAATGACAGCTGCCCTTCAAGGGTGCAGAACTTTCCCTATTTATAGCTGAAAATATAAGCACATTTCCTAAGCATACACAATAGGGAAAGCAACTGACTATTCAGTGGTTCCACCAGATGCTTTTAACTGTGTGGAACTTCAGTTTTCTATATTCTTGTCTTCTCACTTATTGTCAAGCGGAATAACTGTAGAGGCTTCTTTTTGCCTTAAAGTCCTCTTTGACTTAGAGGCATCAGGATATAGACTGATTTTCCTTGCCCTTCTTTCTCTCCATTCTTCCCCATTCTCTTAAAATATATATACTGACTTTGTGCCAGGCATTGGAACAGACCTTGGGAAACACAGGAAAAACACCAAGTCTTCTACTTGAGAAACTCCCAGTCTACTGGGGATAGACAGACAGTTACAGCACAGCATGGTAAGTGCTGTAATAGCAAAATATGGAGCTATGGGAGCAGAGGGAAGGGAATCAACTGTGGGTGGCAGTGGAATGGGTGAGAATGTTGGGAAAGGCTTCCGAAGTAGGTGATACTCGAACTGTGCCTCTCATGTGAGCAGTCGTTATGCAGATGGAGAATCTAGGTGAGGCTGATGCCTGGGATGGTTTATTGAAAGACCCGCAGAACTTTGGCAAAGTTGGTGATGATGAAGACGGACGAGATCAGGAAGACCTTTATGTAATGCTTACAAGTCTGCATTTGATTCTGAAGTTGGTACAGAACCATTGAAGAGTTTCAAGCAGGAAAGGACATTTTATCCCCAGAGAAAACAGTAAGATGATCAGAGTCATTTCTATTCCTTGGAATAAAAATAACAGTAGATTCTTAGTGATTCAGGAAGGCGCATTTTAAATTTTGTCACCTTTCTAATCAAACTGCTAAAGGCTTCCTTTCCTCTCTGATGGTTCCTTTCCCCCCAACTGCATAATGATTGTATTTTTAGAGCTTTTCATAATGAAGTACCACCTACTCATCTGATCTTAGTTCCCCTCTTTGTGACATGTAACTTTCACTGTCAAGTTGGTGCCCTCGTCAAATATTCTAAGACAGAAAGAAACATAGGCATTCATGGGGGTAGATCTGTGTAGTACTTAAGAAAATATCAGAACAAGAATTAAGAGTATATTAAATTTGTTGAGCCTCAACTGTGTGCCAGACACTGGAGATCCATTAGTTGCCCGATCAGAAATGCCCAGCCTGTTTATAATGTCATTCCTAAAAAGCAGGGGGAAGAGAAATACAATCTGGGCCAAGTTTCTGATTACAGAGCCTGGCACATGCATTAACTGGAATGACAGGTATCTCATATAAAGTATCCTCCAAGATTTCTAAGCCTTTCACATCAGATTATATTTCATGTTACTTTTGTCTTCCATGGTCTAGAGCTAAAGTTATTTAACATATTTACATGGATTATCTTTTGTTTCCAATATTCTTAATTTGCACTAGTCAAAATGTTAGTTGCTCAGTTATGTCCAACTCTTTGCGACCCCATGGACTGTAGGCTGCCAGGCTCCTCTGTCTCTGGGATTTTCCAGGCAAGAATAGTGGCAGGGATTGCTGTTCCCTTCTCCAAGGGATCTTCCCAACCCAGGAATTGAACCCAGGTCTCCTGTATTGCAGGCAGATTCTTTACCATCTGAGCCACCGGGGAAGCTTACTTTAAGTTGGCTTTATCTTCATTTACGTTATGCTGGCTTTCATGCTAGAAAGTAACCAGAGTATAGGTAGGTTCACCGCAAGTTTCAGCTCTTTGACTGGTGATAACTTCAAAGAGCACTGCCTTCAAGTCTGAGGCTTCATTTGGGTTCAATGAGAAAGGGAGTAGAATAGAATTAGACCAGTTAGCAACGCCATCTTCCAGAAAGGAAGAAGAGAAACGTACATTTGCTAAAATGGCACTAAGAGATAGGAGAGTTTTCTGTCCAGTTGTAGCTTAAAGGGTCACCTGGAAAACTTGCCTAAATTATCTAGAAACCTTTTCACTATTCACTGATAAGGCCTATCTTGGAGAACTATGGCCCATATATGGACATTCACATCTTATTGCTTTGCCTGGTTCTGGTTATGCCAAGTATATGGTCTGTCTATGCCAAGTTCTTGGTTCATTAATTTAGTAAAATCTTAGAAGGCGCTGGAAGAATGATAAAGCCTGAATTGGTACATCTTACCTCTTGTGATAGACTGGACTTTTATGATACAGATACCCCACAGATTTGGTTGGCTGAAAAACTTTTCTATGGAACACACAGACACGTGTGCTTAATCAACCTTTTAGCTGAATAAAAGTCCTAAGACTTCCTGGTGGTCCAGTGGTTAAGAATCTGCCTGTCAATGCAGGGGGTACAGGTTTGATCCCTAGTCTGGCGTGATTCCACATGCCAAGGGGCAACCAAGCCTATGCATTGCAACTGTTGAAATCTGCATATTGTAAAGCCTAAGAAAGTTCTCTTTCCTGAAGAATAAAATTGAGACCTTCACTCTGCCAGATTGGGAGTCTTAGTGTTTCTGTCTGTAGTTGACCACAGACTCACATGGTCATTGCTTTCTCTTAAAGAATCCGTCAAGGGGATAAATGCTTGCCCAAGTCTTCAGGCTAAGTGTGATGACTTGCGTTATTCATGCAGCTCTGGAGCTGGTGCCCATGGCCCTGGGTTTATAAGGTCAGACTAACTGGCTGGTGCGCACTGCTTGCTCACGTGTTCCTCTCTGCGTCGGGCTTTTTTTTTTTTTTCAAATGAGGAAGGATCTGAGGACTTTGCTGATTCAATTTAAGTACTGAAGTTTGTCTGGATTATTTCTATGACTCCAGCTTGCTTTCTGCCCCTTTTATTTTTTCCTGTCAGTCTCTTGCAAACAGAATCTTCACTTTAGTTGCTCAGTCATGTCCGACTCTCCATGACCCCATGGACTGCAATACGCCAGGCCTCCCTGTCCATCACCAACTCCCAGAGTTTACTCAAACTCATGTCCATTGAGTTGGTAATGCCATCCAGCCATCTTATCCTCTGCCATCCCCTTCTCCCCCTGCGTTCAATCTTTCCCAGCATCAGGGTCTTTTCAAATGAGTCAGTTCTTTGTATCAGGTGGCCAAAGGATTGGAGTTTCAGCTTCAGCATCAGTCCTTCCAATGAATATTCAGGACTGATGTCCTTTAGGATGGACTGGTTGGATCTCCTTGCAGTCCAAGGGACTCTCAAGAGTCTTCTCCAACACCACAGTTCAAAAGCATCCATTCTTTGGTGCTCAGCTGGGAACCATGGGCCAGGGATTATAAACTGGTAGTCTTTGAGATCCAGCTTTCAGAGATGTATTGTTTGATGCACAGAGTATTGGATCACCAAGACTTTTTAAATTTTATTTTTTTTAATTCATCTCTAATGGAGTGTAGTTGCTTTATGTGTTGTGTTAGTTTCTACTGTACTAACACAACAAATGAATGAATGAAGCAGCCATATATGTACATATATTTCCTCCCTTTTGGATTTTCTTCCCATCAAGTCACCACAGTGCATTGAGGAGAGTCCCTGTGATAGACAGTATGTTCGCCCAACCTTTTAAAAAATCTTTAAAATTATTTAATTTTTAATTGAAGGATAATTACAGAATTTTGTTGTTTTCTGTCAAACCTCAAGTTAGTTAATTGCCAGTATTTCTCGTACAGGTTTCAACTTTATCTGGAGTCTTTTCGGCCTTTACTTTGAGCCTCAGGACTCTCATATTTCTTGGCTCTTGCCTTGTGATTCTGAAACTCCATTCCCATTTTCTATTTCTGGGGCTTGGTTTTTATCTTTGGCAGACCCTGAGCGCTGTGAGCAGAATAGCAACCCTGGAAATGATGTCTGTGGTGTGCAGCGGTCGGGGCTCAGGGCCCCAGCCTGGGTGTCAGCTGCAACTCAGCAGGCGAGTGAGTCTGCTGACCCCTGTTAGCCAGACCAGGGGTGCAGATGTGGCCTCAGCCATGCCAAGTATCAGCTTCTCTGGCTTTAGAAGCTAAGAGGACCATCTGCTGCCCCATTTGTGCTAGAAGTTCACTGTTGGAATTTGGTCAGTGGTACACTGCGGCAGAAAATGTTAAGGATCGTGAATCCTAAATCTGTACAACGACCTGGTATGTGCAAAAGACAAAGAATAGATACCACTAGGTGTTTTCATATCTTATAAATGCCACACTAGGCAGCTATTTAATTTTTTTCCCCCTAATTTGGCTGGATCAGATTTTAGCTGTATGTGGAGTCCCTGCACACAAGCTTTAGTACTTGCAGCCCAGGGGCTTCGATGTCCCAAGGCTTGTGAAATCTTACTTCCCTGACTGGATATCTGCATTGTAAGGCAGATTCTTAACCACTGGGCCACCAGGGAAGTCCCTATTTTGTTCATTAGACTCTTGAGTGGACATGTGGATTAGAACTTACCCTCACAGGGAATCTTCCCTTCCTTTTTTGTTTTTAAGTAATGTATTTATTTTAATTTTAATTACTTTATAATATTGTAGTGATATCTTCCCTTTCTCCATGTGAGGCAATACTCTCTGTTGATCTAGTTATGGCTTCTCACAGAAAATAACAAAATGAAGAGAAGCACCAGAAACTGCTAAAGCACTTTGTAGCTATGACATATTACCTCACATACCTCTTTCTGCCCTGTGAAAGGAGATGCGTTACCTGTAAGTCTTCGACATGAAGACCATTAACCATTGTCCAAGGTCACACAGCTGGCAGGGGTGGAGCTGGACTCACACTGTACTTACTGAGCTGGGAAGTCCGTGATGTTGACCTCTACCTTGCGCTGCCACCTGAGTCCAACATCGGATTTAATGAAGATATGAGCATTTATTAAGCACTCTACAACTAGGTGCTGGTTCAGATTTTTAAAGCTGTAATGCATATGTTTTGCTGATAAGATACTTGAGGTTTACTTAAAACAAGGTTGAATGTTTTGAGTGACAGATGAGTAGACACTCCCTAGGAAAGAAAATCACCACCGACCAGAGTCATCAGTTGCCTGAAGGGTGGAGGGGGAAGTAATAGAGAGAAAGTAGGCTATGTGATTCTGTGACTGCCCCAGACGCAAGGTGCTTTCCCAGGGCTTCTTATTTATTTACGCAGAGTAGAAATGTCACACAATAACAAGATTACCCCCCGGTTTATCTAGAAACTGCACAGTCCTGAAAGCTGAAGAGAAAAAGCTCATTTTGTTATTATCTATTGTCAAAGGATTATGTAGGGTAGGGAATAAATCTTTGTCTGTTTCTGGTCATATGTAAACTGCTCTGCACACAGGTATAAAGTCAAAAGGCTTTACTGGGATTTGCTGTCAACACTGTTCCACCCCAAGGCCCCTGACATTGGCTTTTCACCACTCTGTTTGGTCTGGCCCACATACTCCAGAGGATGTCCCCCAGAGTCCTGACTGCAGGCACCCTGCACTGACCTGGGTCAGAACAGTGGTGCTCCGTCACCGAGTCACGGGCCTGTGAGTCACACTCCTATAAGACTGTCTGCCGGGTTTTTTTTTTTTTTAATTGAGATTGCCCTATATGTAGACACATAGAGGATTACAGGCACTTCAAAAACAAGAGAAAAGAAAGGCCATGTGGTAAATCTGCTCTTCCTGGACAGAAGAAACAGAACCAAAAGGCCATCTGGGCACCGCGGGGCACAAACCCACACTCCCAGATTCCTTCTGGGTCCCTTCCTGGAGAGCCCAGGGATGTGGCGTTTACTGCAGAAATATGCGGACGTGTATTCCCAGAAAGCTGAAAACAGCGTCCACGGTGTCCTGGGATGAGATGGAAGAGGGAGGAAAATACTCTCGTGTGTTCTTGATAGGTGGTGATTCTTTTTATTGTATTGTTCTTGCTATCATAGCTTGTCTTACTCCTGGTATTGTTCCTGTGTTCCTCTGTATCAGCGATTGGGGAGATATACAAGAGGTGTTGTTCTCAGTTCAGTTCAGTTGCTCAGTCATGTCGGACTCTTTGCGACTGTGTGAACTGCAGCACACCAGGCCTCCCTGTCCATCACCAACTGCCGAAATCTACCCAAAGCCATGTCCACTGAGTCGGTGGTACCATCTGTTCATCTCATCCCCTGTCGTTGTTCTCAGAGTCTTTTAACCCTGAGCTTCTGTCCGCAACTGTTTTATTATCTGACCTTCTAAATACTCCCATGAACTGCTACCCCTTAGATTCATATTCCTGGGCTTGCCGTATTCCTTGAGCACCATGGAAGAGTTTAAAAAGCACAGCATGTAGATTAGAATAACCTCTCCTGGGGCTTCCCAGGTGGTCCAGTAGTTGAATCTGCATGCCAGTGCAGGGGACATGGGTTCGATCCCTGGTTCAGGAAGATGCCACATGCCACGGAGCAGCTAAGCCCGTGCACCACAACTACTGAAGCCTGTGTACCCGGAGCCCACGCTCCACAGCAAGAGAAGCCCCCGCAATGAGACGCACACATGCCGCAACCAGAGAGTAGCCCCCGCTCGCCAGCAACCAGAGAGTAGCCCCCGCTCGCCGCAACCAGAGAGTAGCCCCCGCTCGCCGCAACCAGAGAGTAGCCCCCGCTCGCCACAACTAAAGAAAGCCCGCACGTAGAGATGAAGACCTGGCACAGCCAGAAATAAACAAATATTGAAAGAACAGCAATTTCTTTTCCAATCAAGGCCAATGGTCTGGGCAGTCAGGCAGACAGCCCCGTCATAGGTAGGCAATGAAAGGCTTCCGAGCTTATCAAATGTTGGGTATCAGCAAGAACCAGAGTAGTCAGAGAGTGGGCCTTGAGTGGGTTTGGGGGTAGATCCTGGTGCAGAACCATCATTTAGAGATTGGAGAGGAGAGGAAGGCACCGTAGGCTGGGAATCTCCATTATGAGCAAGTATGCTGAAGCCCTGACACCAGAGTTTGCAC
Organism: Neotragus moschatus; assembly: GCA_006410615.1. Taxonomy (NCBI): domain Eukaryota; kingdom Metazoa; phylum Chordata; class Mammalia; order Artiodactyla; family Bovidae; genus Neotragus; species Neotragus moschatus. The sequence goes on along the minus strand of SJYA01001449.1, from coordinate 484,471 downwards.
AGAGGCCGCCGAGGGCCTCAAAGTGGGGAAGGGACAGGGAGGGATCCTTCAGAGAGCACAGCCCAGATAGCAAGGGCTTAATGAGTCTGGATGGAGCTGGGTGTGTTTTTTTTGTGCCTGATTTAAGGAGTTTCTACTTTATGGGTAAGCCTGCACTACTAGAGAGCTTAGAAATGGCCACCCCTGGAACATGACCTTGCCCCAGTGCAGTCAGAGATCTGGGTTCAAGTCCTGGTTATCCCTTAAGGGACTGTGTGATGTTAGACCAGTGCCTGTCCTCTCTGAACCTCATTTCTGCAAAATGAGGCTAATGTTACCTGTTTCACTTCCTTAATGTGGAAGAGCCACAGTAGCATTTTTAAAGTGTCTGGAACATCATAGGCTCTTGATAGGTGGTGACTGTTTTTCCTGTATTGCTCCTGCTATCATAGCTTGCCTTACTCCTGGTATTGTTCCTGTGTGCCTCTGAATCAAAGATTAGGGAGACATACAAGGGGTGTTGCTCTGAGACAGTGTCTTAGCCCTGAGATTCTGCATACAACTGTTTTACTATCCGACCTTCTAAGCATGAGCTGCAAGTCCAGTTCAGTTGAGTTGAGTTCGGTCACTCAGTCGTGTCCAACTCTTTGTGCCCCCGTGGACTGCAGCATGCCAGGCTTCCCTGTCCATCACCAACTCTCGGAGCCTGCTCAGACTCACATCCACTGAGTCAGTGAGGCCATCCAACCGTCTCATCTTCTGTTGTCTCCTACTGCTCTCAGTCTTTACTAACATCAAGATCTTTTCCAGTGAAATCAGCTTTTCTCATCAGATGACCAAAGTAATGGAGCTTCAGCTTCAGTCCTTCCAACAAATATTCAGGACTGATTTCCCTTAGGTTTACTGGTTGGATCTCCTTGCAGTCCAAGAGATCCTCAAGAGTCTTCTCCAACACCACAGTTCAAGAGCATCAATTCTTCTTCAGCTTTCTTTATGGCCCAACTCTCATATCCATACATGACTAGTGGAAAAACCATAGCTTTGACTAGATGGACCTTTGTTGGCAATGTAATGTCTCTGCTTTTTAATATCCTGTCTAGGATAGTCGTAGCTTTTCTTCCAAGGAGAGAGTGTCTTAATTTCATGGCTGCAGTCACCATCTGCAGTGATTTTGGAGCACAAGAATATAAAGTCTCTCACTGTTTCTGTTGTTTCCGCATCTATTTGCCATGGAGTGATGGGACCGGATGCCATGGTCTTACTTTTCTGAATATTGAGTTTTAAGCCAGCTTCTTCACTCTAGTCTTTCACTTTCAACAAGAGGCTCTTCAGTTCCTCCTCACCTTCTGCCATAAGTGTAGTGTCATCTACATATCTGAGGTTACTGATATTTTTCCTGGCAATCTTGATTCCAGCTTGTGTTTCATCCAGCCCAGAATTTTGCATGATATACACGACATATAAGTTAAATAAGCAGGGTGACAGTATACAGCCTTGACATAATTCTTTCCCAATTTGGAACCAGCCTGTTGTTCCATGTCTGGTTCTAACTGTTGCTTCTTGACCTGCATGCAGGTTTCTCAGGAGGCAGGTGAGGTGGTCTAGTATTTCCATCTCTTTAAGAATTTTCCACATTTTGTTGTGATCCACACAAAGGCTTTGGAATAGTCAATGAAGCAGAGATAGATGTTCTTCTATTTTTCTGTAATTCTCTTGCTTTTTCTATGATCCAGTGGATGTTGGCAATTTGATCTCTGGTTCCTCTGCCTTTTATAAATCCAGCTTGACCATCTGGAAATTCTTAGTTCACGTACTATTGAAGCCTCACTTGAAGAATTTTGAGCATTACTTCACTAGCCTGTGAGATGAATGCAGTTGTGTGGTAGTCTGAACATTCTTTGGCATTGCCTTTCTTTGGGATTGAAACGAAAACTGACTTTTTCCAGTCGTGTAGCCACTGCTGAGCTTTCCAAATTTGCTGGCATATTGAGTGCAGCACTTTCACAGCATCATCTTTTAGGANTCCGTCTCTTCATTCTTTCTGTAGTTATTTCTCCACTGATCTCCTGTAGCATATTGGGCACCTACTGACCGGGGTTCCTCTTTCAGTATCCTATTGTTTTGCCTTTTCATATTGTTCATGGGGTTCTAAAAGGAAGACTACTGAAGCGGTTTGCCAATCCCTTCTCCAGGGGACAATGTTTTGTCAGAACTCTCCACCATGACCCGTCCATCTTGGGTGGCCCCACATGGATGGCATGGCTCATAGTTTCACTGAGTTAGACAAGGCCGTGGTCCATGTGATCAGTTTGGTTAGTTTTCTGTGATTATGGTTTTCATTCTGTCTACCCTCTGATATATAAGGATAAAAGTCCTAAGCACATCTTATTTGATAATTCAAAATCAAAACATTTTAAAAAGGATTCACAATTGTACAAACATACTTACACATGGTCAAAGAATAAAAGATAGTGTGCAGAAGGAAAACATCCATAAGAGTGTCAGAATTATGGGGAGGCATCGTGTCAGAACGGATTCCTCAAGAAAGTAGCATCTAAACTGAGACCAGAGGACAAGGAGTGTGTACTGGATGTAGATCAGGGCAAGAAAAGTGTCCATCAGGGAACAAATGGCTCAGTTGGTTAAGAATCTGCCTGCAGTGCAGGAGATCTGGGTTGGGTCCCTGGATTCTGAAGATCCCCTGGAGAAGGGAATGGCAACCCACTCCAGTATTCTTGCCTGGAGAATCCCAGGAACAGAGGAGCCTGGAGGGCTACAGTCCATGGGGTTGCAGAATCAGATACTAGTGAGCGACTCACACACAGGGGAGAGAAGAGGATCATTAAAAGAATCACAGAGCTTGAAGGTGTCTGGATTAGAGAATGAAAGGATTAGGGGAAAGAAAGGGAAACAAATTGGGAGAGAAACAGGGACAGATCATCCTTGTCTACATTGAGGGTTATGAAGCAAGGGAATGCCTGATCAGATTTAATAGTTTTGGAAAATTCACTGTGGAACTGTGGCGAACATGAGGGGAAGGAAGAGGGGGTTCTGTTAGAAGGCCATTGCAGAAATCCAGAGGAGAAATGGTGGTGGACAGAGTCTGGCACTGCTGGAGCAGGCGAGGGGCTGGTTTGAGAGATCCTTAGGACTTGACAACTGGACAAGCTGCAAGTCCAAAGAGCAGCTTTTATAAACCCGAGGTTGGAGTTGTCACTCTTTGGCACTCTGCCTTTGTCATCCCAGGCTGTGTGACCTCTCCCACTGGGAGCTGTTTCCACTTTGTCTCTCATTCCTTCTTGGGGCTAGTTGTCAACCAAGGTGCTCACTGCCACATCTTTTCCTGGGTCAGGCATCAGGCAGGGCTTTCCATTTAGATGAAAGTCTGAATTTACAGAAAATACTATACCAAATTAATGCTTTCAAATTGTGGTGCTGGAGAAGACTCTTTAGAGTCCCTTGGACTGCAAGAAGATGAAATCAGTCAATGCCAGAAGGACTGATGCTAAAGCTCAAGCTCTAATAATTTGGCCACCTGATGCAAAGAGCCAGCTAATTGGAAAAGACCCTGGTGCTGGGGAACATTGAAGGCAGGAGAAGAAGGGGGCAGCGGAGGATGAGATGGTTGGATAGCATCACTGATTCAGTAGAACTTGAGCCAACATCTGGCGACAGTGAAGGACAGGGAAGTCTGGTGTGCTGCAGTCCATGGGGTCACAAAGAGGCAGACACTACTTAGTGACTGAACAACGGCAACTATACGAGATACTAATTTGCCTTGTATGGGAGTGCGCTGGCGTTTCTTGCTGTCATGCCCTCCCCAAGGTGCTGCTACAGTTGTGTATGGCCATGCCATGGTCTTGCAGTGGGCAGGTTGACAGGGGTTGGGGTGGGGAGGTGAAGATGCCAACCATGGGGCTTCTTAATTGAACATCACTGGGCTACAAGGTGCTCTCCTGTCCCTTTCTTACTGGTAGGAGATCCTCAGAAGAACATCAGTTCAGGCCCCTGCCAGTTTTCAGTAGTACCCCAGTACTGCTGGAAAACATGATGTACTATTGTTTCCTAGGTTTATGTACCATTTAGAATTCTCTGTGTTCTACCAGGTATAATATCCCACTTAATCTTGATAATTGCTCTGGGGTTGGAGGGAAAGGGGAACAGTTCTGGAACAGCTATTGAGTCTCTTGCCTTTGGAAATAAATACAATGGGACTCAGAGAGGTTACTCAGCTGTCAGTGGGAAAGGTGTGGAAACTGCAAATAAATAGACAAGTAATTTCAGGGCCATGGAGTAGCTAGAGAGTTCATTTTCAAAGAGCTTTTGAGAGAAGTCTTTGTCTGGCCAGTTCCCAGCTGGGATTCTCTTGTCTGTGTCTCCAGAAATCTGCATTCTAGTTATTCACTGTCTGTCCCAGGCTTGGTTCTATACCCTTCTCACAGAAGAGTTCCTCTTCATAGGATGCTGCATTCTTTTAAAAGGCCCTTTTCATTTTACCCTGCTGCCTCCTATAGAGATGTTTGAGTTCTTTTTCCAGTTACTGTTCAATGGAGCTGAGCCTCAGTCTGTCCCTGTGGGATCCCCTATTGTTCTACGTTAATAATTAACATTTACAAGAGCTCTGGTCATAGGTGTTAAGCCCAAATGCAAAGAAAGCTGAAGTTAGGTTATGACAGAGAGCTCTCACATGTTGTCTCATGGGGATTAGAAAGGAGAAGCTGCTAGCCATTAAACATTTTTCATTTCTTTTCTCACTCACTTGAATGATTGCCTAAGAATCTTGCAGTTTTTTTTTTTTTTTCCTTTTGCACATGGTCAGTCCACTAGAATTAGGAAATTTAGCTTTTGAACTTGGAAGTTGAACATGCGTGATTTCCAACGTGTTATTATAGATGAGCTCAAGGGTGCTGGTAGTACAGCCTTGTGCTGGTAGTACAGCCTTGTGCTGAATGTCCGTAGGTGGCAAAGCACTTGGACTCTGGAGCTAACTCCCTGGGTTCAAGTCCTACTCTGGCACTTAACTGGCTGTGTGACCATGGGCTGGTTCCTTAACTACTGGCTATGTCTGTTTCTGCATCTGTAAAATGGGAGAATGATGGTAGGTACCTCAAATGGGTGTTATCAGGATCTGATAGGGTGCTAGACTTCAGATCCTGAGTACAGAGCCTGGTAGGAGGTGCTCAGTAAATATCAGTATTGTTACTGTTCTCAGTGTTACTGACTATGATTTCACCCATGGCAAAGGTTGTATGGTAGGAGAGACCTTTTCAATTCCTTGTTGTTAATCAATGTGAAAAGACATACCTCTTTGCTTGATTCTCTCCTCATGTTGGGAGAGAGAAGAGAAGCAATTCTACAGCTAGATGTTTGGGATTAAATGATACATACTGGAACGACTCCCTCCATTAACTTTTCATCACTGAGATGAGTTGTGTACGAGTTTAGCACTTAAGTCTTTTTACTTTACTGAAAATGGAGATAAGACAACTTTCTCAGGGCTGCAGGAAGGACCAAGTGAGTTAACAGCCACCCTCAAAATAGCTGAGATGTTTGTTCCCATACTTGTCCTTTCTAAATGCTTCCCATGCACTAATTCATTCCATCCTTAAGAAACAGTCTATTCCTATATTCCCATTGTCAAAGGAGGAAGCAAACCAGAGGATATTAAATAACTTTGAAGTTCACACAGCTTGGAAGTAGTGGATGTGGGACTGGAACCTAAGTCGAGGTCCTGATTTAGAATCTGAGTAAGACAATGTGAAGGACACAGAAAAGTGGTCTACATAATCAGTACTCAGATGCCAGCCCCTTTGCCCTCTGTTTTCCCCTGTGTATTGTTACGGTGTGGATGTGACGTTGCCTAGAGATCAAAGGACCAAGACCTATCTGAGGGCACTGCATCACAATTCAGTTTTAACAACAACAAAACCTCTGAAATTCTAATCTGGGGAACAAGAGTAATCCCTACTTCTACACAGATTATATGAGGTTTAGAAAGTCATAATTTTAAAAAAATGTTTTAGAGTGTTTCATTCTCTTACTTTGTGTATATAGAGGATACATGCAATGTGGAGAAAAATATAGATCTTCCCTCCCAACGCTTAACACTGAGTCATCTTTAAAACAAAACAAAACAGTACAGCAAGATACAGTGAAGAAAGTAAGTCTGTCTCCACTCCCGAATATTAATTCTACAAATCCTCTCCCTAGTGACCATTTTATAGTTTCTTGTGTTTCCTTCCAAAAATGTTTAATGCATTTGCAAACATATATACATAAAATGCACACTTCCTCACACACCCCCCCACTTTACATAATGAGAGCATAATGCACATGGTTTTGTTCCTCATTTTTCACTTAACAATATTACTCAGCAAATCCACGTCAGAACTGGGAGCGCTGCTTTGTTTTTGAGGGCTGCCTCGTATTCCGTCATAAGGATGTGCCGGTCTGTCACTGATGGTCATTTAGGTTGTTTCTGGTCTTTTCCTGAGGACACTGCAGTAAATATCTCTGGAAGAGTTTGTGTCTGTGCAACTCAGTCTCTCTTGATTTCTGCTTGCATTGTGTAACTTTCTGATGCTGCAAAAACTCGGCCAGAAGGAAACAGACAAAAGGAACACAGTGGAGGCACAGGGGCTTACGGCTGGTGTGCACCTCAGAGGTTTGTGCAGCTGCTTTTCAAGTGCTCTGGCTCATGTTTCTCATATTATTTCAGACTCTTGTGTCCTGAAGCTTCTTCTCGGGCCTTTTTCCTGAGTTCCCAGTGAGCGATGGATGGCTGCAGCTTGCAAGATTGATTCATATGGCACTTGTTTGACTTTTGACAGGTTGTTTATAAGAATAATGACATCCGTCTGGAGCTGTCTCGCTTGGCCAGGATTGGGGACACCAAGATGAAGATCTACGGTGAGGTGGTATTCAAGTGTGAGAATGTGGCCACACTGGACCCCATCAACTTTGAGACCCCAGAGGCTTACATCAGCTTGCCCAAGTGGAACACCAAACGCATGGGCTCTATCTCCTTTGACTTTCGCACCACTGAGCCCAACGGCCTGATCCTCTTCACTCACGGCAAGCCCCAAGAGAGAAAGGATGCTCGGAGCCAGAAGAACACCAAGGTGGACTTCTTTGCTGTGGAACTCCTCGATGGCAACCTGTACCTGCTGCTTGACATGGGCTCAGGCACCATTAAAGTGAAAGCCACTCAGAAGAAAGCCAACGACGGGGAATGGTACCACGTGGATATTCAGCGAGACGGCAGATCAGGTAGGAAGAGGCTGNAGAGAGAAAGGATGCTCGGAGCCAGAAGAACACCAAGGTGGACTTCTTTGCTGTGGAACTCCTCGATGGCAACCTGTACCTGCTGCTTGACATGGGCTCAGGCACCATTAAAGTGAAAGCCACTCAGAAGAAAGCCAACGACGGGGAATGGTACCACGTGGATATTCAGCGAGACGGCAGATCAGGTAGGAAGAGGCTGTATGTATGCAAACTTCCCCTTCCTTATAGTTTTTTTTTTTTTTTAATGTTGGCACTTGCTGATTCTTCTGCTATTCTCCTTAATGCTTGTTGTAAGATGACAAGACACCTGTCTTATCAAAGGCTGACATTCTTCTCCTCATCTCCCTTGTCACTCACTGCACAATGGTTTCAGTGATAGCTCTGAGACCCTGGGACTGAGGATGGTTTTACAAGGAGCATTCGCACTGCTACCAAAGTGACTGTCATGTCACTGGTGTGATGGGTTTTTTTTCCCCTTCTCTTCTTCTTCTCCTTTTTCTTATCGCCATAGAAACCAATTGTGACATCACAGATGCTGCTCTATGTGATTACTCTTGTAGAATAAGCCGCACTGTGCAAGGGTTTATGCAACGATACACCCTTCAATAATTGTCAAGAGTCATATTGCAGGGGAAAATTATGACAAGAAAGGAAAAGACAAATTGATTTTTCCTGAAGTCATGTTCAATTTAAAGCCTTCCTTTGGTGTGAAAGCCTATATTTCACTGTTTGCTCAGACCTCACTAACTCTCCCTTCCTCTTCATAACCTTCTGCATTTGTTTCAAATGGCTTTGTTTCTGCAGCCATGGATCAAAGAAGCTAGCCCCAGGCAGTACATAGCCACTCTGGAATAGTAACAAAGGATGGGAGTGGGGAAACACAAATAGAGTAGCTGAGGCTTTGGAATGCCTGAACAGTCTGCCTGCTTTCTGTGGACATGTGGCGATGAAGGTCACATCCTGTGCCATCAGAAAGGACATTTCACCCTGAGAAGTAATTAGAGCATTTGAAATTTGCATTTATTTCCTGATTCTCCATTTAGGTAGTATCATGCTCAAGAAATGTCTCGGCTCTGTTTGCCATATCTTGAAGGTTTTACTCTCCTGGTGAACACAAAAATGCCTTCCTTTCGGACATTTTGTTTCTGGGTGCATTTGGCCAATAATAGAAAGCAGTAGGTTCCCCTAACAGGCTGTAGCCAGGGATGGCCAGGCATGCGTGGATGGCTCTTCCACATCCTCCCAGAGCTGGAAGGATGGCAGAGATGAGCAGTGTTGCCCTTAGGAGGAGCCGCTTGGATTCCGTGCAAACGGCAGATGGGTGGCAGATTCCAGACCTGGATGGTTTATTGCCCAGCAGGCTGCCTTATTGATTGCCTGAAATTTGATCGGAACCAAGAGACTTCAAATGAAATGTGCTTGTTGGGCAAGAATGAGCATTTTGTTCTTTTTAAGCAGAAAACACACAAATTTAATTTCTTCTGAGGCCAAATCTTTCAAAGTTTATCCATAAATATGTCGGCCAGGGCAGAGCGAGAAAGCTATCTGAGAATTATAAAGGAAACACTCCTGCTAGTTTTTAGGACCATGAACATTGGGTTTTTGGATTGGTCATGGTTGACGGCTTCCGTGATTGACTAACCTAGACCCTGGCACAGCTTAAATGTCACCTATCTGAGTCACAGGCAGGCTAGAACATGTAAAATTGCCACATATCTACTTCTGTTTATTCTCAACACTAATTGCTTTTACAAGTAGGGTGTTATTTTGTCTGGTTAGAACCATCAGACCCATTTTTGACAAACAAGTTTTGATTGCAAAACACTTAGATTTTATAGTTGGGTGCTATGGCATTGGTTTGGAGAAGGAAATGGCAACCCACTCCAGTACTCTTGCCTGGAGAATCCCATGGATGGAGGAGCCTGGTGGGCTACAGTCCACAGGGTCGCAAAGAGTTGGACACAACTGAGCGACTTCACTTTCACTGTGGCATTGGCTAATACTTTGACATACTGATAAACTTGATCAAGACCTATAAAAATTTACTGAGTAAACAAGGAGGCGACAGAAGATGAGACAGTTGGATGGCATCACCAACTCAATGGACATGAATTGGAGCAAACTCAGGAGATAGTGAAGAACAGGAAGCCTGGTGTGCTGTAGTCCATGGGGTGGCAAAGAGTGGACATGACTTAGCTACTGAATACAACACACACTGATAAATTTGATTAAAGCCTATAAAAATTTACTGAGTAAGCAAGGACATGATAGAGGATGAGATAGTTGCATGGAATCACTAACTCAATGGACATGAGCTTGAGCAAACTCTGGGATATAGTGAAGGACAGGGAAGCCTGGCATGCTGCAGTCCATGGGGTTGCAAGGAGTTGGACATGACTTAGTGACTAAACAACAAAAAAATAATTTTCATATGTAAGCAGCATAACAACATTTTAATATCTTTTTTAAATGTAGATTTATTTTTATTCAGAAATACTTTCATAATCACTGTTAATTAGAAGTTTAAAAATTCAAAAGGGACACAAAATAATTAGACTTAGAGACACAAAAATGGGTCTTAGATGTTATGCCAAACTTACAAGTTTTAAAAGTGACATTTATACAGTGTAATTTAGCTTTCATAAGTAATTTTTTATAATCAAATTATTTCAGTAAGAACACAAATTACCATATTACTTTTTAGATTTTTTTTGTTTTACAATATATTCTTGTCAATAGATTATTTAAAAATATTTAAACCTGATAGAAACTCATTTTTTGAACAACGTACCATGGAAGAAATACAGTATCAGAGACACTTCTGTCCTTTACATGCTGTGAAGATGGGAAACACTACAATTGAAAAAAAAAAAAAAAGGCTCTTAACGCATTTCCCAGGGAGCACATTAATATTTACACTTGGGTCTATTGTTCTTTAAACAAGTTTAGATTTGAAGAAATTTCAGAAGAAGGCTTTTTTAAGAAATGAAGAACTTCATTTCTTCTGAGAATATTTTCTGGTATGTTGTTCTTATCAGTTCAGTTTATTCGCTCAGTCATGTTCAACTCTTTGCAACCCCATGGATTGCAACATGTCAGGCTTCCCTGTCCATCACCAATTCCTGGAGCTTACTCAAACTCATGTCCATTGAGTCAGTGATGCCATCCAACCATCTCATCCTCTGCCATCCCCTTCTCCTGCCTTCAATCTTCCCAGCATAAAGGTCTTTTCCAATGAGTCAGTTCTTTGCATCAGGTAGTCAGCATATTGAAGCTTTAACATCAGTCCTTCCAATGAATATTTAGGGTTGATTTACTTTAGTATTGACTCGTTTGATCTCCTTGCAGTCCCTTGGACTCTCAAGAGTCTTCTCCAATACCACAGTTCAAAAGCATTAATCCTTTTAGGTGCTCAACTTTCTTTATGGTCCAACTCTCATATCCATGTGTGACTACTGGAAAAAATGTAGCTTTGACTGGATTAACCTTTGTTGGCAAAGTAATGTCTCTGTTTTTTAATAGCCTGTCTAGGTTGGTCATAACTTTCCTTCCAAGGAGCCAAGTGTGTTTTAGTTTCATAGCTGCAGTCACCATCTGCAGTGATTTTGGAGCCCAAGAATATAAAGTCAGCCACTGTTTCTATTGTTTCCCCGTATATTTGCCATGAAGTGATGGGACCAGATGCCATGATCTTCGTTTTCTGAATGTTGAGCTTTAAGCCAACTTTTTCACTCTCCTCTTTCACTCTCATCAAGAGGCTCTTTTAGTTCTTCTTCACTTTCTGCCGTAAGGGTAGTGTCATCTGCATATCTGAGGTTGTTGATATTTCTCCCAGCAATCTTGATTCCAGCATGTGCTTCCTCCAGCCCAGCGTTTCTCATGATATATTCTGCATATAAGTTAAATAAGCAGGGTGACAATATACAGCCTTGATGTAGTCCTTTTCCTCTTTGGAACCAGTCTGTTGTTCCATGTCCAGTTCTATCTGTTGCTTCCTGACCTGCATACAGATCTCTCAAGAGGCAGGTCAGGTGGTCTGGCATTCCCATCTCTTTCGAAATTTCCCACAGTTTGTTGTGATCCACACAGTCAAAGGCTTTGGCATAGTCAATAAAGCAGATGTTTTTCTGGAGCTCTCTTGATTTTTTGATGATCCAGCGGATGTTGGCAATTTGATCTCTGTTTCCTCTACCTTTTCTAAATCCAGCTTGAACATCTGGAAGTTCTTGGTTCACTTGAAGAAGACTGGCTTGGAGAATTTTGAGCGTTACTTTGCTAGCATGAGAGATGAGTGAAATTGTGCAGTAGTTTGAACAGACCTATATTAAAATGAGGCCTGGTGTGCAGCGATTCATGGGGTCGCAAAGAGTCGGACACGACTGAGTGACTGAACTGAACTGATATTAAAATGAATAGTTATAAAAACATTTCGTCTTTGTTTTTTAGTCCCTTAAGTCTTCTTTGACATTTCTGCGACCCTGCGGACTTTAGCCTACCAGGCTCTTCTGTCCATGGGATTCTTTGGGCAAGAATACTCAAGTGGGTTGCCATTTCCTACTCCAGAGGATATTTCTGACCCAAGGATCAAACCTGCATCTCTTGTGTCTCCTGCATTGGGTGGCAGATTCTTTACCACTGAGGCTTCTGGGAATCCTTATAAAAAGTTAATTATATCTAATTGTGGTGCCTCCTGCTCATCCTGAAGAATATGACTGAGAGGTGATCTTGGGAACCTTTGATTTTCATTCCCCAACTGGAGGACTGACTCTCAAAACTGTTGTGGTCACACACTTAGAGGAGGATTTTGCTCAGGATGGATTGCTTAAGGCTCCACTATTTAAATCAGTTCCAGGTGCTGTTCTTCACTTGGCAATAGAAGCTCCTTGCTGTTAGTTGGTGATCAGATTATTTTGGTGGAGTGTGGTGGGTAAAGAAGGCAAACTGCAAGAGAGAAGATGTTGAGGCTTGAGTCCCTTTCTTCATTTGTAACATAGGGGAAATACGAACGTCAGCCCCAAGATTATTCTGAAGCTTGAGTCCAGAAAAGCCCAGAAAGTACTAAAAATGGTGGCCAGGACAGCCTTATTGTTATGTAGGGCTGTGTTTTTTTTTTTTTTTTTTAAGATTTAAAAGCAAAAGGGCAAAGCTGGTTTCTCCTGGAGAAAATTTGCAGGGGAGAGTTGGGGGAGCGGGCCTAATTGAGCTCCACAGCGGCCCCTCGTGCTCTTTCTGCTTTCCGCCGCTGGCTGCCCTTTGCGATTTCAGGTATGCTTCACTTTCTTGATCTCATCTGATCTCCCAGGCCCTTCATGCTGTCCTCTGTCATAGCCGAGGGAATTGGGATGCAGGTGAGGGAAAGCTGGCTGGTGGATGGCACTGTTACCCTGGTACCAGTAAAGGACTTTGAGAAGACTAAAGTTTTGAAAGTTTTGGCATGATGTTCAGATATCAGTTTGATTTTTCAGTTAGGAAATTGATGTATAACTGGGTGCAGGGACTGGTGCAGGGTTAGAAGGGCATTTAAGACTGGAACCCCAGTTCCCAAGTTCCCAGGTCAGGCTCAGGGTTCCATCTGTGATCTCGTGTGACCAGTCCAGCTCTGGTCTCATCTCTTGTTGACTTCCTCTGGCAACCTCGACTTAGCCACACTCCTGCCTACCCCAGGGCCTTTGTAAGTGCCATTTCTGGTGCTAGACACATTTCTTTTCCCCCTGGACTTGGCATGCCTGGATCCTTCTCAGCATTCTGGTTTCAGCTTACCTGTCACCTGCTTAGAGAAGCCTTTACCAACCGTCCACTTGAAAGCAGAACCCATCTGCTTGGGGCTGCTGCGCCCATTTAACTGCCTTCCCCCCACTTGCCATTTGTCCATCTCTTTTGTTTATTTAGTGATTTATTTATTTTCTCTTCCTCCGCTCTGGAACATCAGCTTCATGAGAGCAGGGGCATGGCTGTCAAATTCGTGTCTGTGCCGAGAACTATACTAGAGATAGAACAGGTTCCAATATGTACTTGTTAAGTGAACACATGAAGAAACATGTTCCAATTAAAATTTATCAAAAGCAATGAGTGTTGAAAATACATACTGGCTGGACTGGTACCTAAGACAAGGACAGAGGATATCAGCACATGGAGAGAGAGGGGAGAGAGACAGAAGAGCGGGTTCCATCCTTCTGCCAATGGAGAGCCAGTGGTGAGGACTCAGGTGGGACTTACAAACTCTGTCCTAGGTACAGAGTAAAAAGCACCTTACATATATGAGCTCATCCACCTGCAGTCCATAGGGTTGCAAAGTTGGACATGACTGAAGCGACCTAGCATGTATGCACGCAGCCATCACGGCAACCTGTGAGGTGGGACAGTTCCTTTCCCATTTTACAGATGAGGAAACTGAGGACCGGAAAAGTGAAGTCACGTCTTCAGGGTTATCTGGCTAGTAGGTGGCAGAGCTAGGATTTAAACACAGGAAGGGGTGGTGCTGCTGTCAACCCATATGGCATGCAGCCTTTCAGCCAAGACTTTTAGGTAGGAAAAAAAAAAAAAAGATAGTATTTTAGGCACTGGCCACTGGGATTGTCCTGGGTCTTCCTCTGGGCTCAGCTGTCTTAACTGCCAGGGACCAGAACCAAATGGCCTGCGTTGTCCTTTTTTGCCATTTTGTGGCCTTTCATTCCCCGCTCACATGGTTCTCTCCTGGCCGGGCCACGCTGGTCTCCCATTTCACCCACTAGGTTCCCTTCATTTGGTTCATCAGCTGCAAGGCTCACCTGGGATGCCTGGAGAGCTGTGAGCTCACTCTTTGTCTCCATCCTCCCATCCCAGGTACCATATCAGTGAACAGCAGGCGCACGCCGTTCACCGCCAGCGGGGAGAGCGAGATCCTCGACCTGGAGGGGGACATGTACCTGGGCGGGCTGCCGGAGAACCGCGCTGGCCTCATCCTTCCCACTGAGCTCTGGACCGCCATGCTCAACTACGGCTACGTGGGCTGCATCCGCGACCTGTTCATCGACGGGCGCAGCAAGAACATCCGGCAGCTGGCGGAGATGCAGAACGCCGCGGGCGTCAAGTCCTCTTGCTCGAGGATGAGCGCCAAGCAGTGTGACAGCTACCCCTGCAAGAACAACGCCGTGTGCAAGGACGGCTGGAACCGCTTCATCTGCGACTGCACGGGCACTGGCTACTGGGGACGGACCTGCGAGCGGGGTGAGTCGTTCGGTGTGCGCGTGCCGGGCTTCCTTTGCTATCGCGGACACTTCCTTTGCACCTCCCTGTGATTGCGTGCTTCTAGGGGAGAATTTTCTTGGGTTCACTGCTCTCCAGATGACACCCTTTCTAGGTCTGGATGTTTGGTTCGATTTGGCTAGGTTTGGATTGTGGAGAGGGAAACTAGCATAAATAGGAGCTTGGTCATGATGCTTTTTTGATGGAGTGTTTGACATCTTCTCTTTGAGAAGGCCAATACTTTTTCTTTGGGGATGCTGGGTGGGCTCACCAACTGGCTGTTTCATTTGTTCCTTCAACTCGTGCTTTTTGGGTGCTTTCTCTGGGCGAGCTCTCAGATTAGAGTTTAGAAATATACTGTAGAATAAAATAACCCCAGCCCTGTTCTTTGGAACTTGCTGCCTAGGGGAATAGTTAGCTGTTAAATAAATAATCACTTACATGTTGAGTTTTATGAGGCAATGGTGTGTTGCTTAAGAACATGAATCCTGGGGCAAGACTGGATGAGAAATGTGGCCTTTGTAGAGTGATATGAACTCAAGATAATATCTTTGAGACTTGATTTCCTCTTCTTTAAAATGGAGATAATCAGGTTCCTTCCCTCATAGCTCAGTTGGTAAAGAATCTGCCTGCAACGCTGGAGACCCCCAGTTCGATTCCTGGGTCGGGAAGATCCCCTGGAGAAGGGATAGGCTATCCACTCCAGTGTTATTGGGCTTCCCTTGTGGCTCAGCTGGTAAAGAATCCACCTGCAATATGGGAGACCTGGGTTTGACCCCTGGGTTGGGAAGATCTCCTGGAGAACGGAAAGGATACCCCCTCCAGTATTCTGGCCTGGAGAATTCCATGGACTCTATAGTCCATGGGGTCTCAAAGAGTCAGACACGACTGAGTGACTTTCACTTTCACTTTCTTTCCGTGCTAAGTGAGAGGGTTGCCCTTTCCCTTCTCCAGGGGATCTTCCCAACCCAGGGATCAAACCCAGGTCTCCCGCATTGCAGGCAGATTCTTTGCCAGCTGAGCCACAAGGGAAGCCTCCTACCTGCTATTAATCATGATTAAATGAGTCAATAGATTCCTGCACTATGGAAAGCGTATCGTCAATGTCAGTGATTGTTATGATTATAATGGTTGCCATCGACATCATTATTGGGAAAGTACAGAAAAGCTTGGGATTCCTTTTCGGGGGAATCCAACATACTGTAGGGATTCATAGAAAGCTTCTGCAGAAAGAAATGTGTAGGTTGAGACTTAAAATATGAGTAATAGCTAGCTTGGCAACAAGGTGGGAGAAAACCATGTGTCTTAGATTGGAAGGACGTTGTGTGCCAAGAAGTAAGAGAACATGGCACAGNGGGATTCATAGAAAGCTTCTGCAGAAAGAAATGTGTAGGTTGAGACTTAAAATATGAGTAATAGCTAGCTTGGCAACAAGGTGGGAGAAAACCATGTGTCTTAGATTGGAAGGACGTTGTGTGCCAAGAAGTAAGAGAACATGGCACAGTTGAGGAACCAAACAAAGTTGATAACTAAATGGAGTGGGGAGTGAGGGTCTGGGGCAGGGTGTGAGAGGTGGCTGAAATGTTGGGGAACAAACAGTGGGGGCTGACCCTTTAGAAGAGACCGTCTACCACTTTAACTTCTTACATTTGCACTGAATTTACAGTTTGGGTAAAAGGTAGAGATAAAGGTAAGCAAAGAGATAACATCAAGGTACAGAGATGGCAGTCTGTAAGCCATGTCCAGATTGCAGCTTGGTTAATTGTTTTACATGCCAATGACACACAATTCAGCTGACTGTCTATGAATTGTCTACCTTGACTTTATGTGAAAGGATACTTTAGACAGTTAACAAATTTTTGCTGAGGGCATAGCTCTCCAGAGCTTTGAGAATACTATGTTTGGAGCAGACATAGCTTCTGCCTCCAGAAGCTTATCATTTATTTAGCTGAAGAGTTGAGACATCTTTACAGGAAGCATAGATGTTTGCTTCTTGTATAGATGATGTAGGACATCAGCATGGGCTGGACTACTAGGAGAACATGGAAATTCAAAGAAGACTTTCCTGATTAGTGACATACAGGGCCTCATCTCTTAAGTACACCAGTGGCCAGACTTGTTCAAGTTTCAGAAGTCTGGTGATGAAAAGGGATCCTGGAACAGGCTTGGGTAACCAGGCAAGGGTTTTCAAGGACTCATTTTTTGAGGTCAACCATATAGCTAGCTAAAGTGCGTTTCAAGAGAACTGCAAACCTTCATTACCGCTGGACCAAAAAGAGGACACAGGATACTGGAATAAAGGAAAAGGAACTTTCTTGGGGCTCATAGAAGTTAAATTCAGATTCACTGAATTTTCAGAGCAGCGACCCCAGAACATGAGCTGAGATGAGGAGGTGGCCATCTGGAACATAAGTGGGCCTCATTTGCCTGGCCAGTCTGTTGAGCTCCTGAACGATTTCCAAATCTCTTTTTTTGGGTAGATGATCTCAGTTGCTGGTTTGGGGAGACAGGTCATTTGACCACTGTGATACATAAGACCATTTGGATAGAAGTCAGCATATTGTGGATGGTCCACCATCAAGGAAGGTAGTGTAAGAACCCAAGGTCCCATCAGACATCTCTTTCCAACTCAAGGGCCTTGTGATTACTGAAGACAAGCAGTGGTGACTGGAGACAGCTGTGCAGGGTGTCCCCGGGGTCACCTTTCCACGGGCAGATCAGTGGAGGCTGGTCCAGGGTTTGCCAAATACAATGAAAGTCATTGCACCTATTATGTTGTCACTTTTGACTAGTCATTAAATGGCAGCTGATTGGGGATATATGAGGGACAATTGTTCCTGGTACAGTGCAGCCAAAATTCATCCATTGTGGCCAAATGAGAAGGAGCTAGCAAATTNGTTTGCCAAATACAATGAAAGTCATTGCACCTATTATGTTGTCACTTTTGACTAGTCATTAAATGGCAGCTGATTGGGGATATATGAGGGACAATTGTTCCTGGTACAGTGCAGCCAAAATTCATCCATTGTGGCCAAATGAGAAGGAGCTAGCAAATTAAAGACATTTGATCTATATGTCGCTCAAACCCCAGACGGGTCCACTGGTTGTTTTGTTCCCCGGCTGATTGTCTTCTGGTCCTGTATTGTTCCCAACACCGTGTTCAGAATGAGTCAATGGAGTGTAAAAATGACGGGACTCTACTTTGCTGGCAGAGAAAATAGTTTCCCTGTGACATTGTTTTTCTTTATTGAAACTGATCATCAGCGGAGATGCTTTTGCGTCTCTTTTGTTCATTTTTTCATATATGCAGCAGACATTTGTTGAAATCCAAATTCGTTCCAGGCACTGTGTTAAAGGCTGGTGATGAAGGGGAAAAAGAAACTGACATAGCCCCTGATTTTGATCATGGGGTGTATAGTCTTTGGGGAGAGGGAAAGGTGGGGAGTGTGCTCTTGTGTGGCAGATATCAGGCCTTTGTCTTAGGGGATCAGGAGGGCAGAGAGATGGGAGAGGCCATGCCTATATGGGTGAGTGGTTGGGAAAGGGGGACCTGAGGTTACTTGGATTTTTTAAATCTCCTTTTAATAACAACACTGTGGCCTCTCTCTGTCTCTNGACAATTGTTCCTGGTACAGTGCAGCCAAAATTCATCCATTGTGGCCAAATGAGAAGGAGCTAGCAAATTGAAGACATTTGATCTATATGTCGCTCAAACCCCAGACGGGTCCACTGGTTGTTTTGTTCCCCGGCTAATTGTCTTCTGGTCCTGTATTGTTCCCAGCACCGTGTTCAGAATGAGTCAGTGGAGTGTAAAAATGATGGGACTCTACTTTGCTGGCAAAGAAAATAGTTTGCCTGTGACATTGTTTTTCTTTATTGAAACTGATCATCAGCAGAGATGCTTTTGCGTCTCTTTTGTTCATTTTTTCATACATGCAGCAGACATTTGTTGAAATCCGAATTCGTTCCAGGCACTGTGTTAAAGGCTGGTAATGAAGGGGAAAAAGAAACTGGCATAGCCCCTGATTTTGATCATGGGGTGTAGAGTCTTTGGGGAGAGGGAAAGGTGGGGAGTGTGCTTCTGTGTGGCAGATATCAGGCCTTTGTCTTAGGGGATCAGGAGGACAGAGAGATGGGAGAGGCCATGCCTATATGGTGAGTGGTTGGGAAAGAGGGACCTGAGGTTACTTGGATTTTTTAAATCTCCTTTTAATAACAACACTGTGGCCTCTCTCTGTCTCTNATGGAACAACACACTGGTTCCAAATAGGAAAAGGAGTACATCAAGGCTGTATATTGACCTACAGTACCTGGAGTTTTTCATGCAAATTGACATTTTTCAAAAAGAACCTGGTTGGCCCAGTTTAGTTCATCTGTCTGTTATACCAGTCAGCTCTGTCCAGGTGGGCAGCAACCTAGAATAGACATAAATGATCACCCACTGTGTAAGTATGGGATCTTACTGAACTGCTTTCTTGGTGCTCTTTCATGGTAAAGCCAGGGGTACCCTGACCCATAAGGCCACCTACCTGTACTACTTCTATCTGATAAAATATCTCCTAGGGTCATGGAAATTGGATGCTTTTGAGAATATTAATTTGTAGAATCAAGAAAATATGATAGAGAAGGTAAATCTGCTTTTCTCACTGGTCCCCGGGATTGCAGTGATCTGACATAAACTCCAGCTGAAAACCAAGAATGCAGATATTTTGAGTTCTGTCAGATGACCCTGTTCCAACAGGAAGAGCTTGCAGGCAGCAGCTGCTTGGGGACTTTGCTTTCAGCCATCCCCTCTGATGGCTTCTGTGCACTTCTGGAGCATCAATGAGTGGTGCCCTGCCTTTCGAGGGGCCTGGAGTATGTCACTTGGATGCCACATGGAAATCAGGACATTGGGAAATCGTAGAGCTGGCAGATTCAGCTAGTCCTTATTTATGTGAGTGAAGAGTTAGAAACCGTGAGAAGTTAGTCATTTTAACTTGGGACAGCTATAGAATGGTTAAAGTTCATGGTTCCTGACTCCTGACTCTGTACTTTCCATTACATTGAGTAGGCTTTTCTTTACTTATACATGAAAGAGGTTTTATAAGCTCATTGAAGGAAAAATAGTACGTTGGATATTTTTGTTTGCCACAGTTTCCAGCACTGTGTTACACACATACCATGAGGTTATTAAATATTGGAGGGAGGGTCCCAGTTCCCTCTCTTGGGTCTCCTCCTGGTCTGTACATTGCCCTTTGTATCCTCATCCATTGCTATGGTTATCTATGTATCGGTAATTTCCAAATAAGTTCTCTAGCCTAGAACTCTCTCTGGAACTGCAGATTTCTATGTCCAGTTGTCTCCTTGATGTTTTCATTGGGATATCTTATAGCTATCTTAATCATAACACTGAAAAATAGAAATCTTAAGTTCCTCCTCCCTGACTTAGACTGGTTGTTTTTCCTTGTAGTTTTTCCCTTCTCAGTAAATGGCATCACCACTGTCCTTGGCCTTTCCTTTGGTTTTGTCTTCTCCCATCTTATTCAGTCTTAGCAATTTCCTTTCATATCCCCATCTAAATATCCTACATCCATCCACTTCTCTCCCTCTCTACCACCATAATCCTAAGTCAACCTATGTTGATCTCTTCTTTGGAAAATTGGATAGCATGTCATATGTTATGGAAGACTCAAATTCATTTTGTCCCTTCCTTAGAGTATTGAAGTGAGATTGTTAAAATGTTTAAATATTCAACACATTCTTAAGTAGCTTTAGTTTTAGTGGCTTTTGGTCCCTCAAGTTGTAGGAAATGAAGCTGCGATACTTCTTTGGAATTAACTACAACGTTCATGACAGCTCAGTTGGTAAAGAATCTGCCTGCAATGCAGGAGACCCCGGTTTGATTCCTGGGTAGGGAAGATCCGCTGGAGAAGGGATAGGCTGCCTGCTGTAATATTCTTGGGCTTCCCTTGTGGCTCATCTGGTAAGTAATCTGCCTGCAACGTGGGAGACCTGGGCTTGGTCCCTGAGTTGGGAAGATACCCTGGTGAAGGGAAAGGCTATCCACTCCAGTATTCTGGCTTGGAGAATTCTGTGGACTGTGTAGTCCATGAGGTTGCAAAGAGTTAGACACAACTGAGCGACTTTTACTTTCACTTCACTTTCACATGGTGATTCCATAACTTTTGTCTCTACCAGGCTTAGTGAGCTAAGTTGTGAGGATAAAAGTTTGTAGAAGACCTGCTTTTAGTTCTTCATGAGCTCACAGTCTAATGGAGGGGTTGGAGGAGTAATCTGCAAATTGTTATCAGTCCACCAAGGGCAATGATCCAGGAATAATCATAGGAAAGAATGAGATAACAATTAGAAAGCAAAATAGGTCCAACATGATATAGTACTTTAAAAATAGCTCTGGATCTATTGGGGTCTGCTGAGACTGACCCACTGACATGGAAACAGAAGAAAACCTGGCCTCCAAGGTCAAATATAAACATGCTTGTTGCTTTCCCTTGTTTCAGTATCATTGAGGCCCTGCCCCATTTCCCTAGGAGTACCTGGGCCCTTTATTCAGATCTGTGACTTTGAGATTCTTAATTGGATCCTCTGGCTTCCTTGTTCTGAAGAAATAAAATGAGGCAATTGGGTTTCATGCTCTCCCAGGGCCCATTCAATCATAAAACTCTGTGATTCTCAAATGTCATCAGCTTGGCAATGTCTTCCCTTATCCTGAGTAGAGGGGTAAAGGTGAATGAAGGGCAGAGCAGGGATGCTAGTCCTTGTTCCTTGCAGTCTGCAGTGCTTTCTGGGTTAGGAGGCTAGGTTTAGTTATATCAGCACTGCGATGAAGTTGTCACCTCTCCGATTCATTCATCTAAGAAAACAAGTAGCTTGGTATACAGGGGATTCTTCAGGTCCATGACTTAAAAGTTTTAATAGATGGATCAATGAATAGACTCTTGGATTTCTTAAGATCACTAAAAGGCTGTCTCTTTTTTAGTTCATTTTTTATCCCCTTTCAGTGAGTCAACACATGTATTAGAGAAAGGAGGCCCCCAGGGAAAATATAATTCATCAACCAACATGTCCCCCCCGCTTTTTTAATCCATTGATGCTTTTTAAATGTTTTATTTTATATCAAGATTATAATTGATTAACAATGTATTAGTTTACAGTGTATAGCAAAGCAATTCAGTTACACACCTACATGTATCTATTCTTTTTCAAATTCTTTTCCCATTTAGCTTATTACAGATTATTGAGCAGAGTTCCCTGTGCTATATGGAGTCCAGTCCTTGTTGGTTAATCTGTTTTAAAGATAGCAATGAATACATATTCATCCTAAAGTCCCAGTCTATCCCTGCCCACCCCACACACTTCTCCCCTGGTAACAATAAGTTCCTTCTCTAAGTCTGTGAGTCTGCTTTGTAAATGTGTTCATTTGTATCATTTTTTAAAAATATTTTGCAGATCAACTATATCATATGGTATTTGTCTTTGTTGCACTCACTTCACGTAGTATCATAATCTCCAGGTCCATCCAAGTTGTTGCAAATGGCATTCTTTTTTGTGGCTGAGTAATATTCCATCATGTATATGTACCAGATCTTCTTTATCCATACATCTGTGAATGGACATTTATTTAAGTTGCTGAAAAAGTAAATATGGTTTTGCATTATCGAACTTTGCTCTTTGATATTGGAATACTCTTTAATAAATGTGGTTATGTTATACAACATTTTAATGTGCATTCCTTTATGTTCTTTTACTAATGACTCATCACTTGCTGTTTGTATTTATTTTAGATTAGGGAAATGATGTTAGGCAAAAAGCAAATTTGAGCAGTTTTCTTATTTGGGTTCAAATTGGGTTATAAAGCAGCAGAGACAACTTGCAACATCAACGACACTCTTGGTCCAGGAACTGCTAACGAATGTGCAGTGCAGTGATGGTTCAAGAAGTTTTGCAAAGGAGATGAGAGCCTTGAAGGTGAGGAGCACAGTGGCCAGCCATCAGAAGTTGGCAATGACCAGTTAAGAGCATCCTTGAAGCTGATTCTTTTATAACTACATGATAAATTGTTGAAGAACTCAGTGTCTACCATTCGGTGGTCATTCTGCATTTGAAGAGATTGGAAAGGTGAGAAAGCTCGATAAGTGGGTGCACCATGAGCTGACCACTTTTGAAGTGTCATCCTCTCTTATTCTGCACAACAATGAACCATTTTTCCATCAGATTTCAACAAAAAGTGGAATTTATACATCACCTGAAATGACCGAATCAGTGGCTAGACCAAGAAGAAGCTCCAAAGCACTTCCCAAAGCCAAACCTGCACTCAGAAAAGGTCCTGGCCGGTGTTTGGTAGTCTGCCAGCAGTCTGATCCACTACACTTTTCTGAATCCCAGCAAAACTGTTACATCTGAGAAGTATGTGTGGGATGCACCAAAAACTGCAGTGCCTACAGCCAGCATTGGTCAGCCAGCCAGAAAGGCCTGATTCTCCATGACAATGCCCAATTGCACATCGCACAACCAATGCTTTGAATGTTGGACAAATGGGGCTACAAAAATTGTGCCTCATCCACTATGTTTACCTGAACTTTCGCCAACTGACTACCACTTCTTCAAGCATCTCAACTTTTTGCAGGGAAAATGCTTCCATAACCAGCAGGAGGCAGAAAATGCTTTCTAAGAGTTCATAAAATCCTAAAGCATGGATTTTTATGCTACAGGAATAAACAAATTTATTTCTCATTGGCCAAAATGTATTGATTGTAATAGTGCCTACTTTGATTAATAAAGATGTGTTTGAGCCTAGTATAATGATTTAAAGTTCACACTCTGAAACGGCAATTCATTTTTTCTAAAATGTATATATTTTATTGAAGTATAGTGGACTTACAGTGTTTCAGGTGCACAGCAAACTTATTCAGTTATACAAATACACATATATTGTTTTTGAAATTATTTCCATCATAGATGATTACAAGATATTGACTGTAGTTCCCTATGCAGTAAACCTTTGTTGCTTGTTGCATACCTATTTTTTAATTAGAAATCTAGCATTCTATTTATGCTAAATCAAACAAGTAGAATCAAAATGTCAATTTTTTTTAGTTAAGCAAAAATTAATGTTTTCTAAAACATATTTATATATGTATATTAAAGCTTTTCTACAACACTTGATAAAGGCTTGAGAAAGTACATCAAAAAAAAAAAAGGAAGAAATGGAGAAATTGGAGAACATAAAGTAAATGAAATAGAAGCACTGCTTATAAAATAGAAAACATGAAACATACTAGGTAATAAAAGTAAAAGATAATCATATAGTCCACTTGTTTTAAACATGACTGCTCATTAGAAATATATGTGGAGCTCTGAAGGAAAAATAGCAATACCTAAGCATATGTTGTTTTATTTTTTCATTATTGGGATGATTTTACTTATTTTTTTAGCTGAAGGATATTTGCTTTACAGAATTTTGTTCGTTTCTGCCGAACATCAACATGAATTAGCCACAGATATACATTTTCCCCCTTCCCTCGAGCATTTGTATTTTACAAAAAATTTCAAGATAATTCTGATATGCGTCTGGATTTTCAAAAGTGATTACAGGTTTTTCTATTAGATCCTAGTTTTGCTGATATAGAGTTCTGTTATTTTTCTGTAGACCAATCATGATACAATAGTATTAAGTAAGTAATAGTTACATAATCATAAGAATAAAAGATGTTTATCAGTTTTCACAGTCAATAACCAGACCAAAAATAAAAGATAATTACAATTGCAAGCCATAATGGGAACTCGCTTAACTTAACAATATAAAATAACTACATACAATTTGAGGAGGTCAAGCAGAATGGTGTGGTAAATGGAAATGTGTACATGCACATGTTTTCGTCCACCAGCCAGTCTATGTCTTTTGGATGGTGCATTTAATCCATTTACATTTAAAGTAATTATCAATATGTATGATCCTTTTACTGTTTTCTTAATTGTTTTGTGTTTACTTTCTGTAGGTCTTTTCCTTCCCTTGTGTTTCCTGCCTAGAGAAATTCCTTTTAGCATTTGTTGTAAAACTGGTTTGGTGGTGCTGGATTCTCTTAACTTTTGCTTGTCTGAAAAACTTTTGATTTCTCCATTACATCTCAAGGAGAGTCCTGGGGGGTACAGTGTTCTTGGTTGTAGGTTCTTCCCTTCCATCATTTTAAATATATCATGCCATTCCCTTCTCACTTGTAGAATTTCTTTTGAGAAATCAGCTGATAACCTAATGGGAATTCCCTTGTATGTTGTCATTTTTCTCTGTTGCTTTTAATATTTTATCTCTGTATTTAATTTTGGTCAGTTTGATTACTATGTGTCCTGTTGTGTTCCTCCTTGGGTTTATCCTGCTTGGAACTTTCTGTGATTCCTGGACTTGGTTGACTATTTCCTTTCCCATCACTGGGAAGCTGTCAGCTATTATCTCTTCAAATGTTTTCTCAGGTCCTTTCTCTCTCTCTTCCTTCTGGGACCCCTTTAATGTGAATGGTGATGCATTTAATGTTGTCCTAGAGGTCTCTTAGGCTGCCTTTATTCTTTTCATTCTTTTCCTATATTCGGTTCTGCAACAGTGATTTCCACCATTCTGTCCTCCAGGTCATTTATCTGTTCTTTTGCCTCAGTTATAATGCTGTTGCTTCCTGATAGTGTATTATTCATCTCTGTTTGTTTGTTCTTTATTTCTTCTAGGTTTTTGGTAAACATTTCTTGCACCTTCCTAGTCTTTGCCTCCATTCTTTTTCCCAGCTTCTGGATCATCTTCACTATCATTATTCTGAATTCTTTTTCTGGAAGGTTGCCTATCTCCTCTTCAGGTAGGTGTTTTTCTGGGATTTTTATCTTGTCCTTTCATCTGGGACATAACTTCCTACTTTTTCATCATGATTAACTTTCTGTAATAGGATTTTTATTTTAGCCACCGTGAGACTGCTTCTTGTGTCTTCTGTTTGTCCTCTGATGGATGAGGTTAAAAGCCTTGTGTAAACTTCTTGATGGGAAGGACTGGAAAAAACTGGGTCTTGTTAAGTTTTAATCCAACTATCTGCTGGTGGGTGGGGTTGTATTCCCTCCTTGGTAGTTGTTTGGCCTGAGGATACCCATCCCTGGGGCTCTATAGTAGGGTTGATGGTGAACTCCAAGAGGGTTTATGCCAAGGGGACCTTCCAGTGCCCCTGTCCCTGTGGTGAGCCCCTGCTGGCCCACACCTCCACAGAAGGCCCTCCAACACTAGCAGGTGATTTTGATTCAGTCTTCTGTGGGGTCACTGCTCCTCTCTTCTGGGTCTTGATGAGAGCAAAATTTTGTTTATTGCCTCCAGGTCTGGAATCTCTGTTTCTCCCAGTCCTCTGGGAGTCCTATAATCAAATCCTGCTGGCCCTCAAGGCCAGATTCCCTGTTGATTCCCAGTCCCTCTGTCAGATCCCCAGGCTGGGAAGCCTGATGTGGAGTTCAGAACCTTCACAACAGTGCTGGAACTTATTTGGTATTTCTGTTCTTCAGTGTGTGGGTCACCTGTGCAGTGCGTATGGGATTTATCATGATTGCACCCCTCCTACCATCTCACTGAAGCTTCTTCCTTGCCTTTGGACATGGGGTATCTTATTTTGGTGGATTCCAGTATCCTCCCGTCCATCGTTGTTCAACAGCTAGTTGCAATTGTGGTGCTCTCACAGGAGATGAGTGCATGTCCTTCTACTCCACCATCTTGAACCAGAACTTGAAACCACAGTTACTTTTTTAACAAACCTAGTAGGTTGCTTGCATTGTCTTGGGTACTGTAAATAGTGGTGTAGTGGACACTGTGGTGCATATATCCTTTGGAACCATATTTTTCTCCAGGTATATGCCTGAGAATGGGATTGCTGGATCATATGGAAGCTCTATTCGTTTCTGAAGGCCCCTCCATACTCTTCTCCAGAGTCGCTATACCAATTTACATTCCCACCAGCAGTGTAGGAGGGTTCCCTTTTCTCCATACCCTCTCCAGCCTTTATTGTTTGTAGACTTTTTATTGGCCATTCTGACTGTGTGAGGTGATACCTCATTGTAGTTTTGATTTGCATTTCTCTAATAATTAGCATATGATTTAGTGACAACAATAAAGAATTAGCAGTATTGCACATCTTTTCATGTGCTTCCTGGCCATCTGTATGTCTTCTCTGGAGATATGTCTTAGGTCTTCTGACCATTTTTTGAGTGGCGACGATAGCACTGCTCAGATTCAGCCTCTTCTTTTTTCTCTTCCTGTTCTCCAGGTTTCCCTTTCCACAGGCACAGGGTTGTATGATCCCAAGAAATTGCCCCAGAGTCCATGAACCCTTAAGTGTTATTCTATTAGGTTGGGATCTGAGATACCCCTGATCATGGATCTTTCTGTTACTCTAAAGAAGACAGCAAATAAAGAAGGTTATAGCTGTTTTAGAAGCTTGAAACTCCTGGAGTCTCAGAAGGATAGGCTGAGGACTCTGGAGATCTTCAGAAAATCTGCAGCTAGGCCTTGGTGCAGCCTGAGAATGTGCGGGTCAATACTTTGAGGCAGCGTGTCACAGCTGCTCAGAAGTGTGACACACCTGCTGTTGGATGGGATTCTGTCGGATGTGGAGACATGGCGGTCACTTACATTGCCACTTTGTACCTTTATTGCTGCCCTGGCTAAAAGCTGCTTAACTACCGGAAGACAGCTGCCCATTATGGATGCAATAAATTGAGATGTCACAAAATTATGAGAAACAGGTGCTTCAAAATACAACACAAGGGGATTGTCATAGCCTTTTTTTTTTTTGCATCTCTGGCTTCATGTATCTTTTCACAGATAGATGAATCCTTCCTTGCTCCAGTCTGAATTTAAAGGAAAGGAAAATTAACCTTATTGAGAGAGATTATTAATACGTGCCTGCTCTGTATTCTTAATATACACTGGGCCATTTAACCCTCACATCCATTCTGCAGGCTGCATAATCTCAACCTCATTTTCTTGATGAAGAAAATAAGGCCCCAAGTCATTCATTCAAAAGCATCCATTGAGTACTGTGTGCCAGCGACTTCATGATCACTAGAGATACAAAAGAATTGATTGTAATATATTTTTCATAAACATATCAATAATGCAAGGAGAAATATGAAGCACAGTGTCAGAGGTTGGGCAACACTCGTGCTGAGGCTTGGTGGTGTAGCAGGAATCTCCTAGGAAGACCAGGCAGGGTAAGTATTCTAGGCAGAAGGAACATATATGCAGGGATGACTTCTGGAAACAGTATGTTTTCCTCATGGATGGAATCTAAGACCTTAGGGAGTGAAGAGAAGGGATTTGAGGGGATGTTTTAGAAGGTGTGGCTGAAGGAGTGGCAAGGCCAGTTGTAAAGTAGCTTGTTTTATTCTCCCCACAAATTTGGACCTTACATTATAGTGGGCATGCCATTTTTAGCAGTCAGATAACTAAGACCTGGAGGGAAAAAAAATGGCAACCCATTCCAGTATTCTTGCCTGTGAAATTGCATGGACACAGGAGCCTGGCAGGCTGCAGGCCATCAGGTCACAAAAGAGTTGGACACAACTTAATGACTAAAGAACAACAAAGTCAGATCCCTCTGGCAAGTGATGGGTGAAACGTGGGAGATAGAAGGCCAACAGACCAGTATGAAATAGTTCAGTTTGCATTTATATTAGTTTAGGGTGGGAAATAAGAGTCCGAACTGTGATAGAGTGGAGGTCGAATTTTGGGGATACATCCAATAGATATTTAAGGGACAATGTTGATAGGATTTACTAACCAAACGTACATAGCTAAAGAGTGACCAAGACTGGATAAGAACAAAAGTTTGGTCTTAGAAGCCTGTTTTTGTTTTTGTTTTCCCTGAGCTACTCAACAATCTCAAATGAGTTGGAGGGACTTAGGACGAGTGGGGAAGAGTGAGGTAGCAATGAAGGGGATATAGTTAGGAAGCACATACATATACTGGTCCCACTCTGAACATGTGTAATTTATCTTCTGTCTCTGCCTCAGTTCCCATATTTACCCCTGATAATATCAACAGTAGTTTCATTAGCTTTGGGGGAGTCTCTTTTGTAGAGTCAAAGTGTATGTTGTACTCAGAGATCATAAGCCAGTGTGTCCAGTTCTGAATCTAGAATTCAGCGATTCAAGAATGAAAAAAAAAATGTGTATTTTCCCTCTAATGTCTCCATGGACTACTAAGCAATAGAATGATGCATTGTAGCACAATAATTCAGTTAGTCTCCAGTCTTGTTGCTAAATTTATTTAGAATGTTGGCAATTGATTTGGAGGAAAGAAAGATGGAGAGAAAAGGCATGTACGTTTCTCTTCTTTCATCAACCAATCCATATTTCCCCAGATGACAAATAAATCCAGCTCAACAGAGAGTTTTGAAGTGACAAGTGCAACTGGGACTTGGGGCCAAAACCCTGGGTGTGCAGCTCTTTAAAGGCTCCCTTCTGTGGGCTCTTGGGCAGCTGTCTCCCTGGCAAGCAGATACAATCTTTCTTAGAGATCACTTCATGCTTCTTAGCGTGTTTAACCTTTCCAACAAGGCTTTCTCATCAAAATGACAAACCCCCACAGAGCCATCTGAGAGACTAGTAAATCAGAAACCTTACGAAATCTGTGGGATTAGCATGCCCCCTCTCTTTTTTTCCTCCAGGGAAAGAAAGCCCTGCACCTTTCAGATTTCAATCTTCTCTGCCAGCCCCTTGTGTGGAGCTTCCTGCTGGGGCCCAGTGGTATTTGAATATTGTTTTCATATGGCCTCCCAGGGTCTCAGAGTGACACCAGCTAAGGCTAGCACAGTTTTTATCTCCATCAGCAACATGGTAAAGGAAAGATAACGGCTCTGATATTTGCTCAGTTGAATTTTCCCTACTCCTGAAGTCTTTCTGGATCTGAAAATAGTGGCTCACTCTTTAAAAACAGTAACTTTTTATTTTGTTTTGGGGTATAGCCGATGAACAAACCATGCTGTGATAATTTCAAGTGAGCAGCAAAGGGACTCAGCCGTACATACGCATGTATCCATTTTCCTCCAAGCTCCCCTCCCATCTAGGCTGCCACATAACCTTGAGTAGAGTTCAATGTGCTGTGCAGGACGCCCTTGTCAGTTAACCCTTTTTAAATGTGATAGTGGCTCACTCTTAGTCTCACCACATGTAGTGGCAGGCTATTGCTGACAGCCTCCTCATCTCCAGCTGACTGTCTCTGCTCCCCTTGTCTCATTTCTCAGGCTGTCATGAAATGTATTTCACAAGCAACTCAGTTTTTCCAGCTACTGTAATATGAAGCCTCCTGTGGAAATCCACAGTCAAGTCTATGTTGAGAGTAGAGGTGGAAAGGAAAGGATGGATGAGCAAAAGTCATGTATCTGCACAGGTTTTGTTGTTCTTTAGCCGCTAAGTCATGTCTGACTCGTGACCTCATGGACTGCAGCACGCCAGGCTTCCCTATCCTCTGTCTCCCAGTTTGCTCAAACTCATGTCCATGGAGGCAGTGATGCCATCCAACCATCTCATCCTCCGTTGCCACCTTCTTCTCCTGCCCTCTTTCTTTCCCAGCATCAGGGTCTTTTCCAGGGAGTCAGCTCTTCACATCCAGTGGCCAAAGTATTGGAGCTTCAGCTTCAGCAATAGTCCTTCTAATGAATAGTCAAGGTTGATTTCCTTTAGGATGAACTGGTTTGATCTCCTTGAAGTCCAGGGGACTGTCAAGAGTCTTCAACACCACAGTTCAAAAGCATCAGTTCTTTAGCACTCAGCCTTCTTTATGGTCCAACTCTCACATCCATATGGAAAAAATCATAGCCTTGGCTATATGAACTTTTATCGGCAAAAGAGTGTCTCTGCTTTCTAATATGGTGCCTAAATTTTTTTTTGTATGGTGCCTAGATTTGTCATAGCTTTCCTTTTGAGGAACAAGTGTCTTGTAATTGGATGACTGCAGTCACCATCCACAGTGATTTTTTTGAGCCTAAGAAATTAAAATCACTGTTTCTACTTTTACCCCTTCTTTTGCCATGAAGTGATGGGACCAGATGCCATGATCTTAGTTTTCTGAATGTTGAGTTTTAAGCCAGCCTTTTCACTCTCCTCTTTTACCCTTACCAAAAGGCTCTTTAGTCCACTTTGTTTTCTGCCAGTGCAAGTGAAAGTGAAGTCTCTCAGTAGTGTCCTACTCTTTGCGACCCCATGGCCTATAGCCTATCAGGCTCCTCCGTCCATGGTATTTTCCACGCAAGAGTGCTGGAGTGAATTGCCATTTCCTTCTCCAGGGGATCTTCCCGACCCAGGAATCGAACCCAGGTCTCCCACATTGCAGGCAGATGCTTTACCGTCTGAGCCCCCAGGGAAGCCCCTTTCTGACATTAGAATGGTATAATCTGCATGGCTAAGGTTGTTGATGTTTCTCCTGGCTGTCTTGATTCCAGCTTGTGATTCATTCAGCCTGTCATTTTACATGATATACTCTGCATGTAAGTTAAATAAGCAGGGTGACAATATACAGCCTTGATGTACTCTTTTCCTCATTTTGAACCAGTCTGTTGTTCCAAGTCTGATTCTAACTGTTGCTTCTTAACCTGCATACAGGTTTCTCAGAAGAAAGGTAAGGTGATCTGGTATTCCCATCTTTTTAAGAATTTTCCATAGTTTGTTGTGATCCACACAGTCAAAGGCTTTAGCATAATCAATGAAGCAGAAGGAGATGTTTTTCTGAAATTTTCTTGTTTTTTCTATGATCCAGCAAATGTTAGCAGTTTGATCTCTTGATTCCTCTGCCTTTTCTGCATCCATCTTGTACATCTGGAAGGTCTTAGTTCACATACTGCTGAAGCCTAGCTTGAAGAATTGTGAGCATTGCTTTGCCAGCATGTGAAATGAGTATGATTGTCTGGAAGTCTGAACATTCTTTGGCATTGCCCTCCTTTGGGATCAGAGTGAAAACTGGCCTTTTCCAGTTTTCATTCTGAAAACTGTGACCACTGCTGAGTTTTCCAAATTTGCTGGCATATTGAGTGGAGCACTTTCACAGCATTATCTTTAAGGATTTGAAATAGCTCAGCTGGAATTCCGTCACCTCCACTAGCTTTGATCATAGTGATGCTTCCTAAGGTCCTCTTGACTTCACATTCCAGGATGTCTGACTCCGAGTGACCACACCATTGTGGTTATCTGGGTCATTAAGTCCTAGATATTTAAAAATATAGTTCTTCTGTATATAATTCTTCTGTGTATCTCTTCCAGCTGTACAGCTGGTAAAGACTCTTATTGGGATGATGGTGGGATTGATTCTGTTAGCAGAACTTATCAATTCATATTTAGTTAGAAAAGACCTCTGAGGTTTTTTAATCCAATCCAACATCTGATGCGTAAATACCCTTGACAAAATCTCTAAATGTTACATGGACTGTATGGAAACATCTTTTGTTTCCATATGCTGTGCTCTCTGCATAGCGATGGGTAGCTTCTTTAACCACTTCGAAATTGTATGAGATAGATACTATTTCATTCTCAATTTACATCTGAGGAATGGTGGTCACGGTTAGCTTAAATAACTTGCCTAAGGTCACCTAGTTCTTCTAGACCTTACACTCCAGGACCTGCTATCTTGGGATCAATATACTCTACTGCTCCCCAGGACAAGGGAACTCACTTTTCAAGAAGCAGCTGTATTCAGTTTTGAAGATACTGTAGGTTTGGTGAACCTCACAGTACATTGAGTCACGTGAACTCTTCCCAGTTGTGTAAAAGCTATGTTTATGTTCTACTATAGTCTCTTAGGTGCAATAGTGTTGAGTCTAAAAAATGTATATGCTGCTGTGTAGTTGCTAAGTCCTGTCCAGCTCTTTGAGACCTTGGGGACTGTAGCCTCTCTGGCTCCTCTGTCTGTGGGATGTAATTTACAAATACTTTATTGTTAGAAAATGTTAACCACCATCTGATCCTTTGGTGAATTGTCATCTTTTTGCTGGTGGAAGTTTTGAAATACTGCAAAATGTGACGCAGAGACATGGAGTAAGCAAATACTGTTGAAAAAGCGGTGTTAATAGACTTACTTGACACAAGGTTACTACAGATCTTTGATTTGTAAAACATTCAATATCTGCTAAGCATAATAAAACAAAGTGCAATAAAATTAAAAGTGTTAGTCGTTCAGTCATGTCTGACTCTTTGTGACCCCATGGACTGTAGCCCACCAGGCTCCTCTTTCCGTGGAATTCTCCAGCCAAGAGTACTGGAGTGGGTAGCCATTCTCTTCTCCAGGGGGTCTTCCCCACCCAAGGATCAAACCCGTGTCTTCTGAATTGCAGGTAGATTCTTTACTGTCTGGTATGCCTTTATTCTAAAAATGCCCCTTTTACCATAAAGTGAATTCTCTATTCTTCTAATACCTTTCTTTTGATCTTGGTTCTGGCTTTGGGAACTATACAAGATTTAATCTTCTCAGTTAATATTTACTTGGTACTTACTGTGCCATGAACACCTGGGTTATATAGAGGTATAAAACATAAACCCTCTTCTATAGTAGACTTTTAAGTAGCTAAAGAGGACTGTCCATTTTCCAGTGAAATGTGGTCAATCATTCTCAGGATAAACATTGTTCGTTTCTTGAACTAGCCCTCATCTGTTGTGGTTTTGTAAGGCTCTCTCAGACAACCACTTTGCCTTCTTGCATTTCTTTTTCTTGGGGATGGTTTTGGTCACTCCCACGTGTACCATTTTATAAACCTCAGTCCATTGTTCTCCAGGCACTCTGTCTATCAGATCTGATCCCTTGAAGCTTTTCGTCACCTACACTGTAAAATCATAAGGGATTTGATTTAGGTCATCCTTGAATGTCTAGTGATTTTCCCTACTGTCTTCATTTTAAGCCTGAATTTTGCAATAAGGAGCTCATGATCTGAGCTATAGTCAGCTCCAGGTCTTGTTTTTGCTGACTGTATAGAGCTTCTCCATCTTGGGCTGCAAAGAACATAATCAATCTGATTTCGGCATTGACCATGTGGTAATGTCCATGTGTAGAGTCGTCTCGTGTTGTTGGAAGAGGTTGTTTGCTGTGACCAGTTCGTTCTCTTAGCAAAACTCTGTTAGCCTTTGCCCCACTTCATTTTGTACTCCAGGGCCAAACTTGCCTGTTACTCTGGGTATTTCTTGACTTCCTGTTTTTGAATTCCAAACCCCCATGATGAAAACAACATCTGTTTTTGGTGTTAGTTCTAGAAGGTCTTATAGGTATCCATAGAACCATTCAACTTCAACTTCTTTGGCATTAGTGGTGAGGACATTGACTTCGATTACTGTGATGTTGAGTGGTTTGCCTTGGAAACCAACCGAGAGCATTCTGTGGTTTTTGAGACTGGACCCAAGTACTGCATTTTGGACTCTTTTGTTGACTGTGAGGGCTACTTCATTTCTTCTGAGGGATTCTTGTCCACAGTAGTATATATGGTCATCTGAATTAAATTTGCTCATTCTCATCCATTTTAGTTCACTGATACCTAAAATGTTGTGAGTTCCTAAAATGTTGAGTTCTTCAATGTTGAGAACCTAAATGTTGAGTTCCTCCATAATCTAGAGGTCATTGAAGGGAATGGAGGAAGGTGAGGAGCGGCTGTGAGCACAAGGATGACTTCCAAGGACCAGAGATATTTGTGGTGTTCTGTCCCTTTAAGCAGCAAGCATTTGTTACTAATGTAATAACCCATATGATTATTGAACATTGTGACATCATATGGAGTATGGATTTGTGAGGCCAGTGGGATTCGCTGATATATTTCTGAAGACGGATGGCAGTTTCATATCCTGATAAAAATATCTTGAGCCCACAATAGGCAGCATCACATTTAGTTCTTAATCTTATCACTGAAAACAGTCCTAGACTGAGTATGGTTAAGTCAATTATTTCAAAAGCAAGGCTGCATTTATCTTTGGCATTAGGACCATCTCAAGGCATCACTTGACAGCAAAACCATAGTTGTGCCAAATATCAGCCGATATAGAATCATTGGATGCTAGAGTTGGTCAGAAACATACAAGTTATATATTCTTGTGCTGATAATTTAAAAGGAAAAACTGAAGTTTATGTGGTTATGTATCTGTATGGTTCAAAGTCACACAAGTAGTCGTGATGGACTTGTGACTCAATATTTTGAATCCTGGACCAGAGTGCTCTCTCCTGAAGTAACATCAGGAGATACTCTAGCTTTGTGCCTTTGGGGGTGGTCTGAGAGTTGGATCCTTGTGCAACCCAGCTGAGAATCTTTTGGCATGAGCTCAGTAGGTCCTTTGTGATTTTTTTTTTTTGCATGTAATAGTCCCTTTATTTATTGCAAATAAGCTAGATAGTTAATTCACAATTAGCAGCTTATGACCTGGAAAATCTCATTACCCAAACCATTCATTATCAACACATCTGTTTAAAAAGTGATGCTTAAAGAAATGCTCTAAATAAATATTCAGATTCCTGGTCATCTCCAAGAATAGGGAGACTACTGAAAGACATCTTTGGAGAAGTGTAGGGTTGTATCAGGATTATCAAACTCACTGACATGCACACATACGGGGGTATAAAAAGGTAATTCACATTT
Organism: Neotragus moschatus; assembly: GCA_006410615.1. Classification (NCBI taxonomy): domain Eukaryota; kingdom Metazoa; phylum Chordata; class Mammalia; order Artiodactyla; family Bovidae; genus Neotragus; species Neotragus moschatus. The sequence goes on along the minus strand of SJYA01001449.1, from coordinate 449,371 downwards.
ATTGAGTATCTATTATACTCCAGGTGTAACTTGATGCTTAAGGTGCGGAGGCTTTGATGTCCAGCAGAGCTGATAGAAATCCCAGTTCCATCAGTGATTTTTATATGACCTTTGGTGTGTTTTTAACCTCTTTGAACCTCTGTTTTCTGATCTGTAAAATAAACCTCTGTGAGGTTTTTGTGAGGCTTTAAGAATATGATTATGTAAAAAATTTAGCACAACACCTGTAACTTTCTAAGTGTTTAATACCTGGAGGAGTATTATTCTCATTTAAATTTTAGAATAAGTTTATGAAGTTTGTGGTTTATGAAGTTTGTGGCATCACTGACTCAATGGACATGAGTTTGACTAAACTCCAGGAGTTGGCAATGGACAGGGAGGCCTGGCGTGCTGCAGTCCATGGGGTCGCAAAGNGGTATCTCCTCTCAGCCGTTCCTGCGCCGTCACAGCCCGGGACTCTCTGCCGCTGTCTCTTGGACGCGGGGTGGTTCCTCTCGGCCGCACTCAAGTGAGCCGGCTCCGCAGCCGCCTGCGCTCACGTGAGCCGGCTCCGCAGCCGCCTGCGCTCAAGTCGAGGTAGTACTTTTAAAAAACACACTGTACCAGATTTTATATTCCACTTTTCCATTCTTTAAAATAGGAGGTCTTGGAGGTGGGGTCTGGTATCCCAGGAAGGGATAGAGCTGTGGGAAATGGAGAGATCCTTGTTTATCTTCCAGCCCTGTCTGTTCTCTACTTCAGGACGTTCAGGAGGTGAATCTAAGGAATAAGCAGAGATGGAAGCTGTGCATTTGAGGTAAAATTAAGAATTTAGAAGAGTCATCAGCATCTTCCACATGCTCTTGCCTGCATTCTTGATTCCCAAGTAAAGGAGAGGAACTCTTCAAGTTCCTCTGGTCCCAAAAAGCACAAAACCTTTACCGTTGGGACCAGTGAGATGGACTTTGCCGTATGACAGTAAATCCAGGGCCACCATGTACCCCAGTTCACAACTACATTCATACCCATGCATGCACACACATGTACAGACAGACTTCACTTTCCATCCAAAAACTGGACCTCTCTCTCTTTCATTTTGTTCATCTGCCCCTGCCATCATGCATACATTGAGTATCCCACTGCCAAGGAGAGAAAAGAAGCTCAGGCTGTGTTTGTGGAGGAAAGAAGAGGAAAGGCTGAATAAACACATAAATGAGTGGCTCTAACCCTGCTACTCTGTGGAGCCTAGAAATCTGGCTTGCTGCTGCTGCTGCTGCGTCGCGTCAGTCGTGTCCGACTCTGTACCNCCCACTGCCAAGGAGAGAAAAGAAGCTCAGGCTGTGTTTGTGGAGGAAAGAAGAGGAAAGGCTGAATAAACACATAAATGAGTGGCTCTAACCCTGCTACTCTGTGGAGCCTAGAAATCTGGCTTGCTGCTGCTGCTGCTGCGTCGCGTCAGTCGTGTCCGACTCTGTACCATCCCATAGACGGCAGCCCACCAGGCTCCCTTGTCCCTGGGATTCTCCAGGCAAGAACACTGGAGTGGGTTGCCATTTCCTTCCCCAATGCATGAAAGTGAAAAGTGAAAGTGAAGTCCCTCAGTCGTGTCCGACTCTAGCGATCCCATCGACTGCAGCCCACCAGGCTCCTCCGCCCATGGGATCCTCCAGGCAAAAGTACTGGAGTGGGGTGCCATTGCCTTCTCCGAAATCTGGCTTACTATCTGACAAGTGTTGAGAAACTTGGGGCCTGAATGTCCCTCCTCTCTGCCCTCAGATGCACACAGGTTGGGATTTTCTGGTGGGCCGTGGTGCAGATATGGGTGGAGGAGAAGAATCTAGCAGCTCCCTTAGACTGGGGCCTAGTGTCTTCCCCCTATAAGCTTGTATTATCTGTAGAGGGGCAAGAGTCAGTGTTGCCTTAAGGTGGACTGATGGGCGTGGAAAGAGTGAAGCTCAGAAAGAAGGAGAAGCAGGCCTGGGCACCCTGGGCAGGCACTTTTGCCATCTCAAACAGGGTGCTGAGCTTGCAGCTGTCTTGGTGAGAAGAGCTCTTGATGGGTGATGCCCTTTTGCTCCCTCCTGCTCTTTTCCCTTGCCCTCCTCTGTCGCCCTTACCCTTCTAGTCTCTTTTATTCCCTCTTCTTCATTTCTTCCTGAATCAGTCTCACAGTCCTTTCTTCCCTTGTCTATCCATCTTTTAGGCTTGATACAGCAATGTGTGCGTGCTCAGTCGCTTCAGTCTTGTCTGATTCTTGGCGATTCTGTGGACTGTAGCCCACCAGGCTTCTCAGTCCAGGATATTCTCCAGGCAAGAGTACTGGCATGGATAGCCTGCATTCCTCCAGGGATCTTCCTGACTTAGGGATCAAATCCACATCTGCACTGCAGGCAGATTCTTTACCCGCTGAGCCACTGGGGAAGGCCAGCAATCATGTCTACCTTTAATAGACAGTTCCCTCCCAGAGTGATGAAACTGACCCGTGTTTATTCAGAGTGACTGGCATGGGGGCTGCCATAAAACGTGGACTAGCGGCTGCCTAGACAGGTGCCAAAGGCAGAGGGAAGAACAGTCACCCAAGGCCTCTGCAAGCACATTGTCTAGCCTGAAAGGCTTCTCCATTTGAACTGTGATAATGAGAAGGGGTCTTGGCAAGAGGGAACCATGACTCTGCAAAACCGAATGGCCCAGATGTTCATGGGGAACGCAGAGCAGTGCACTGAGCTATCAGTCCCTACTTGAGGATCTGACTTAGCTGCTGCAGGAGAGGTCCTGTCTGCCTCATATTGGCTTTGCTCCCTGGGACTGTCTATAAATGGAGATTGGCAGTGGTGTGATGGTGAAGTAATGTGTCCTCACGGGGAAGCTGATCAGAGTGGTTTCTTAGGAAGGTTTCTTTTCCTCTTTCTTCCTTTGCTCCTTCAGTTCTCACTTCTTGCGCACCTCTCTTTCACCTTCCTGCTTTCCTGGTCCTCAGTCCCTTCAGAACACTTGTCCTTTGTTTCCTCTGTGTATGACTTGCTTGACCTATCCCATTTCTTTTCACTATAGAGAAGTATTCCTGGGGGCTCTGCTGGGACAGTTGATAAAATGAACCTTGACTTTGGTAGAACTCTTATTTTATCTTTATAAAATGCGAATCAATAAACCATCTCTAGGTTATAGTTCCGTCAGGAGTATTCACCACTGTTGGGAAGAAGCCTCATAAAGAATTGTCCCCACTGGATGATCACCAATATGCTAGGTGGTGGATCTCCATTTTTAAAAAAGAAACACTTTTATGATTACAAAAGTTATATAATTCACTGTAGAAAACATGAATATATGGAAGTTTACTTGTTCAATTTTTTACTTGGATAATATCGCATACCTATTTCATGACAGATAATAAAAAGTAAACTCAAGCATAGCTATACCAAGTAAAAATGGTCATTGTTAACAGATTGGTATACTTTATTTTATTCCTTTGGGAAATGTATATAGAATATATTTTAACATCATTTTATTTAATTAATATTATTATTATTATTTTGCCATTGTGGCTTGTGAAATCTTAGTTCCCAGACTGAGGATCAAAGCCTGGGTCCTCGGCAGTGAAAGAAGCAAAGTCTTAACCAGTGGACTGCCAGGGATTTCCCTTAATGTCATTTTAAAAGTAATTTTCTATCCTCAGTTTTTCAGTTAGCATTCATAAATTCAATTATATCATTTCATATCATAATTTCAATTTAGCATTGTAACTTCTGTCTCAAATTATTTAAAAAATCTTTAAAATATGATTTTTTTTGATAACTTTACAGTAGCTATATTTACCAGGTCTTGTCTCAATAAAGTTGTTAACAAGTCAGTCCAGAATGTAGTGGCTCACAACAAACAGCATTTACATTTCATAATTCTGAATGTAGCTAGGTTGGGGTGGCTCTCCTCTGAGCTGTGAAATGACTGGACACAGCTGCAGGTTTTGAAATTAGATGTGAGTCTGCACCATGGTCTCCACATTCTCCTTGGACTAGAAGCTACCCAGGGAATATTTTCTTGGCGAGATAATATTTATGACCAGTATTGCAGAAGGGCTTAAGGAGAAGAAGCCTGAGACCTAGCAGGGTCAGTTTGGGAAAACCGTCAGCTTCAGCCTTACAGGTGAGGCAGTAAGATCTGATACCTGCTTTAAGGGTGGTTCTGAACTTCCCTGGTGACTCAGATGGTGAAGAATCTGCTTGCAATGAGGGAGACCTGGTTTTGATCCCAGGGTCAGGAAGATCCCCTGGAAAAGGGAACAATTACCCAGTCCAATATTCTTGCCTGAAGAGTTCCATGGACAGAGGAGCCTGGCAGGCTACAGTCCATGGGGTTGCGAAGAGTCAGATATGACAGAGCGCCTCACACTTTTACTTTTCACCTTGAATGTGGTTCTACAAAACATGATGGAGGCCTGGATGGGTCAGGTGCTCAGGTGTGTGGGCTCTCGAGGAACAGGAAGAAATGATTGAATCTCATTTTTGTTTTTAGTTTTTAAAATTCAGAATCACTGAGTTTATGCTCTTGTGATCTGTGCTGGTTTAGTTTTTTATATCTGGAATTCTTTTCATGCTTGAGGCTTCATCAGGGCTCTGAATGTGTGCTGCTTAGGGTTCTGGTATTCAGGCTGCTGTTTCTGGTACTGTTCTTCTCTTAATGCTCGGCATCCTGGTTCTCTCCTGATGGACCTCTTAATTTTGTTCCTTTTGTATCTGACCTTCTGCTTTTAGTTGGTATTTATTTCTTGAAACGCATACTCCATTTTGCACATTAGATAACATGCTCTGGGAATGCCTTCTCCACTGCCCAGGGCCTGGTGTGTAGAGTGTGCTCAACACATCCTTGTTGATAATGGTAGATTCAAGACACAGGTACCCTCCATCTTTCCATTAAAAGACTTGACGGATCTTTTTTTAATCCATATATTCTTCCTCCTGTGCGCATCATCTTGCTCTAGGCTTATATATCATGCTTAAAGCCAAGAAGTGGCTGTAGAAAACCTAGTTTAGGTGTTTATTTCAAATATAATTTTCTAAAGAAGGAGCAGGATTATACAAGCAAAATTTGACAGTGTCAAGGCATCAGTCAGTGCTGGAAGACCTAGATGCTCCATGGTAACAAAGAGACTCATTGAATTGATGAGGCTTAATAACTAGTCTTGTCTCCAAAGAGAAAATTTCCTAGCCAGAATTTCATCAGGAGCTTGTTGCCCTAAGTCAGCTATATGACATCAGGACACTGTGCATGTGAAGGAAAGGAGAGATTGATTTGGGTTGGGGGCAGTGGAAGGGATATTGTGTGGTTAAGGCTAGTGCCATAGAACGTTAGCATAAAACCATCTATTACCACTGTGGTTGACTATCATTCAGCAAATATTGATTGAGATCCTATCACATGGCAGCCACTAGGTTAAGGACAAAGGATGTAGAAAGTAAAAGATGTCTCCAGTCTTCAGGAAGCTCAAGGTCACCAGGATAAGAGGTGGCTGCTTCCAGGAAGACAGATTGGACATGAAGCCCATACAACCAAAATCTCATTTTTACTGTGGCCTGAATGGTAGTATCTTATTTAAGAATGATCTTATTTGAGATCTTATTTAGGATGGATTGGAGGTGGAGAGGGGAAGAGAATGGGCCTAGATCTGAGTCAGAACAGAACTCCAACTTCTCTACTCCCAGAAACAGTGCGTATGGTAAGACTTTTCTCTAAGGTAGCAGAAAGATTTATGCTAGATTAGGATCAGGGTATTAGTGTAAAATATTAAAAGACTCAAATAATACGCATCTACATCTGTAAAGATCAATGAAGCGCATACACACCCTTTCGGGTCACTGGTTCATTTATTTGTTATTGCTTGGCTGATAAAATAGTCACAGATGCAGAATCAAAACAAAGTTATTTTAACATGACTATAGTTAATACGTCAGAGCTATGGTTTTTCCAGTAGTCATGTCTGGATGTGAGAGATGGACCATAAAGAAGGCTGAGTGCTAAAGAATTGATGCTTTTGAGCTGTGGTGTTGGAAAAGACTCTTGAGAGTCCTTTAGACAGCATGGAGATCCAATTAGTCAATCCTAAAGGAAATCAGTCCTGAATATTCATTGGAAGGACTGATGCTGAACCTGAAACTCCAATACTTTGGCCACCTGTTATGAAGAACTGACTCATTTGAAAAGACCCTGATGCTGGGAAAGATTGAAGGCAGGAGCAGAAAGGGGTGCCAGAGTATGAGATGGTTGGATAGTATCACTCAGTGGGCATGAGTTTGAGGAAACTTAGGGAGACAGTGATGGACCTAGAAGCCTGGCGTGCTGCAGTCCATGGGGTCGCAAAGAGCTGGACACGACTTGGTGACTGAATGACAACAATACTAGTTAATACTGCTGTATGGTATATTTGAAAATGAAGGCAGTAGATCTTACGATTTCTCATAACAAAGGAAAAAACAATTTTCCTTTTTGGGAAAGTATCTATATAACCTGGTGAATGTTAACTTACTGTGATCATTTCACAATGCGTGTAATTAAATTCATTATGCTTACATTCCGACAGTGTTATTTATCATGTTTATCTCAATAAAACTGGGAAAAGTCATTTATTCCAAAGGTGCACCGTTTCAAGATGGTATCATTATATTAGAGAGAGCTCTGGCATGTTATACGGTTCTTGACACCGTCATTTAAAATGATATTCATTCATATATTACTTAGTGCTTACAGTATGCCAGAGAGAATCTGACAGCCTCTGAATAGGACAGTGGTAGGCAAAAATTGACCCATTCTTGGCCTCATAGAACTTATGTTCTGGAGAAAGAAGAGAGGCATCGAATAATCATCAACTAAACCTAGAATTTCAAACTTTTTTGAGAGGTATGAAAAGCCTGTCCTAGTTGGGGGTGGGGAGCAGAAGTATTTTCCTGAAATCATGATGCTTGAGCTGGTATTTGGAAGATAAGCAGCTAGGCAGGGATAGATATAGTCTTCCAGGCAGAGGGTTATTGCTAGCCCAAGGGCTGAGGAAGGAGAATGTCAAGTTAGAGTTTAAGGAACAGAAGCTGGGTTGGTGGGGCTGGAGTGCAGAGAGGGAGAGTGGAGGGGAAGTCAGGGGTATTGTCATATGCTTCCACGGTGGCTCAGATGGTAAAGAATCTGCCTGCAATGCAGGAGACCTGAGTTCGATCCCTGGGTCAGGAAGATCCTCTGGAGGAGGAAATGGCAACCCACTCCAGTATTCTTTCCTGGAGAATTCCATGGACAGTGGAGCCTGGCCTGTATAGTCAGTCCAGGGGTTGCAAAGGGTTGGACATGACTGAGTGACTAACTTGCTGTGCTGTGCCCAGTCACTCAGTTGTGTCTGATTGTTTGCGACCCCGTGGACCCGATAGAGTGGGCTGCCATGCTTTCCTCCAGGGAATCTTCTCAACGCAGGGATTGAACCTAGGTCTCCCACATTGCTGGCAGATTCTTTACCAAGAGCCATTAGGGAAGACCAAGAATAGTGGAGTAGGTAGCCTATCCTTTCTCCAGGGAATCTTCCCAACCCAGGAATCAAACCAAGGTCTCCTACCTTGCAGGCAGATTCTGTACCAGCTGAGCCACCAGGGAAGCATGGTCTAACACTGCTAGTACTACTGACTTAAACTTTATCCTAAAGGCAAATTGTTGAATAGCGGTAAGCAGAGAGGTAACGTGACCGTGACTTATAAAGAGAGTGGATTGGTGGGGGATAAGAATCAATGCTAAAACTTTCATTCTCCAGGAAAGAGTCAATGGTGGACTAAATTTAGGCTAGGGCAGTGGCTGTGAATGTGAAGGGAAGTGAGGGAATTTGAGATATATTTAGAAAGTTGTATATTCATAGCAGTTGAGATGTCAAAAAAAATAAATCCAGGCTTAGTAAGGAGAGACTTTTGTTCAAAAGGATTATTGCAAGGGAGGGGAATGCACACTAGGGAGAAAGCTATGGCAGTCAGGTCTGAAAGCATTGGAAAATCAAATAAAACAAAATAAGAGGTTTTCTTTTCTAGGGTGAAAAAGGCAAGCAGGAATAAGCACAGTCTTTGGAGGGGATGTTGGACAAGCAGTGGGAAATAACCATTGGGTCTGAGAGCAACAAGGTCTCCCTATAGTTGGCCAATTCCCAGGAGAAACTGACAAGGGACTATGCTCCACTTTTGGTGTCTGTAGTCAGGCTTGGAGACAAGCAGAATTCCAGGTCAGAGACCTATCGGAGTGATTGATTTTGGTCAAGACAAAGCAGAGTATGCTGCTGCCGCTAAGTCGCTTCACTCGTGTCCGACTCTGTGCGACCCCATAGATGGCAGCCCACCAGGCTCCGCCGTCCCTGGGATTCTCCAGGCAGGAACACTGGAGTGAGTTGGAATGGCAATTGTGAAGGCTTGGTTCGAGAGTGCCACCATGACCCACAATACAGCGCCGGGGCATATGGGAGAGGCCGAAGCTGCTTAGTGGGTCAGTGAATCCTTTTGCCCCTCTCTAGGGGAGAGTCATGTATTCATTTTATGTTAGGGATTGGCTTTTCATGGCCCTGAGTTCATTTACCCTTGTAACACCCAAAGAAGTAAGTGTATTAGAGTGGGAAGGGTTGGATTAGCAGTCTTCCTGTCTGTTTCTTTTTCAGAAGAGAAGCCATAGTCTAGAGAGGGAAATTGACTTACCCAAGGCATCACAGCTAGACGGCAGAAAGGCTGTGAACTTGACCCAGAACTCCCAACACCCAATCTGGGAATGATCTTACTTTATGTGGCTGTTTCACTTCAGCATTGCAGATTCCTCCCAGGGAGTAAACTGAAGTGCTTTCTGCCTTCCCCATCTGCTACACTGCTATATCCACAGATATTCACTGCATACACACATATCTTAATCTGAAGGATCCACGACCTCACTTTGAAGTTTGCTCACTCGAGTTTTCAGTTCCTGTCATCGTGTTCTGTTTTGTGCTTAGCTTGGCCGTCCTGGAATTCAGGGTGGAGCTGAAAGCCAGGTATGACTTTAGCGTGATAGATTGATATGGTGTGAGAAGTAGACCATAGGCTTTGGAGGCAGGCAAAAGCTGGTTGGAAACCTATGTCTGCCATTTGCCAGCTGTTGTCACCTAGGTCAAGTTATTTATATTCTCTGAGTCTTATTTTTTTCATTTGTAGAGTCAGATAATTCCAGTCGCCTCACTCGACTGTTGCAGGAACTCGGTGGGGTGTGGTAATGTTAGCTGTCGTTTTGTTGGGCTTGTAATATGTGTCAGGCATCGTGCACAATGCTTTAGAGAATTTTCTTTTTTTTCACTTGTTATGTGCATAGTATGTTCTAGGTATCCTTCTAGGGACACAGAGGAAAAAGTCTGATACATTTCTTGCCCCCAGGGCAATCTAGTTAAATTCGAAGCAGAACACATTAAAATATGTGTATGTTTTTGTCAGTTAAGTACTCTGGAGAAAAGTAAAACAGCTAAAAGAAAACCAAAGTAAAACAGAAAGGGGATGGGAAAGTGCCTGGGGGTTGCTGAGTGTGGTGTAGCAGGGGTCGGTCATGGTGCCTGCAGAGACTATAGGCACAGTTGAGCTAATTTGGTTTTTGGTGCAATATACCAGTTAGTAGCTTTCCCCTTCCTTCCCTTGCCCGATTCCCTCTCACTGCTTAGCTTCATCCTTTAATGCATTGAACATCTGTGGTATCGCCTAGTTAGTCCCGAGGGAAATGAAGATCAATGTTTCTTTTCTTCCTGTCTCCACCTACCCTTCTACACATTTAACCCCCAATGTGTTGCACAAAAATTTAAGATAAACAGGAAGTGGTCTCGTCTGTTAGTTCCTAAAGACCTGCTGGCGTGGTTGGGATCTGGGAGCTGCATTGTCCCATTGGTACCCGGGGTGCCAGTGCGTTTCTCAAGGGCACAGTAGGACATTGTTGATCTGCGCTAGTCTGTACCTGTTGGAGAAGGCAATGGCACCCCACGCCAGTATTCTTGCCTGGAAAATCCCATGGACGGAGGAGCCTGGTAGGCTGCAGTCCAGGGGATCGCTAAGAGTTGGACACGACTGAGCGAGTTCACTTTCACTTTTCACTTTCCTGCATTGGAGAAGGAAATGGCAACCCACTCCAGTGTTCTTGCCTGGAGAATCCCAGGGACGGGGGAGCCTGGTGGGCTGCCATCTATGGGGTCGCACAGAGTTGGACACAGCTGAAGCGACTTAGCAGTAGCAGCAGCAGTCTGTACCTGTACCTTCACCCCTGGGATGAGCCCTAAAAAATCTGCCTGGCCTATTGTGGGCCTCCTGTGGAGCTGACCCAGCCTGTGTGCTTTGCAGATGGTGAGTGTCCTCATTCAGACTGTAGGTAGGGCTTGAGGCTTGGAGCTGTAGTTGTATCCTGGGAGAGCTTTGCTCCCAACACCCATCCATCTCGACCCACAGGAGAGAGAGGGAAAGGACTGACCAGGATGCAGTAGAAAATGGCATAAGAATAGGAACATTTTCAAATTATTTTCAGAAATCCAGTCTTAGCTATAAACGACAGCTGTGCGTTTAATCGCTGAAACTCTTTCCATTCTGGAGCAGCTTGTGTCCCCTGAGGAGGGGCGCTATTAACCAACAGTTAAGTTGTTAGAGGTTTCTTAGGGCCTGTAGGCAGTCTGCTGGGAAAGGAGGGGATGAATCCCTTTGTTACAGTGACCTGCATGTCGCAGTACCCCCTGCGTCAGACCATCCCCCTAATCCCCCCGTCTCTGAGGTTTGCTCTGATATGTCTGTCACTGAGGAGGGTGGGAGGTACCGGCTCTCACAAGGGAAACTAAAGGGGCCAGGAAAAGCCATGCTTCTGCGTTGCCTTCAAGAACCGAATGAACTTCTTGATTTTTAAGGATTGCGGATTCAGGAAGGAACTGTCTGTCTCCTGTCTCCACCACCACAATAACAGCAGTAAGGAGCCACATGACAATTGATGATGCTTACGTGATGGTGGTGGTGGCTTCGTTGCCACGTCGTGTCCAACTCTTCCAACCCCATGGACTGCAGCCCGCCAGGTTCCTCTGTCCATGGCATTCTCCAGGCAAGAACCCTGCAGTGGGTTGCCATTCCCTTCTCCGAGGTTCTTTCCGACCCAGGGATCGAACCCGGGCCTCCCACATTGCATGCAGAGGATGGCTGGAAGACAGGGGCCCAAAGAGACACCCTTTGCCTCTTCTTCTCGCCTTCCTTTGGCGTTCTCCTTCTTTGATTTTTGTTTTATGTATTTTGTGGTTTTATTTTTCACTTTAACCCTGTGGGTGGGCTTTTAAGTCAGAGCCAGAAACACCCAGGCATCGTCAGGAGAATAATGAGAAGGCAGACGGATGAAGGAGCTCTGAGTAAAACAACGTGCTGGGTGGAATCAGCACGGACTGTGCCCTGCTCGCAGGGCTGATGGTCCCATGGAAGAAGCGAAAGCAGTGCAGCCACAGAGCGAAAGCCCTGTCAACTGTGAATACAGATTAGAAGTTAAAAGACGTGCGGCGGCAGTGGCACCACGATGCGCGTATTACATCCTGTCCATTCCTCTCTTGGCGTCTGCTTGCAGACACCAAGCCTCCACTCGCCTCCCCAGATCCTGTTCTCAATCAGGAAGTCTCTGTTAGAGTCTCACTTCTTCCATTCCCATCTGGCTTAACACAGGAGGCAGGCATTGTCCTTTTTCATCATTTTCCTTCTGAAAGGACCTTTGCTGCTTTCTGCTTTCCTCCTGTAGAAATGCCTCCAGCTAAAAGTGGGAGAGAAATGGTGATTTGGACAAATAGGGATGCTTTTTTCTTACGTATCCATGAATTCCAAGCTAGGCAGTCCAGGGATGCTCCCACAGTCTGACAAAGCTGTTAGGAAATACGTTTTTTTCAGTCCATTCCATCATATGTTGACTTTTATCCTCAGGTTTGTTGCCTCATGGCCTCAGTGTGGCTCCTGCACATCCAGACCTCGTGCCCTCATTCCAGGCTGGAGGAAGGAAGGAGGACAAAGAGCCTTCTCTGAGTGAGGCATTAGTGGTCCTTCATGGCAAACCTCTCATATCTGATGAGCCCCCCGCCCATCCTAAGACCAATAATTGGAGGAGGGGATGCAATTACTCTGCCTGGTTTAAACCAACCATGCTTCATCTTCTCAGAGCTATTGGGAAGTAGGGGCCTACTTTCTCTGAGAACCAGGGTCCTCCGCCCCTGCCTGAACAAAGCAGTGTTCTATTGTCAGGAAAGAAGTGAGGTGATGGCTCTTGGATGACTTCTGCCATCTTTCTTTTCTGAGGTCATCCTTTTGCCTAACTTTGGTGGCCTGGAGTCTCTGAATTTGAGGGTACGTGTGGGAAGGGGTGTTTGTTAATGCAGGTATTTTTAATGTCCAGAAGAAGCTCACGTGTACTTTCTGACATGCCATTGCATTTTGGAATCCTCAGAGTCCTGCCTTGGCCTCTGAATTACAATTCTAGATTTAGAAGTTTCTGAAAGCTTGCTTTTCCAGAGGAAACCATCTGATTTTTGTGGCTGTGTTTGAATGGATCATCTCTCACTGGTTAATCTGACCCCATTTGCTTGAATGAACATCACTCCATGTCTTGGGGCTTCAGAACATGGACAGGTCTTCATTCTTTTCTCCTAACAGGTAGTGACAAAGCATTTGCTTGTATAGAAAAGCACCGGGAATCTGTGTCCCCCAGCCGGATAACCAGGCTACCCTTAGCGATTGGCAGTGGCCACTGTGGATTTCACAGCAGGAGGAAGGAGATGCAGTGTTTTCAGCTTAGAAATCTGGGGATCCTTATTTTCCATCCATACTGAAGGGTTCTAGGGCAGAATTCCCTTCCCAAGTTCTAGAGGCCTGGTTCCTCTGCCCTCTCTCCTCTTTGACAGTAAGTGGCAAGATGTGATGTAAGGGAATGAACCCTTTACCTCAGTGGAAAACCATCAACACTTAATTTGGTTTGGAAGGCAGAGCAGAAGGTGAGAAGCTGACCAGGATTTCGAGGAAGTGATGTAAGTGTTGTTACATCTTACTTTGTACATCTTACATCTTACCTTGATCTCTGCAGAGCCACAGGACGCCCCTGGATGTATGTGCTGTGGCCTCCTTTCAAACACCAGGTTGTCAAAGAGGCTAATTGTTTTTTGTTTTCTCGTTTTAATTTTTCCCTGTGAGAATTATCTTTTTTTAGGAATGATGGCATCTGGCTCTTATTTACTTCTAAGTCTTCATCTAGCAATAGAATGGTGCAGGAATGTCTGGGAGAACATTTTTGGAGAGACCAAGACCACACACACACACACATTGGCGGGCAGCCGTCCCAAGCCCATGAGCTGTCTCCAGGACTTGGCTCTGAACGTGGCAGAAGGTAGTCACACCACCGTCCAACAAAATGTTGTACGGTACATTCTGACAGTTTCAGTATTTGTCACCAAGAGCTTGCATTAGACACTAAATGATAATAATGAGCAAATTCAATTAGAAACTACTTCAGAGCTAGAAAACTTAATGACTATAAATAACAAAGGGAATAAGCCATATCGCCTGCTGCATGTAAACTGCGTAAAGAGCTTGTTTTAGTTAAACATTAGTTAAGCAACATTAAATTTGAAGGTGTTTCCATTAGCCAAAGGTATATGCTGGGTGTCAGGGTGATTATTATAGACTTGACCAGGCTTTCTGTCTGGTGTAAGAGGAGCTCTGGCTAGGGTATGGCTGACAGGTTAATTGAAAATTTCTGATGCCCACGAAAAGTGGAATTATGACTTTTATAATGAAGGCTTGCCTTTAACTATGTAATACTCTGCTTATTTCACGTTACAGGTAGTTAAAGTTTATATGCAAATAAAATTTTAAGCTTTACTCTGTGCTTAATTACCATGGGAACTGCTCGCCCACAGACTCTGAGGATGACAGCACCCTTCTTTTAGCTGGAACTCCTTAATATTTCACTTGTTGCAAATAAACCGTTTAGTTAACTAAACTTAAGGAATCACCGTTAACCAATTCATCGCGTGTATATGCTGCTTCTGCTGCTGCTGAGTAGCTTCAGTCGTGTCTGACTCTGTGCAACCCCATAGACGGCAGCCCACCAGGCTCCCCTGTCCCTGGAATTCTCCAGGCAAGAACACTGGAGTGGGTTGCCTCTCTAACTCGCTTCAATTGTGTCTGACTCTTTGTGACCCTATGGACTGTAGCCCATCAAGCTCCCCTGTCCCTGGGATTCTCCAGGCAAGAACACTGGAGTAGGTTGCCATTGCCTTCTCTAGAGAATCTTCTGACCCAGGGATCAAACTTGCACCTCTTACATTTCCTGGAAAGGCAGGTGGATTCTTTATTACTAGTGTCACTTGGGAAATCCAACCAATTCATTAATTAAAGTGTAATATGGAAACCCACTCCAGTACTCTTGCCTGGAGGATCCCATGGACGAGGAGCCTGGTAGGCTGCAGTCCATCGGGTCACTAGGAGTTGGACACGACTAAGTGACTTCACTTTCAGTTTTCTGTTTCATGCATTGGAGAAGGAAATGGCAACCCATGCCTGTGTTACCGACATGGAAAGATGATCTTCTCACAGCCTTTCTGCCCTGTCCAGTGTTCACCTTGTAGAATGTTTCACGAATTGGGCTAAAATGTGTGAAGTAGAAACAACTGGAGTAACAGGCAAATTTGGCCTTGGAATGTGGAATGAAGCGGGGCAAAGACTAATAGAGTTTTGCCNGAAAAGTCTCTGATGCTGGGAGGGACTGGGGGCAGGGGAAGAAGGGGACGACCGAGGATGAGATGGCTGGATGGCATCACGGACTCGTTGGGCGTGAGTCTGAGTGAACTCCGGGAGATGGTGATGGACAGGGAGGCCTGGCGTGCTGCGATTCATGGGGTCGCAAAAATTCGGACACGACTGAGTGACTGAACTGATCTGAACTGAACTGTGTGAAGTCTTTAAATGTTGGTATTTGTTTAACCAACATTCTGCTATTAGCCTGTCACTGTTTGTTCCCTGCACAGCTTCCTAGGTGATCACCTCCACTTGAATCATGGGGTTAACTTTTGTCTCTTCAGCTGATTTCAGAGTTTATTTTTGTAGCTGAAATTTCCCATGAGTCCCAGACACACAGGTCTGCCTGCTTACCTGACATTTCTAACTACATATTTCACAGTGAACTCAAAAGAAAATTCTCTGCACATATCAAGGCATCCACACCATATATCTGGGCACCATCTGTAGCAGAATATTATTTCGTAAGACTAAATCACTAAGTGTGTATGGAGGAGAGATAGGAGAAAGAGAAGGCAAAAGCCAGATTTTGGTGAAAGGAAGCCTTATGAGACAAGCAGAACGTATTTATTTTTATTTTGAAGGCAGTGAAAGCCTCTTTCAATGGAAGCCTTCTTAGAAAATATGTAACATGCTGCTACTAAGTCGCTTCAGTCGTGTCCGACTCTGCAACCGCATAGACAGTAGCCCACCAGGCTCCCCCATCCCTGGGATTCTCCAGGCAAGAACACATGATCAGACTTAAATTATGTTACAGTTGCTCTGAGAATCATACAGGGCATGGTTTGAAGAGAGCTTGACTGAATTCTTGTCTGGAAAATCTCATGGATAGAGGAGCCTGGTCGGCTACAGTTCATAGGGTTGCAAAGAGTCAGACAAGACTGAAGTGGCTTAACATTAGTTAGTTAGTGTTACTTGCTCAGTCGTGTTCAACATGACCCCATGGACGGTGGTCCACGAGGCTCCTTTGTCCATGGGGTTTTCTAGGTGAGAATACTAGAGTAAGTTGCCATTTCCTTCTCCAGGGAATCTTCTTGACCCAGGGATTGAACCCATGTCTCCTGTGTCTCCTGCATTGGAGTTAGATTCTTTACCCACTGAGCCATCAGGGGAGTGGACTTAGCATTAGCATTGCTGAATTCCAGCAAAGCAGAGAGGAAGCTGTTGGCTGTGATCTGAGCATTAGACAAGCGCAGTTCATTCTGGACAATGAAATCCTGATTACGTTAGATTCAACACCTCAAAGTTGGCAGAGACTTCTTACATAAGATGTAGTATTTTCTTTTTCAGGCAAAGTAATAGATACCCCAGAGTTTCTCAGCTTGCTCAAGGTCGCTCTGCTGGCAGATGGCAAACACCAGACTGGCATCCTGTGGTCCTGAGAGAGAGTTTTGTGGGTTTGTCCTGGAGAAAAGGAGAGTTTCAATTGTCTATCTTCATACATTTTTATATGGCAGGTTTTCGGTTCTTTTTGAAAAGGACCAAAATTTGAGGGACTTTATTTTGGCGACATTATACTGCCCGTTTTACAGATGTGGGGTTTTCGGCTTGAGGAGATATGTCTTTTCTAATGTCACACAGTGAAATGGCAAACCTGTCACTGGATGAACTCAAATCTCTTAATTTAACCTCCTGTGCATTCTCCATGTTCCTGCACTGAGGTAAGTTCCCTCTCTTCTGTGCTATAACTGCACAGAGGCCTGCAGACTGAATGGAAGGTGCACATGGAGATAAGAGACACTGAGTTAAAAGGCCAGCTGGGAGATACAGGATGTCCATAGGATGCCTTATCGTGACGCCTTACTTGTGGCTTTGGGCCAGTCAGCAGCCTTGCAAAGTCCCAGCAACTGTTCTGATTAACAGTCTTGGTTAGTACATCAACAAGAGTGACTTCACTTCCAAGCCACTGACTCACATTAGTCAAGCTCCAAGAGACTGATGTATAAAACTATAATGTACTTTCACGAAAGTATAATAAGAAATAGAATCTCAGCTAAACCTAAGCTCACCTGTTGGCATGACTTGTACTTTAACTGTACTTTCTTTTTCTGTAGAGAAGCTAAATTTTAATCACAAATTTTCTTGGTGCACTTGGAATTCAGGAAAGGAGTTGAGGTGTTCTTGAGCAGCTTTCTTCTGCTAAAATAGCTTATCATTTCTGTTTTTCTGCACTTTGTCAATAGTGCCAGAATACTCATTCTGCTCATCAAGATGCTGTCTCCCGTGGGGAGAGAAACTCCATCAGAGCTGACTTTGCTGACTCTCCCTCCACCCCCTCCATCTTCCATTGCTGACTACCTCCCTTTCTGATTGACACATCATTTCTGTGGATACATTAATAAGTTCTATAATATTATCATGGAGTTTATTAGACTGGGAATCATTGTGTTTCTTTGATATACTTGGTCTATCTCTGCACTGAGTCTTTGTGCGTTAATTTATAGTTGGTTTTTTCATGAAGAGTCTTACTTCCATTTTATCTATGTGTCCATGTTTATCAGGAGCCCTCTGCTTTTGCCTCCCCCCCCTTTTTATAGGGCTCTACAGGGTATGGTGCCAGGAACAGTGTTTTCTTCAAATGATATGCTTTATTCTCATCCAGAGTAACAGGGGCACTTAGGAGCTCTTCTCAGCAATTGATTTTGGTTTGTTTAGATGAAAACATATTTGTTTTCCAAGAATGTTTATGTTAGACTGAAATTAGCAGAATTTATTGAGTCAGTTGGACCTGGGTTGAGATCATAGTTCTAGGATTTCCTCAACCTCTCTGTAAAGATTGATTTAACTGCCTTAGAATATGTGTGCTTGTGTGTGTGTACTCAAGTTTTGTCCCACTCTTTGTGACTCCACGGACTGTGGGGCTCCTCTGTCCATGGGGTTTTCCTGGAGTGGAAAAACCCACTGGAGTGGGTTGCCATTTCCTACTCCAGGGTTTAATATATTTTGTAGGAACTCAATAAATGCTGGTTTATTCCTAATTAAACTCAGATACTGATTTATGAAAAGGGGATTAAGTGCATTGTGGAAAAGGAAAGATATTGACAGACTGATTCTGACAGCTCAAACCATGTGCCAGTACCTGCTAGAGAAGATGAAACAGCCCAAGGCTCATTAGATTAAAAGGCCGCTGGTATCCTCTAAGCTGTAAGCTGCTTTTTGCCCACATTTCTGAAGGTTGATTTCTAATGGGGTCAGAAATGACTTAGGTAGATGGCACCGTCTCTGTGCCGCAGGATTCCCAGGATACCCATCAGATCGTGTTGGATTGCTCTAAGTGAGAACACGCAGAAACCTTTACAAATCTCACAAAGGCATGCTCTTTGCCTGGAGCATGTAGTTCTGTGTGTGTTGACCTTTAGCAGGGC
Source organism: Neotragus moschatus (assembly GCA_006410615.1). Lineage (NCBI taxonomy): Eukaryota > Metazoa > Chordata > Mammalia > Artiodactyla > Bovidae > Neotragus > Neotragus moschatus. Next base: position 431,229 of record SJYA01001449.1, on the reverse strand, counting down.
AAGTTCTCACAATGGAGCTACTCTGGGGACAAAACCTCATGACTTTATTAACTTTAGCAAGATTGCATTGTTGATTGACTTTACCAGTCCACTCTGGGAAATGATTTGTCAAAGTGGGAATCTTTGAAGACAGGAAATATGTCACACCCTAAGTATTTGTACCTGATGACCTTACCTAAAAGACAGTGGAAGGAGTCCTTTCAATTTAAGAAAAATAGGAAACATGAACTAAATAGGGTAGTCTACAGTAGAGCTGCTTAACCGCTCCTGGGTGTGCTTACTTGTATTATACTTGTGCAATGTACTTGCACAGCCCATCACTTTTGCTCGTCATACTCTCTTTATTCTTCAGAGCTTAGTGAGGAAGGGAAATGAGGGAGCATATTTTCCAATAGGAATGCCTCCTCAAAGCATCTTCCAACTAATACTGCTATTAAGACTATAATTGAAGAAGCCAGACCTAGACTCACTTGCAAAGTAGATAAATCCTGACCTTCACTCATATCGTGGTCCCTGAATGTTAAAATCTGGTTGTGTCTCTGCTTATAAGGATTATGTAGGCAGGCAGGGTAGGTGTGGGCATTCCTATTGTAGGGAAGAGGAAAGCTAGTGCCAGGGATGATGTTCAGTGAGCTGTCAAGACACCAAAACTCATAAATGGCAGAGCTAGGACTAGGGGTTGAGAGTCCAGTGTCCCACACTCCCCCACCATGGCCTCTTGGGCCTATGTTGTGGGTGAACTTCAGAGATCAACAAATGAGCTCAAATCCTTACTTAAATGTCACTTTCTTAACCCTCCCACCTCCCCCCACAAGCCTCACTTTTCTCATCTCTGCTGTGAGTATCGCAAATCTACTTTTAAGGTAGATGAAGTGAAGTAACGTATGCAAGTGAGGTATCCAATAATTGTTATTATAGTTCCTTTGCCCTTCCTGTTTCCTCACCAAGGAAACCAAGGTACATTAAGCTTCAGTGATCTGATGAGGCCACATGACTGTATGTTGTGAGTGAGAAGATCAAGATTCAACCTGATTTTGCTGAGCCCAATCTTATGGATGGCGGTGATAGAACCCAGTGCTTGAGTTTCTCTTTGTTCTTGGAGTAGATTTCGTTTTTATAAGATTCCTCCTTAAATTCAAACCAGAGACCCTGCTTCTCTCCTTCCAGTCTCTGAACTTTAGAGTTCTTTTATCATGAGTTCTAGTGAGAATGGCCCTTGCATCTGGGCTCAATTATAGTTTTAAGGGCTCTTTGACTTTCTGCATGAGACCCGTCATCTTTCCAGTCATCTCCTGAAACATAGTCTCACACTGTGACCCTCTCCCAACTTGCAGACCGTTTCCCCTTCTGCTTGGAGACCTCTCCTGCCTCCTTTAGTTTCCCTCCTGATACATCCCGGTCTCTTCTCCTGGTACCTTGTCCTGTATGTTGGGGGACTTTCTCCCAGTCTGCTTCAGAGTCAGTCACTTTTCTATTATACACGTGCTTATGTGTACACTTTCATTTTCTACGGTCAGAAAGCTTCTGGTAGGGGGGAAATGATTGATAAAGCCCACACTCTGGGGAGATATGAGGGGGTATTGCACATCTCATCTTTCTTTCCCTCTCACTCTTTAAAATTTAATTCCATATAACAAATGTTTTTGAGCACTTACTCTGGGCTGGAGATGCTGTGCCCCATTCAGGGGTTATACTATATAACTGAATCAGACATAGTCCTTTTCTTAACAAGTATGATGATATTACCACAGGTGGAATGTGGGGGTCAGGGCAGGTCTACCTGGGTATAAAGTGAGGCGTGAAGGCTGAGTAACAGCTGTGGGGAGGAGCCAGAGGAAGAGGAGAGTATTCAGAGCAAAGAGAATAAAATGGTCACCAACCCAAAGCCAAGAAAGGGCACAGCACATTTGGAAAAGAGAAAAAAGTATGACCTGAGGACTGAGGTCAAGGGAAGGAGACAGACACAGGGATAAGGTAGGAAAGGTAGACAAGAGTCTGAGAGGAAGTTGGGAATTTTCATCCTAAAGACAATGCAAACCACTGAAAGGTTTAAATGAAAAGCTGAAATTTATGCAGAGTACATCACAAGAAACATTGGGCTGGATGAAGCACAAGCTGGAATCAAGACTGCTGGGAGAAATATCAGTAACCTCAGATAGGCAGATGACACCACCCTTATGGCAGAAAGTGAAGAAGAAATAAAGAGCCTCTTGATGAAAGTGAAAGAGGAGAGTAAAAATGCTGGCTTAAGGCTCAACATTCAGAAAACTAAGATCATGCCATCCGGTCTCATCACTTCATGGCAAATAGGTGGGGGAACAGTGGAAACAGTGAGATACTTTATTTTGGGGGGCTCCAAAATCACTGCAGATGGTGACTGTAGCCATGAAATTAAAAGACACTTGCTCCTTGGAAGGAAAGTTGTGACCAACCTAGACAGCATATTATAAAGCAGAGACATTACTTTGCCAACAAAGGTCCATCTAGTCAAGGCTTTGGTTTTTCCAGGAGTCATGTAATGATGTGAGAGTTGGACTGTAAAGAAAGCTGAGCGCCGAAGAATTGATGCCTTTGAACTGTGGTGTTGGAGAAGACTCCTGAGAGTCTGTTGGACTGCAGAGATATCCAATCTGTCCATCCTAAAGGAATCAGTCCTGAGTGTTCATTGAAAGGCCTAATGTTGAAGCTGAAACTACAATACTTTGGCCACCTGATGCAAAGAACTGCCTCATTGGAGAAGGCCCTGTTTCTGGGAAAGATTGAAGGCAGAAGAAGGGGAGGACAGAGGATGAGATGGTTGGATGGCATCACCGACTCAATGGACATGAGTTTGAGTTAACCCAGGGAGTTGGTGATGGACAGGGAGACCTGGTATGCTGCATTCCATGGGATCACAAAGAGTCAGACATGACTGAGCGACTGAACTGAACTGAACTTTAAAATGACTATCCTTTGTGCAGTGTCCCAGTAAGGGGGGCAAGTAGAGAAAGACAAGAAACAAGGTTAAGAAACCAGCTTCGTCTCAGATAGAGGTAGGAGAGCTAGATACAAGTAAATGGATTGGAAAAGTACGAGTTGAAGTGGGAGACTAGGCTGATGCCACAGCCATAGGAGGTGCGGGCCAGAAAGGGAGCCACGTTTCTGCCTGTTCTTGGGGAGAAGGTAATTATTAGGATTAAGCTACAATGTGAACACGCAGATGCTGTGGCTGGGGTGGCTGTAACTAGTAAGTTGGCCCGCTCTTCTGAAGCAGCAATTTTGCTAAGAATATCAGACACCAGAGTAGAACCAAAGGCCGGAAGCAGGTGGGCGGAACTTCCTGGAAGCACAGAGTCTAACTCTGCTCTTATAAAGGGCAGCGAGCGAGGCGTAGCCCCCAGCTCAGAAATGTCTTCTCTCCGCTAGAAGTGGTTGCTCTTTCCTCACAAAACCCCAAGTGAGAGAGTCAGGCCACATTCTGTTGATTTCTCTTAGAAACCTAGAGATGGGGAGGAAAATAATGTCCNTGGCAAATAGGTGGGGGAACAGTGGAAACAGTGAGATACTTTATTTTGGGGGGCTCCAAAATCACTGCAGATGGTGACTGTAGCCATGAAATTAAAAGACACTTGCTCCTTGGAAGGAAAGTTGTGACCAACCTAGACAGCATATTATAAAGCAGAGACATTACTTTGCCAACAAAGGTCCATCTAGTCAAGGCTTTGGTTTTTCCAGGAGTCATGTAATGATGTGAGAGTTGGACTGTAAAGAAAGCTGAGCGCCGAAGAATTGATGCCTTTGAACTGTGGTGTTGGAGAAGACTCCTGAGAGTCTGTTGGACTGCAGAGATATCCAATCTGTCCATCCTAAAGGAATCAGTCCTGAGTGTTCATTGAAAGGCCTAATGTTGAAGCTGAAACTACAATACTTTGGCCACCTGATGCAAAGAACTGCCTCATTGGAGAAGGCCCTGTTTCTGGGAAAGATTGAAGGCAGAAGAAGGGGAGGACAGAGGATGAGATGGTTGGATGGCATCACCGACTCAATGGACATGAGTTTGAGTTAACCCAGGGAGTTGGTGATGGACAGGGAGACCTGGTATGCTGCATTCCATGGGATCACAAAGAGTCAGACATGACTGAGCGACTGAACTGAACTGAACTTTAAAATGACTATCCTTTGTGCAGTGTCCCAGTAAGGGGGGCAAGTAGAGAAAGACAAGAAACAAGGTTAAGAAACCAGCTTCGTCTCAGATAGAGGTAGGAGAGCTAGATACAAGTAAATGGATTGGAAAAGTACGAGTTGAAGTGGGAGACTAGGCTGATGCCACAGCCATAGGAGGTGCGGGCCAGAAAGGGAGCCACGTTTCTGCCTGTTCTTGGGGAGAAGGTAATTATTAGGATTAAGCTACAATGTGAACACGCAGATGCTGTGGCTGGGGTGGCTGTAACTAGTAAGTTGGCCCGCTCTTCTGAAGCAGCAATTTTGCTAAGAATATCAGACACCAGAGTAGAACCAAAGGCCGGAAGCAGGTGGGCGGAACTTCCTGGAAGCACAGTCTAACTCTGCTCTTATAAAGGGCAGCGAGCGAGGCGTAGCCCCCAGCTCAGAAATGTCTTCTCTCCGCTAGAAGTGGTTGCTCTTTCCTCACAAAACCCCAAGTGAGAGAGTCAGGCCACATTCTGTTGATTTCTCTTAGAAACCTAGAGATGGGGAGGAAAATAATGTCCTGAGGAAGTGAACCAATTACATTGTCAGATGGGCTGAGCAGCGACTCCTTCCTGGCTCTGCCGCGGGCCTCCTGATGGATGGACGTGGGTCCTGTGGTGAAGAGATGGCTCTAGAAATTCACAGAAGCTATTGATTCCAAGTTGACAAACGAGTAAGAAATCCAATCTAAGCAGCCAATCAGAACTCGTCGTTTGTCCCCAAACAGTACCTAGAGTGCTTGGCGCTATTATTAAGAAAAGCTTTTACGCTTATTTCACCTTCAGTGCCCTTCGTCCAGGGTCTCCGGTTTCTCCTGATTACATTTTCAGTGAAGTCCTGATTTGTTAAAACAAATTGACCCCTCAGCTGATTTGTTTAGACAGCTTGTTAGTTTGGTTTGCGTGTGTGAGGTGTAGTTTGCTGTAGTTCAAGAAACAGGAAAAAGTAAGAGTCGCTGTTTTAACAGATCACGAATCTGAAGCTGATGGTCTGGGAAAATCAGAGCCATTAATTTATTTCATTTGACTGCTTTCATTTCGTTGGTTCACTTTGAATCCTAGTGTGTATACCTCTCAGTTCTGATTGGAATGTGAGATGGTTTGGAAGAAGATGTAGGAATAGGAAGGAGGAAAAAGCATGCAAGCCCCACCCCTCTGGGATTCCATCTTTCTGGGTTTCCTTTCTCTTCTTCGCCAACTTTCTGTTCCTTTGGGCTTGGGAGTTGGTGCAGAGTTTACGGAAACACAGCTGCGTGGCACCCGACTCCCGCACGTTCGTTTCCCCATCAGTGTTGTGACAGTGCCGTTTCTAGGATTCTCCTGTCCCGTCCCACCAAGAGAATCCTCTGTAGGTATGAACGCCCCTTGTCGTCTTCTCTGCACTAAGGTTAGGTTGAGGTACTGACCTCTAGCTACTTCCGCCTCCAAAAGCCCTGCCCAGTCCTTGGTTTTTGAGAACAGCCCCTTTGTCGATGGATCAGAGGAATTCTTTGTCTGGAATGTCATGGAAGGCTTCATGAATCCAGCTTCAGTTAATGCTTCCTTCTCTACCTGGCGCTCACCCATCAGTTGATCTGAGGAACGTTTACAGATCAGTGTTTCAGGTTGGATCACTTTTTCTTGAAGGTGGGTTTTATCCCCTGCTTTTCTAAGCTTTCCTCTCTGGTGTCCATCTCTGTGTATACGTCCTCTGCATCACTCCCTCAGTCTTGTCTGCAAGCCCCAGGGTCTCTGTGTTGTGATATGGCATGCCTTTTAAGAGACCCACCAGGTTTCTTTCTCGCAGAATGACACCTTTAGGTCCAAACATCTGCAGAGTAGACACATCTGATGCATCCTGGGTGCATGAATTAGCCAACCTTTTCTTACGCCAAGAAGGACCAACATCACAAACCTCAAGTTTAGAGGAGGAGGTCACAAATGTAGAAGTGCAAGTGACCTTGCTATGCTTAATGCCTGGTGTGATGCTGGGAGAAAGGCAGCCACAGTAGGATGTTGGAATAAGGTCTGGTGGGTGTGTTTTCTCCATATTTTTAGAGGGTAATTTGCTGACTCCATGTCATTAACGCTACAGTGGTAAAGCAATTGAGGAACCTGTATTAAAACTAGGCCTTGAGATACCCAGCGGAGTTAGACAAAGAAGAACAAAAATTTCCCCGTTCTCTTTCCCTTCTGATCTCTAGCAAGAAAGGCCCCATCCCTGACTCTCCATCTCCACTGTTAGCACCTGGCCAGGCAGGCTGGCCTTAATCATTAGGGCGCTTGTGTAGGCACAATCCCAAAAGCAACTTTTTCAGTTACCTCATTGTATTTTCATGTCTCTCCATGTTGATAAAGGCCAGGGACCTTAAAAGCTTAAGTTGCTTCCTCTCTCTTTGAGGACCAGAGTTCCCAGAGCTCAAGTAACCAGTGCTGACCCTCTCCCTAATTTTTTTTTTTTGATAGCTCATTATTCAAGAACCGCAGAGGAGCAGTCTTCCAGAACCCTACCATGACAGCTTCACTATGTTGAGATATATTAAACGGACACTNCTTAAGTTGCTTCCTCTCTCTTTGAGGACCAGAGTTCCCAGAGCTCAAGTAACCAGTGCTGACCCTCTCCCTAATTTTTTTTTTTTTTTTGATAGCTCATTATTCAAGAACCGCAGAGGAGCAGTCTTCCAGAACCCTACCATGACAGCTTCACTATGTTGAGATATATTAAACGGACACTGAGAGTGACGGGAATGATCCCTGCCAAGGAGGGGCGCGCTGTTCTGTCCTGCAGCTTAGCGTGGGAGACAAGGAAAGCTATTAGGCTCTCTGGAGCCTCTTAAAAAAACAGAAATCCTCAGCTTTGTGTATAATTCTAGTTCTGCTTTTGTCTTTTTTTTTGGTAATACATTCTTTACAGTTTCACAGTTAATGTCTACACTGTGGTCTCTGTGACCCAGAACACCCTGCAGACAAGAATTTGGCGGAAGCTTGAGTTAATTTGATGGGTTTAGGTGTTAAAGGGAAGTCAGCGGCTCTCCAGGGCATCCCTGGTGTTCAGAGCAAAGGAAATAGGACAGATTTTTCACCTGTAGATAAATTCCCTTTCAGCTAATTAATTATCAAGTTGCCCTCAGTGTGGTGATGCACGTTTGAGGGTAGACTAGCTCAGAGTGTGAGTCTAGCTCCTGCTTAGCTCCTCTTTTTCCCCGTGTGCCTCCTGGTGCCACCTCCCTCTTCACCCTCTTCATTCATGTAGACTGTGTCTCCTGTCGCTCTGTTTTTACAGCCAGTGCTAATCTAAAAATCGCAGTTATTAGGCCACATTAAGCTTCTGAGAGTGGGTGGAGTGGCTGTGAGTGTCTCGTGAGGTCCTGGATGGTCCTGCCACCCCTCTCCTCTACTTAAGGGATCTTCACTCTTCCTCTACCCCTGGCTGTTTCTGGGGAGTGTGCGCCTGCCCTGGGGGAATAGAAGTGGATGAGGAGAGTACCATGGAAGCTTCTCCATGGATGAGGACCTTGTCTAAAAGCACGGCCCCCTGAGCCACTGCAGCACCTGGGAACTGGTCACATATGCAGACTCTGGGCCCCACACAAGGCCTGTTTGGTTGTGTTTTGTAGTTTGATAAGATTTCCAGGTGATTCATAAACACCTTACAGTTTGGGAAGTACTGGGCAGGAAATAAATAGATGGGTGTTATAGGATGCATGTTTGTGTCCCTCCAAAACTCAGAGGTGAAATCCTAACCCTAGGAGGCTGAGGCTTTGGGAGGTGACTGGGTTACGAGGGAGGAGCCATTCATGACCTGAATGGGATTAGTGTCTTTCCATAAAAGATAGTAGAGAGCTCCCTTGCCCCTCTGCCCTGTGAAAACACAGTCAGAAGACAGCTGTCTACAGAAACAGGCTCTCACCAGACACTGAATCTGTTGGCAACTTGATTTGTAACTTTCAGTCTATAGAACTGTGAAAAATAAATGTTTGTTGTTTAAGTCACCTGGGACTTAAACTAGGAGAATCCTGGGTGTTAGGAAAATCATGAGCTATTCTGTAGAAAGAACTTATCTCTGTAGAAACTTAAATCCCTAATGGCAAATAAAGAGTAGGTATTCATGACATTCCTTAGGAACTGTGTGTGTGTGTGTGTGTGTGTGTGTGTGTGTGTGTGTGCACGTTTGTATGCATGTTTCTTGGCCTTGTGAAAGAATAATAATGTGATTGGATGAATATTTATTTAGAGCCCCAAGCGAACCTGGTATCCCTCTTAAGGAATTTATAGGGAAAATGTATACTGAATAAGTATCCCTGTTCTGGGCTCTGGGGGGATTCTTAAACACTGAGCTTACTTCTAAGAAAAAGAGGTGTTAAGCTGAGACTTGATAAATGGACAAGGGTAGGGCTTAGAAGGGTGTACCAGGCACCAGGCAGAGCAGGCAGTGGACAAAGGCCCAGAGACTTGGAGGACCCCGGGTTTCAGGGCCAGCTGAGGTAGCCTGGATGTGGAGCCCATCGGGGGAAGGTGAGAAGAGACTGGGGGCGTTGGCCCAGGGCCACTTGTACAGGGGTTTGTAAGCCTGGTCATTTACAGCTTTATTCTGAGGGTGATGGGAAGTTGTTGAGGGGGTTGGAACAGAATTTTGAGCAGGAGGGGGGCCAGTGAGAGAATGTCCTGAGTGTCGTCCCCAGGCTGGCCATCAACTCAGCATTCGAGGCACCCAGGCCTCCTGGGCTACAGGGAGTGGTGTGGGTCACTGTGTTGCTTTCAGGGAGACAGTGTCCCACTGACTGTGCGGTTAGGTACAGTGACCTCAGCCATCAATTCACAACCAGTGTGCTACACATTCCTCACTCCTTAAGTGATGGGAGGGAAATGGAGGAGAAACAGAGCCGCGAGTTTTCATGACGATGATGGAATGAACTGCCTCCAGTTGACCGTAACAATGCTGAAGGATTCTCATTCTCACTCAGCAGATAAGAGATGAGTTAGAGACACTCTTCTAGGTACCTGGGATGTGGCAGTGAGTGAGCAAAACAGAACAGATAAAAATTCTGTATCTCTGAAACTTGTATTTGAGGGCAGGGCGGGGAGCAATATCGATTTCTGCCATTACAGTCTTGATTTCGTGGACGCTGAAGCTGCTTGGGTTTAGGGCTGTTTAGAGACTCTTCTCTTCCTTGGTGGTTTAAGCTGTTGTCACCTTTGCAGTGAGATAAGTTACCTGCAAGGGCTTTTAAGAAAGTGAACTGTATTTTCTCCTGTCCTGTGGATGTAACATTTGGGAGGAGGTGTCCTCAGTGAAGAAGTTAGGTGATCATGGCAGCTAACATCTGAATGTTTACTCTGTGCCTGGCATGGCTCTAAGTGTCAGACTTGATTAATCCAGTCATCCACACAAAACTTACTAGGAAGGAGTTGCCAGCATTTTCCAGGTGAGGACACTGATGCTTAGAAGAATGTGCGACCCACCCAAACTGTAATGGCAGAGCTGAGGTCGAAATGAGAGACGCTGAGCACTGATGGTGGTAGCAGGGATTCCCAGGATGTCAGGAAAACGTCTCAGGATTGAGTGATCTCCTTGTCATCTCACAGCACACCCACAGCCTTCCTGGGCTTCCCAAGGCTCGCAGAGTAAGATGTCCCTGGGGTGGGCCTCTGAGGCCCTGCACCCACTAGCCCCTATTTCTCTCTTCAGCCCTGATCCTGGGCACATCTCCCACTCTTTCCCCTCTGGGCCATACGGACCTCCTTTTTTTCAGTCCACGGTTCTTCCCCTGGTCCTTTGCCCTCAGAGCCTTTGCACAGGCTACTCATGGTGCCTAGAATTGTCTTCTTCACTCTTTTCATTGTCCTGTATTTTCTCTAACACCAACTTAGATCTCATTTCAGAGGTCCTTTGCTTTGGGAAGCCATCTCTAACTTCCCTAACTAGATCCAATGTCCCCTGTTACCATTTTTGTTAATTCCATGTCCCTCTGCATTGCAGCGCTCAGGAAAATCGCCATTTCCTATCCACTAGGGGAGCGATTCTCAAAATACAATCTTCACATCTGCAACAGCATTACCACCCGGGAACTTGTTAGAAGTGCAGATTCTCCCACCAACCCCCAGGGACTCTGAGGATGGGGCCCCCCAGTCCGCGTTTCTCTAAGTGTCTGGATGATTCTGGAAGCAGTGTTTCAGTGTCCTTCTTTAACCATTGGCTTTATGGGGAGCCCCATAGGCTCCATCATACTAGAACCTGAGCTGTTATTGTTTTTCTTCACTTTCTGTATGGCCCATATCAGCTATTGAGTTAAGAATTGTTTACTGGATAAATGAAAGAGCACACTTGACTTTTGTACTAAAATTTAAAAGTGGTATTATTTTCAGCGTTACAGATAAAAACTGAAGCTTTGGAATTCTAGTGGCTGCTAGGCTTGTCCAGTGAATCTGCAAGGTTACCCTTCGGAGGAAATATCAAAGATGCGGCAGCTTTAGGTACAAAACTTCAATCAGATTCCATCGATCTTTAAGGGATACAGTAAGGAAGAGATAACGGTGCCCAGACTGGAGTGAACGTGCTTTCTTCCTTCCTTGCTCAAGTGTTTGGCTGCACTATACTCGGTGCTCTTGGGGCTACCCAAATGAGCGCTGTGCTAAAAGAGCCTCTGTTGTCCGTGTGTCTCCCTGTCTATTGTGTTTATATACACTCCGTACACATGCATATTTTTATATTAAACTGCCAGGTAGTGTTGTGCTCTGAAAAAAGTGAAAATGTTAGTTGCTCAGTCGTGTCTGACTTTTTCTGACCTCCTCTGTCCATGGAATTCTGCTGGCAAGCATACAGGAGTGGGTAGCCATTCCCTTCTCCAGGGGAACTTCCCAGCCCAGGGATCGAACCTGGGTCTCCTGCGTGGCAGGCAGTTTCTCTACCATCTGAGCCAGTGCTCTAGAGAATGACAAGCAGAGGACAAAATATTTTCAGTTAAAAAATGTAGTTTCCCTTATGGATTTGCATGATGTTTTTCGACATGGAAATGATGAGAGAAATTTCTCACAAGGCTGATTGTAGCAACTAAAAAGATGTTAGAAATATTCTGTTTCTCATTGAATTATTTGCTCTACACCATTGGATACCCTGGACAATATTTATGCATTTTGGGTGGGAAATATCATATCCAAGGGAAACAATTTCCTCATTTAACACTTCAAACTGATTGGACATAGAATGAGAGTTTGGTTGTACTTGCTGGTCTAAATCATTTATGCCATTTCTCCCTTGCTCCCACTTTAAAAAATTGCCTTTGTTTAAAGGAAAAAAAATAAAGCAGCTGTACTTGGCAGCTGGTTTGGACTCATGGCATTGAGGAACTGGGGAATTTGCAAGATTAAGAGCTATTTATAGATCCAACTCCAGGATGAGACTGTTTAACACTGTGCCACCAGCTCTGGTCTGTGAGATAGACTGATTAAAATCTTATTTACATTTCTTCTAACTTCTTACAATGCCTATTTTTCTTCCTTAATTTTTTATTTGGTGGGTTGTCAGATTTGGTGGAAGGGAAAGCTGATGCAGTTTAGTGTTTAACGGACTGTTTTCTCTTTCCAGCTGATGTCTGTTATATTTTGTATTTACTCTGCATTTGGAAATTAGCTTTGCCGTGTCAGCCAAAGGTGTTGCTGTGTTTCTGAACATGCTCCCACTCCACCTTTTAAAAATATATGTATACTCACCTAGATTTTAAGGTTGATGGCTCAGATTTTCATAGTGATGATTAAACTGGAGTCTTATGTAGCTAAATTCATTAACAGACATCACACAGCTCCAGCGTTCTGGGCAGAACTAGACACCAGGAAAGGCATGGGGTTTGTCTTCAAAGTAGTGAGCCTCTCAGATGCACAAAGAAGGTACAAAGGGTAATCACTAAATAACATGGCCCATGTAGTGGAATTTTCAGTGCTCTGTGGTGTCCTAGGATGGATCCCAGAACAGAAGGAGGCCATTAGTGGAAAACTGCTGAAATCTCAATAAAGTCTGAAGTTTGGTTAGTGGTAACGGGCCAATGTTAGTATCTCAGTTTTGACAAAGACGTGAATGTTAGGCAAAACTACGAGAATTGGCTGTGCTAGATTTTCAGTTTTTTTGTAGGTCTAAAATTATTCCAAAATAAAATGTTTATGTTTAAATAAAAGTACTAGGGTTCTGGGCTTCCCTGATGGCTCACATAGGAAGGAATCTGCTTGCAATGCAGGAAAACCTGGGTTCAGTCCCTGGGTAGGGAAGATCCCTTGGAGAAAGGAATGACAACCCACTCCAGTATTCTTGCCTGGAGAATTCCATGGACAGAGGAGCCTGGTGAGATACAGTCCACGGGGCTGTGAAGAGTCAAACATGACTGAGTGACTAACACTGGGGTTTTAGTAGGAACTTAATTGAAAATTCCTGTGATATTTGTGGGAAATCATAGCACCCTATTCTTATTCCCTCTCCCCCAGGGCCTTAGAAGATGTGTGAGGAATTGACTGACCACTAGGGAATGAACTGGCCTTTTGTAGGTCAGGGTTGAGCAAAACTGACCATGGTCTTGGGGAGCAACACTAAGGCTTGATCTCATGACCCTGACACCTCTTTGCCACTCTGTGTAATCTAGGGGCAGTGAATCCATCTGAGGCTTGGGCTTTTGATGTGTATAACGAACATACCTGGAAGAAGCACAAGCTGGAATCAAGATTGCCAGGAGAAATATCAGTAACTTCAGATAGGCAGATGACACCATCCTTATGGCAGAAAGTGAAGAGGAACTAAAAAGCCTCTTGATGAAAGTGAAAGAGGAGAGTGAAAAAGTTGGCTTAAAGCTCAACATTCAGAAAACGAAGATCATGAGATGTGATCCTATCACTTCATGGGAAATAGATGGGGAAACAGTGGAAACAATGTCAGAGTTTATTTTGGGGGGCTCCAAAATCACTGCAGATGGTGATTGCAGCCATGAAATTAAAAGATGCTTATTCATTGGAAGGAAAGTTATGACCAACCTAGATAGCATATTCAAAAGTAGAGACATTACTTTGCCAACAAAGGTCCATCTAGTCAAGGCTATGGTTTTTCCTGTGGTCATGTATGGATGTGAGAGTTGGATTGTGAAGAAAGCTGAATGCTGAAGAATTGATGCTTTTGAACTGTGCTGTTGGAGAAGACTCCTGAGAGTCCTTTGAACTGCAAGGAGATCTAACCGGTCCATTCTAAAGGAGATCACTTCTGAGAGTTCTTTGGAAGGACTGATGCTAAAGCTGAAACTCCAGTACTTTGGCCACCTCATGCGAAGAGCTGCCTCATTGGAAAAGACTCTGACGCTGGGAGGGATTGGGGGCAGGAGGAGAAGGGGATGACAGAGGATGAGAGGGCTGGATGGCATCACCGACTCGATGGACATGAGTTTGGGGTGAATTCCAGGAGTTGGTGATGGACAGAGAGGTCTGGCGTGCTGTGGTTCATGGGTTTGCAAAGAGTCAGACATGACTGAGCGACTGAACTGAATGAACATACCATTTTGCTTGTGTGGATGTTGGGACTACGGTGCATAGTGAATTTTTAAAAAGCTATTTATTTATGATTGTGCTGGCTCTTTGCTGCTGCACACGGGCTTTATCTAGTCGCGTGGAGCAGGCGCTACTCTAACTGCAGCGCGTGGGCTTCTCACTGAGATGGCTTCTTCTGTGGAACGTGGGCTCTAGGGTATGTGTGCTCAGTGGTTGTGGTGCATGGGCTTAGGTGCCCAGCAGCATGTGAGATCTTCTTGGACCAGACATTGAACCCATCTCCTCCACTGGCAGGCTGATTCTTAACCACTGACCCACCAGGGCAGCCCCTGTACAATAAATTTAAAATGAAGTAATGCCTTGAAAGTGCTGTCGTTACTGTGCTCTGGCAATGAGGGAGAGGTCCTGGAAGACCGTCCACCCATGGCTCAGGTGTCTAAAGACAAATGAGACTTGCACCCAAGGAAGGACTTGCAGCATCAGCAGCCAGAAAGCTGATTCCTTATCGATGAGAGACAAGGCCTTCCTTGGGAAAATGATGTGTGCTTTTTCTCTTCTGGGGACTGCATAAATATCACTGCCTCCTCTCCACCTTTGGTGTGCCTGCATAGGGCAGTTCCGGACAGCGGTCTTATGCATCATTTCAGTAGCTCTGCTCTGGAAGTTCTACCTTGGGGCAGCTCCATCCTTTTATTTTCCTTTAGGTGCCTCAAAGAGTGCCTCTTCACCGTGCTGTACTGTTAAAGGTGTCCTGGTCTGAGAATGCTCCAAGGCCCTCCTCCCTTATGCCTCCAGGGCTCACTTTATCACTCCATCCCCTTTTGCTTGATTTCAGCATACTTAGGATAAAGTCTGTAGCCATGGGATGCAAAGACTTCACTTAGTTGACCTGTGGCATGAGCAGCGTCCTTCACAAGGAGGGGTAGCCTTGGACTTTCCCTTGAGGAGAAACCCATCTAATGTGCAGTTGCGGTTTCTTTCACTTTGCTGTCTGTGTACCAGCAAAGCAGCAATGCTGGCTCAGGAAAGAGGAACCCCACCCTCCAGTGTTGAATTTCCTGATGCAGGAGAAATTTATGGTGTTGATCAGCTTCACCTGTACCACGCGTGCACTGTGAGGGCCTGCTTCTGTAGAGTCGGTGTGGGGGTGTCCAGCACTGGAGGGTCAGTGGGTTGCTGTCCACATGACAGTTACTACCTGGGGAGACAGGGGTCATGCATTCCACATTCTCACATTGTCAGGCGTATGTAAATCAATGCCCAGTTGGTATTATTACCAATTGGCACCCCACTCCGGTACTCTTTCCTGGAAAATCCCATGGATGGAGGAGCCTGTTGGGCTGCAGTCCATGGGGTCGCTAAGCTTTGGACACGACTGGGCGACTTCACCTTCACTTTTCATTTTCATGCATTGGAGAAGGAAATGGCAACCCACTCCAGTGTTCTTGCCTGGAGAATCCCAGGGACAAGGGAGCCTGGTAGGCTGCCGTCTATTGGTTCGCACAGAGTCAGACACGACTGAAGCAACTTAGCAGCCACAGCAGCAGCTAATAATATTAATAATAATAATAATTTAATAATATTAATATAATAATATTTAATAATTTAATAATATTAAAGCCATTAAATAAATTCTTACTGCAAGCCAGTTTCTAACTAGGTCTCTTTATAGGTAATATTTGGTATTCCCAATAATACTGGAAGATACTACTCTTAAAAGTATTTTTTACAAATGAGGAAACTGGGACTCAGGTAAGTTACATAACCCTAAGCTTATAGGAAGCAGAGGAGAACATGATTTTGGTTTAGCAAATACGTAGATGCTCACTGACATGCTGCTTTTCCTAATTCATATCACACATCAGTCATCAATCTTCACATACAGTCCACCGCCCACTCCACCCCACCCCCTGCTAAAGACTCTAGAATTGACCTCACATTGTTTCTTAACCCTGACTCTAGGCAGTTGTCATTTACTGATCAGGGTTGACATAGAAGATAAATCCTATTTTCCATCCAGTAGGTAAATGTTTGTTGAAAGGAAGGAGCATAGAAATCCCTGGGTGGAGGTAGTCAAGGAAGATCTTCACAGAGGAGCAGAAGTTCAGCTCAGTCTTGGAAGGAAAATTAGGACCTGGATAAGCAGTTAATTATGATAGTAGTTTAATTATTGAGTGCTTACTGGCTGTCAGCTTTTGCCCACGGCTGCTGTTAACCCATGGCGTTTCTGGAAGATGCTTTCCAATAGAATCCCCACTTCACAGAGGAGAAACGAAAGCATAGAAAGATTAGGAAGCTTGTGTAAGATCCCAGAGTCCATTGAAAGCAAGGCCAGAATTCCCGGCCAGATGATGTGGATCTGGAGCCTGTCCTTTTGTAAGTGAGCAGAATTACCTAATTACTGGTGTATCCTCAGTGTATGGCACAGAGTTGTTGTTCAGTTGCTCAGCCGTGTCCGACTCTCTGCGACCCCATGGACTGCAGGCTTCCTCGTCCTTCACCATCTCCCAGAGTTTACTCAAACTCATGTCCATTGAATTGGTGATGCCATCCAACCATCTCATCCTCTGTCATCCCCTTCTCCTCTTGCCTTAAATCTTTCCCAGCATCAGTCTTTTCCAGTGAGTCTGTTCTTCGCATCAGGTGGCCAAAGTATTGGAGTTTCAGCTTTAGCGTCAGTCCTTCTAATGAATATTTGGTGTTGATTTCCTTTAGGGTTGACTGATTTGATCTTCTTGCAATCCATGGGACTCTCCATAGTCTTCTCCAACATCATAGTTCAAAAGCATCAAGTCTTCAATGCTTAGCCTTCTTTATGGTCCAACTCTCACATCTGTACGTGACTACTCAGAGAAAACATAGCTTTGGCTAGATGGACCTTTGTTGGCAAAGGAATTTGGCTAGATGGACCTTTGTTGGAAAGGAATTTCTCTGCTTTTTAATATGCTGTCTAGATTTGAAGTAGCGTTTCTTCCAAAGCCAAACATCTTAATTTCACAGCTGCAGTCACTGGCTGCAGTGATTTTAGAGCTCAAGAAAATAAAATCTGTCACTTTTTCCATTGTTTCCCCGTCTAATTGCCATGCAGTGATGGCACCAGATGCCATGATCTTAGTTTTTTGAATGTTGAGTTTTAAGCCAACTTCTTTATTGTGCTAGGTAAGACCTCATCAAGAGGCCCTTTAGTTCCTTTTCACTTTCTGCCTCACCTGCATATCTGAGGTTATTGATATTTCTCCCAGAAATCTTGATTCCAGTCTGTAATTCATTCAGCTTGGGATTTCACATGATGTATTCTACATATAAGTTAAATAAACAAGGTGACAATATACAACCTTGATGTACTCCTTTCCCAGTTTCGAATCAGTCCATGTATGGCTGTAACTGTTTCTTCTTGTCCTGCATACAGGTTTCTCAGGAGGCAGGTAAGGTGGTTTGGTATTCCCATCTCTTTCAGAGTTTTCCACAGTTTGTTGTGATTCACATAGTCAAAGGCTTTGGTATAGTCAATAAAGCAGAAGTAGATTTTTTTCCCTGAATTTTCTTGTTTTTTCTATGATCCGTTAGATGTTGGCATTTGATTTCTGGTTCCTCTGCTTTTTCTAAATCCAGCTTGAACATCTGAAAGTTCTCAGTTCACATACTATTGAAGCCTAGCTTGAAGGATTTTGAGCATTACCTTGCTAGTATGTGAAATGAGTACAAATGTGCTGTAGTTTCATCTTTCTTTGGCTTTGCCTTTCTTTGGGATTGGAATGAAAACTGACCTTTTACAGTCCTGTGGACTGTGGAGTCCTTAGCAGCTTGCAGCAGCCCTGCAGACTGCTCTTGCCACTGTGGCCACAGGACTGGCCCGGCACATAGTAGGTGCTTAATATATAGTGAATGAATGAATACCTTTTTCCTTTGGTTAAATAAGGGATGAAAGGCATTCCAGTTAGAGGGGAGAGCAAAAGCAATGGCACCGAGGAGGAAAGACCCATGCTGTGTCGCGATAAGTAGGTTTGTTTCTACGTAGGGCAGGAATTGACCATGCAGATGACAAGGCGGACTGGGGCCAGCCTGAGGCATTTGGGCTTTGCTTGGTTTGGTTGTTATCAAGGCCATCAGGTTTGCACGTATTATCTCTGGTATATTGTATGATTTCATATCGTGAATACTGTGTGACTACCTAATGGCGAAATGCAGTCTAAATAAAAAGATCTATCCGCAAATTTTTTCTCAGAAGCCCTTTGACTAGCGAGTCAAGACTAAAGGAATGACGTGCTTGTGGAAGTAGAAAGGGTTAGAATTTTCTGTGGAGACTGTCAGCATGAGGAAGTGGGCGGCACCCTGGCCTGGAAAAGAGGAGGTGAATGTCTGTTTCAACAAGGTGTCAGTCATTGACCTCTATTTCCTTTGCTTTTCAGAGTTCTAATAACCAAACAGAGCAGTGTAGATCACTTTAATAATATATTTGGAATTTTCTGAGCAACTTTTTGTTTCATATAAATTGAAGGTATTTCAATGCATTTCATTATGTTATTATCCTAGAATGCCGTCTCTGGAACTGGGGGAATGTTAATAATCAAAGAGAATCTTCCCTGAGAATTCAACCACAGGAAAGGACAAAAATGAACCCAAATCCCTTAACGTATCATTCTTCTCCCTCCTGACTGTTTACAATGTGTATTTCTTCTTAAGTCCTGGGTATCCTAAGAAAAATCCTCTGTCTGGGAAAATGGAAATTAATCCAGCTAGTATTTGGATTCTTGCTGATAGTAAAGTCAAGGGAAATGATTCCTGGGTTACCAACAGGCTGAGAGTGTAGAAGTTAAAATTCATTAAAAACAAAACAAAACAGGGGCTTCCATGGAAGAAGGCGGCTTTGTTAATACACGGGTGGCCCTGGTTTCCAGGGGCTGTGCGGTCAGTCCATCTCTCTGAAGATATTGGGCTTGTTTAACTCAGTGAAATTTTCCCTGGTCCTGCTTTTATGTCTCAGCTCAGTCAGAGGAGACCATATCAGTTCTGAACAATGCTGAGGTTGGACCTTTATTCTGTTGTGTTTTCCCATCTGTAAACTCTTATCAGGGTGATCAAATTGTGAATGAAACCTAGAAGTTTGAAAAAAAAGATAATCATTTTGTTAATGAAAGTCTGTGGCTGGTGAAAAATACACAATGGGACCTCATTTGAAGAATTACCCACAATTAAGGAAAAACTGCCCTTTGTAGAAACTACCAGGAATATCTGTGTGTAAACATGTGAGACATGAGGGCCCATGGGCATTTTTTGGACATTGTTTGGTGTAAACCCTGGGAGAGAAGTGAAATAATAAGGACGTAATGGCTTCTAGAGTTTATTCAGATATGTTTGTGTACATTATCCCATTGGAACCCTCATAAAAATTCACATCAAATTGGGGGGTCGTTATCCTCATTTTCATATGGGAAATTGAAGTTCAGATGGGTTAGATGCCTAGCCTCTGGCCACCCATAGAGAAAGTAGGAGCAGGGAGTCAAAGCCAGATCTGTCTTTCTCCAAAGACCGTCTTCTTAACCACTGAACTATTGATAAATAGTGGTTCTCAAAGGTTTGTTTCCTATAAAAGCATCATTGTCTGTGATGGACCAAGCCTTGCTTCTCAGGAAGTCATGATGGGTTGATGGTTCCTAACTTCTAGCATATAACATATCTCCCTGAGCCTGCCACCTACTGCAAAATGTGCCATTCATTCATTTTATTCTTGCCGTCTTTAAAATTGGAAAGCATTCCAATTTAGGAATAAAAATATCCAACATGAGGGACAGAGTTGGATAAGGGAGTGGACAGGCATAGGCCAACTGTGACTGTGCCTCTGAGAAAGTTACCTCATCTTTTTGAGCCTGAGCTTCCTCACTAGAATGATGGAGCTTACACTAATACAAACCACATATTTTTTGTAATTATAAGTGTGGTAATGTCTACAGCCTAGGCCGTTGGAGATGTCAACAAGTGGCTATTGGATGAAAAGAGAGATAAGTAAGACACAGTCTCTGTGTCTTAAGAAAGTTAAGAACTCATTGTCCAAGGGATGGGGAAACAGACACCTAATCAGTATCCGTCCAGTTTCCTTAGATGAAAAGTGAAGGAGATGATACTGTTTATATCTTAGGGTAATGGTTAGATGGGATAAGGCATGGAGAACACTTAGAATATTGCCTGACTATGTAGTCAGTGTTCAATAAATTCTAGCTATACTAATTATTGTTAAAGCTAACATAGTCTTGGACCAGTGTTATGGTTGTTCAGAAGAGGGCTCATTGTCAGGTCAAGTCAGTGTAGGCTTTATAAACACAGTAACACCTGAACTGATGTTTTGATGACTGTATAAGGGCTTGCAACACTGTCTAAAATTTTGCTTCCTAATGGTTTATTTTCTAAATAAGCTGTGGTTTGGTGGAGTGAAAGTTGGTAAAACAAGAGTGTTGGCGTAAGGGTAGAAGGGAATGTTGTGCCATTGCAAGCAGTCTTGAAATTTATGAAAACAAAGTATACAGTAAAATGCAGATTAAAGACAACACTGATCCCTTTGCTGCTAACCCACTACATAAATAGGAACCTTAGCACATGTTTAGAGGCAATATTCTTTGGGTTTTAATTGTAAAGAAAATAGATATAATAGAACAAAAGCAGTCAGATCCTGGTTTATGACTTACTAGCTAGGTGATCTTGAAATAATTACATGCCTTTCTGAGGTTTCACTTCCCCAGATCTTCAAAGGAAGTAATGATTACATACCTTGAAGTATTGTTGTAAACTTTTGGGATAATATACATACAGCGTGTGATGTATTGGTTGTTATTGTCCAGTCGCTCAGTCGTGTCTAACTCTTTGCAACCCCATGGACTGCAGCATGCCAGGCTTCCCTGTCCTTCACTATCTTCCAGAGTTTGCTCAAATTCATGTGTATTGACACAGTGATGCCATCCAGGAATCTTATCCTCTGTCGCCCCTTTCTCCTAGTGTCAGTGTGTTTTCCAATGAATCGGCTCTTTGCAGCAGATGGCCAAAGTATTGGACCTTCAGCATCAGTCTTTCCAATGAATATTCAGGACTGATTTTCTTTAGGATTAACTGGTTTGATCTTGCAGTCCAGTGGACTCTCAGGAGTCTTCTTCAGCACCACAATTCAAAAGCATCAATTATTCAGTGTTCGGCCTTCTTTATGGTCCAACTCTCACATCCTTACATGACTACTGGAAAAACAATAGCTTTGACTAGACAGACTTTTGTCGGCAAAATGATATCTTGGTTTTTTAACATGCTCTATAGATTTGTCACAGCTTTCCTTCCAAGGAGCAAGCATCTTTTAATTTCATGACTGCGGTCACTGTCCGCATTGATTTTGGAGCCCAAGAAAACTGTCACTGTTTCACTTTTTCCCCATTTGCCATGAAGTGATGGGACTGGATGCCATGATCTTAGTTTTTTGAATGCTGAGTTTTAGCCAGTTTTTTCACTCTCTTCTTTCACCTTCATCAAGAGGTTCTTTAGCACCTCTTCACTTTCTGCCTTTAGAGTGGTATCATCTGCATATCTGAGATTGTTGATATTTCTCCCCACAATCTTGATCTTGACATATTGGTAGATTCTCAGCAAAAGAAAAATGTTATTTATGTATTTATAAATAGAATTATAATTTATATTTGCATATATATATATGTAGTTATACACTTAAATAATATATGATGTGTGTGTGCTAGTCAGTCTTGTCCAACTCTTTGTGACCCTATGGAGTGTGGCTTACCAGGTTCCACTGTCCTTTCTTACTTATAGTTCTCCAGGTAAGAATACTGGAGTGGATGCCATTTCCTTTTCCAGGGGATCTTCCCGAATTTGGGTCTCCTGCATTGCAGGCAGATTGTTTACTGTCTGAGTCACCAGGGAAGCCCATAATATATGATACATAATATAATCATACTTCTATTTATAATTATAGCTAAGTGCCTAGAACTGTGCTGAGGACTCTATAGAAATTGTCTCTTTTAATCTTCTCAGTAAGTACATGGGGGAAAAATAAATAAATACGTGAGTACATAGGGAAATTATTCTTATTTTGCAGGAAAGAAAATTCAAGCTTAGAAAGTATATGGCTGTCACAATGGGATGGTGACATGATTAATGGAAAGATGCCAGTAGGCTCGGTCGACGATATTAAGTTTCTTTAATAACAAAGGACACAGCAGCATACAGAGGTGGTGTAGTGGACAGCTCTTAAAGCAGCAGCTCCGAGAGAGAGGTGCAGATTCTCAGGTCTCCCCGTGCGCGCCTTGGGGCAGGCAGCTGTGGACGCATCACCACCTGAGACAAGGATTCTGCTGGGTACAAGACGCTGCCTTACAGTCCTCCAGGTGGGGGTTCATTTCCAGGCACTTCTGCCCCTACATCTCCCTGTTCTCGAAATAAATTCTGTCGACCTCCTGGCTGGCCTGTTCATCAGCCTCGAGTGATGAGCGCCAAGCAGCTCCAGAACGTTTCTCATAGTTGACTGTGACACCATAGGTCAGTTCCCCAGGAGCATTCCCTGTGGGGAATGGTCGTTAGGTCCATCTGAAGTTCACTACTGCAGAGTCCCCAACCTTTTTGGCACCTGGGGCTGGTTTTGTGGAAGACAGCTTTTCCATGGAGCAGGAGAGCGGTGGGATGCTTTGGAATGATTCAAGTGCGTTGCATTTATTTTTGTGCTTTATTTCTATTATTACGACATCAACTCCACCTCAGGTCATCAGGCCTTAGGTCCTGGAGGTTGGGGACCCATGCCCTACTGTACAACTTGCCCAAGATCATACAGTCAGTGCATGGGAAAAGTAGAGCTCCCACGTGATCTGGGAGACTCCTGGGTGCTCCTAATGATCACTCCTATTCACAGTGAAGATGTGGATTGTGCATATAATTTGCAAATCAATTAAGAGCAGAAGGAGGGGGGGTTCAAGATTGGGAACTCATGTACACCTGAGACGGAAAAAAAAATAATAAAGTCTGAAAAAAAATAAAGAGCAGAAGGAGGGAAGCAAAAACATCACCTTCAACACAACAGAAATTAGATATTCTACTAGAAAATTACATACTTCCTGATGCTGTTAGAAGAAAGGATCCAAATGGTTAAGAAGAGAGCTGACCAGGGGCTGGAGTAACTGCTGAGGAGAAGCTACGTTCCAGGTAGGGCAACAACTCCTTCCCGGAGGGCTTACTGCCTTCCTGACTCCACCAGGCTTCCTGTGTCTCAGCTGAAATGTCCTCTGAGCGCATAGTCCTCTGAGCATGAAGCTGCCTATCAGACTCCAAAGCAACACATGGGAAACAGCAGCAAGTTTTCACTTTTTTCTTCTTTTATCTTTTATTGATTGGTTTGGCCGTGTGCGATTGATTTGCTCTGGCGCCATATAGAATAACAAGTGCTGTGCCTAAGACATGCTGTAAGAATGTGAGGGATTTTTCTCCCGCTTTGCCAAAGTGACTGCTGGCTTGGGGAAAAGTTTAGAATGAGTGCTGAGAAGCAACTTACAGGGGAGGATGTGGTCATTTCCTGAGCATAGAAAATTGTGAGAAAATACTCAGGGTTGAGATAATACAAAAGAAGAGGTAGTAAATTAGATCAGGCTTCCAAAAGCTTCCCTAAGGAGCACACCGTAAGACCGCATTCAGGCAGCTGCCTTCCATGGTCCCTTGACTGACTGACTGGCATCCAGGTGACTGTACCAGTCTGCCCCGCTCTAGTAAAGGGCTGAACAGTCAACACCTGGGAGGTACCTGAATAATCCTGTCATGACTCCCAAACTAGGAGTAAGACAAAATGTGTTTCGCTACTGAAACACAAAATGTGTTTTTGCTACCTGGCATCAGGTCCCATCACTTCATGGCAAATAGATGGGGAAACAATGGAAGCAGTGAGAGACTTTTTTGTGTGTGTGTCGGGGGGGGGGCCTCCAAAATCACTGCAGTTGGTGACTGCAGCCAAGAAATTAAAAGACACTTGCTCCTTGAAATAAAAGCTATGGCCCACCTGGACAGCATATTAAAAAGCAGAGACATTACTTTACCAGCAACGGTCCATTTCGTCAAAGCTATGGTTTTTCCAGTAGTCATATATGGATGTGAGAGTTGGAGTATGAGAAAAGCTGAGTAGTCATATATGGATGTGAGAGTTGGAGTATGAGAAAAGCTGAGTACCAAAGAATTGATGCTTTTGAACTGTGGTGTTGAAGAAGACTCTTGAGAGTCCCTTGGACTACAAGAAGATCCAACCAGTCCATCCTAAAGGAAATCAGTCCTAAATATTCATTGGAAGGACTGATGCTGAAGCTGAAACTCCAATACTTTGGCCATCTGATGTGAAGAACTGACTCATTGGAAAAGACCCTGATGCTGAGAGGGATTGAAGGCTGGAGGAGAAGGGGATGATAAAACATGAGATGGTTGGATGGCATCACTGACTCAATGGACATGAGTTTGAGTAAACTCCACGAGTTGGTGATGGACAGGGAAGCCTGGCATGTGGCAGTCCATGGGGTCAGAAGGAGTCGGACACAAATGAGTGACTAAACTGACTGACTGAAGGGACTGGGTAGAAGATTATTCAGCCTTCAGTTGGCTGCCCACCTGGCTGTCCAGCTAGAGATAAGGAACTGAATTCATGCTAAGGTCACCTCCACTGGGAAAGAAAGAGTGGTACACTGTACCTTCTTCCTAATTACTCTCCCCCTTCTGTTTGCCTGCTGCTGCTGCTGCTAAGTCGCTTCAGTCGTGTCTGACTCTGTGCGACCCCATAGATGGCAGCCCATCAGGCTCCACCGTCCCTAGGATTCTCCAGGCAAGAACACTGGAGTGGGTTGACATTTCCTTCTCCAATGCATGAAAGTGAAAAGTGAAAGTGAAGTCCCTCAGTCGTGTCCGACTCTTAGTGACTCCATGGACAGCAGCCCACCAGGCTCCTCCATCCATGGGATTTTCCAGGCAAGAGTACTGGAGTGGGGTGCCATTGCCTTCTCCACTTCTGTTTGCCTAGCATATGTTTAATCAGCCTTAAAGAGCCAAGTAGCTGCTCCTCCTGGAAATGGCCTTCCTCAGGCATACTTTAGAGTTCCTGTACACATGTGTGCACGCTCAGTCACTTAAGTTGTGTCCGACTCTTTGTGAACCCGTGGATTATAGCCCATCAGGCTCCACTGTCCGTGGGATTTTCCAGTCAAGAATAGTGGAGTGGGTTGCCATACCCTCCTCCAAGGGATGTTTCTAACCCAGGGATCGAACCCAGGTCTCCTGCATTGCAGGCAGATTCTTTACCGCTGAGCTAGTGGGGAAGACCATAGCACCCACATTAGTCCTTAAATGGACTCCATGTGTTACAGTGACTCCCTGACAAGTCGATTTCCCCTACCAGAGTCAGCGTGGGATAGGGAACAGTGGTCTCCTCATCTTTGTACTGCTGCTCACTAGTAAAATGTATTTATTGATGAAAGTGTTTTCAATAAATGCTTATTGGATGAATAAATATTGAAAGCTGTTGCCTTTACTCTACTCACTGATTCTTCGCACAAGCCCACCTGACTTTTCTTTGTTTTGGTCTGCATATCTGTAGCCTCCTGGGACCTCTTACCTACTAGGCTGTGTCAGTATTTGAAGTGTTCTCTGAACATCTCAGTAATTATGATGAAAATAACTTTTAACAACCTGAAAAAATGAAATAAAATCCATGTGAATATTTTTTTTTTATTTTAAGAAAAAGAACTTTAACAGTCTATAGCTGTGCCTGGGAGCCATGAGGCTGCCTGAAATACCTCTAGCTGAAGGACGTAGTATTTACAGAGACTCAGGACCCAGTCCATGAAGCAGTGCTTGGTTTGGCTTAGTGCCAGAGGAACTTCCAGTGAGAGGTAACTCAGATTTGGATTTGAGATGTTCTTCCACAGGTAAAGATGACATATTAAAGAAAGGATTTGGTCCTTAGGAATGTTCTTTGACAAATATTTGTTGCTATAGGACCTCTGGTTGTCTTCAGTTTGAACAGCTTCTGTTAAAGCAGAATAAGAGCAAAAACTAGCAGTGAGAAGGAAAAAAGTTCATTGAGCTGCATAAACAAAGTAATTTATCTAGCTTATATACCTATAATTTAGTTTGCAAGAGGAAAATATTTACAGTAGTACACCTAACCAATTACATGGCAAAAGAAATTACTTAAAAACAACAACAACAATAAAAACTTCCAAGTATCTTACCCCGCTCCATTTATGGATAATTTCTGCCTCGAGGCCTAGGTCTGAAGGACAAGGGGTTCTCCAGAGTTGCTTGCCGATATCTGAATCAGACTCAGTTCCATGTGATGAACCACCTCTTGAACTCTCGCATCCCCTCATTGTCTTCTTCTTTGGGTTCAGTGCCTTGTCTCTGTAGGTTCTGAAATGTGGAGGAGCAGTCACACGAGAGGGCCCAGCGCTGCAATAAAGGGGGCTCATTATCCAACACAGACTTGTGACTTCAGGTCAGCAGCATGTAGCTTCTTAGAAAGAACATGGGATTCACAGTCAGGTAGACCTAGTTGAGTTTGAAACCCAGCTTGTCCCTCATTCCCTTCTTCTCTTGGGCAGGATTTGTGAGTGCTGGCATGACGGCTGTCTAAGACAAGATCCTCCACACTCAAATTATACTTACCTTCCGACATAATTTCCCAGCAACTCTCAATTAGCTCCCTTGTTGCACAACTAATTACTGTGGACCTTACTGCTTAAACCAACACAGGTTTATCACCTCACAGCATCTGGAGGCCTTAAGTCTCGTCACGAGTTGGTTGGAACCCAACTGTGTTAAGTCCCCACAAGGCGCAATCAAGGTGTCAGCCAGGGCTGTGACCTCATGTGAGACTTGGAATCGTCCTCTGAACTTACATGGTTGTTGCCAGTATTCAGTTCCTTGCAGTTTTAGGACTGAGATTTTAAAAGTTTTCCCACAGTCCCCTGGGTTTCCCTTGTGGCTCAGCTGGTAAAGAATCTTCCTGCAATGCAGGAGACCTGGGTTCTATCCCTGGGTTGGGAAGGTCCCCTGGAGAAGGAAAGGCTACCCACTCCAGTATTCTGGCCTGGAGAACTCCATGGGCTATGCAGTTCTTCGGGTCACGAAGAGTAGGACATGACTGAGTCCCTTGACGTGGAATTTTCCGTAGATGGTTCACAGTTCCAAACCAACCTGCTCTTTTGAAGCTCAGTAAAGAAAGTCCAGTTTTTATGTATTTATTAACATAAATACATACGTTAGGTCTCATCACCTTTGCTGTAATTTGTTGTTGAGAAGCAAGTCACATGCAAAGAGAGGAAATTACACAAAGGTGTGAACATCTGGAGGTGAGGAGGAGCATTGAGGATCACCGTAGGACCTGCCCGTCATACTTTCAAAGTGCACCAAGCCACAGTGTGTCCTGTCTGTGTCTGTGTTTGAAGCTAATTGTTTAAATGAAATTTGTTTCATCTTCCCAAAGAAGTCAGAATTGGCAAACACTGGAGAAAGTGAGAGCTGTTTTCACATTCCTCTCCAGTGTAGAAAAAGAGAGCTGATGCAACGTTTTTGTTTTCTGAGACTCCAGACTCAGTCTCAAAATTCTTTGAAGGAAAATGCAGAAGAGAGAAACTACAGTTTGATCCGTGTTGGGAGGTGTTATGAAACCCATTTGCCATCCTTGAACTAGACTGTACATTCTGATGAGCCAGGGACATGGGTTTGCCTAGCATCATATAAAGGGAAGTGATGTCAGCCTGGCGCCTGCGGTCCTTAACACACCAGCACCTTTGGTAAGGACAGTGATAATTCATGTGGAACTAACAGAAATTTCCACATATAAAGTGTGTCTTTTACTCGGTTCCTTAACAGGCAACATCAGAGAAAAACCTTAAAACTAAGTAGATGACTATGCAATAGAACACAATTATGCTTGCAAAAGGTGGAAAAAAAGTATAGGTTGTGTAACTAGAGAAATTGTTAACACAACAGTTAAGACAGTATATGAGTTTGAGTCCCTTGGGAAGGAGAAATGTATCTTTAAATAAGTTTATTCCTCTGGCAATATTTGCTTTTCTTTGTATGCATTTCCACGTGCTGAGAGTTTCCTTATCGTGCTTTCATGATTGTATGAGTGGATTACTAGGAATACTATTAGTTTCGTTATATTCTAAGCCTTATAAGAGATAAAAGAGCCCATCCTGTACCTGTCCTTGGGCTCAATTTAAGTTAGAGAAAAACAAAATTCTCTGTAGAAGAAAAAGTTCTTATAAGGTGGCAGAGACTTCCTATTGATCTAAGGCTCATTTATTTTAATAGAGAACCTTAGTCATGGATTATCAGTGGAAAGCATTATATAGTAAGTGCAATTTTAGCAAGACCTTATTCTTCTAGTTGCATAAGGGATCTCTACAGAATAAGAAACAAGAAAAGGCTATTTTACTGGCCCTAAATAGAAGAAAGATATATATAGATCTATTTAGATATAAGTACATACAAACATATGTAAATAGGTCACTATGGAGAGCAACCAAGCTGGAATATATTTTCTACCTTTAAAGAGCTGACACAGTGCAGGTACTTAGGAAGCATGTAATTAATATTTACATATTTCAGGAGCAGGGTTTGGCACTAAAATGACAGTATTTGTCTATAATCATTTGAACCAGGGGGATGGAAATTGTCAGAAAGTTTCCCAACCAGTGCTGTTAAATCTATAGCCTTAAGTCCTGGAGACTATGGATAGTGACTCTACAGTCTATTCTGTGGAACAGAATGTATAAAGGGTTTGTAAATACATATTTATGGACTTATTTTATATAATTTCAAGGTTGAGAGTGGTGGAATGTTTCTCAGGATCTAATTATGAATGAGAGATGAACTGTTAGATGTTTCACCTCATCTCAAAAAGGTATAATGATATAATACTGGGATAATTTTAGAAAACTACACTATAAGTAGGATATTGTCCTTTGAGCATGTGGAATATGGTAAATGTTGGTGGCTCCGATGGTAAAGAATCTGCCTGCCATGAGGGAGACCTGGGTTTGATCCCTGTGTTGGGAAGATCCTCTGGAGAAAGAAATGGCAACCCAATCCAGCATTCTTGCCTAGAGAACTCCATGGAAGTCTGGAGAACTCCAGAGGCACCTGGCAGTCTATAGTCCATAGTGTCACAGAGAGTCAGACATGACTGAGTGACTACCTACCAGTTATGTAGGACAGTTGTAATACAATATTTAAAGTTAATAAACTGGGTGACTTAATGCAACAGAAGTTATTTATCTCACAGTTCTAGAGGCTAGAAGTAAGCCAATCCTGGCACTGGCAGGGCCGTACTGTCTTGGAAGATCTAGAAGAGTATCCTTTCTGGCTCCTTCCTAGCATCTGCTAGTTTCCAGGAATCCTTGGCATTTCTTGGCTGGTAGAGGCTTCACTCCAATTTCTGCCTCCATCATCACAGAGCTGTCTTCCTCTGTGTGTGGCTATCTCTGTGTCAAGATTCCCCTTTTAGGGGCAAACCCTATCCAGTATGACTTAACTCAATTTAACTTAAGGTTAACTTAACTTTAACTTACATCTATAAAGAACTTATCTCCAAATAAAGTCACATTTATAGGCACTGGGATTTAGGACTTGACCATATATTTTTAAAAGACAGTTCAACACACAGCAATCACTAATTGGCTTCTCTTCTTCTGAGCTACCCTGTGATTGAAACTTAGTCATTCTCTAGGTAGAAGCACTTTGAAGATAGATGCTATAATCAGAATGCCCGAGTCGCTTTTAGGTCTGGTCTACTCACTTGAGTAGACTTTACTTCCATGCATTATACTGAACTCAAGGCATAACTCCAAAGAAGTTCAGAAAGCAGTGACAAGGACGTGCATGATTACACCAAAAGACAGAACAGAATGAGTTCAACACAGGTGAAGTTAGGAGGAGATCTAGAATAGGGAGATGACCAAGCTACTGAGAAGGTAATCGTGGGAGGGCAGTAGCAATTTGGGGGCAGAAACAGGGTTAGCAGAGGCTCAGAGATTTAAAAAAACAAAGCAAAACATAGGATATGCTGTATGGCTGACTAGTGTCCAGAACACAGAATCACAGGTTTTGGCCTGTAGGTCTTCATTGTTTAGGAAGAAGAAAAGGAACTGCATGGGATTTTCCTGTCTCTTTTTATTGCTAGGTGATGAACAGGCAGAGTATCTCCAGGTCCATGTGTGCATCTGTGTTGCTAAGGGATCTAAATATATACAGGTGTGTTAATAGGATGGATTAATACCACTGGATAATGGGCTTTGGTATTAAGATGTTAACTCTGAAAGGAACACTGTGATTTGGATTGTGTTGATATCCCCATTTTTCTGATAACTAAACTGTGACTTAAAACAGTAAGAAATGAATTCAGGGTTGCACAACTCTGATAAGTGTTGGGTGTATTACAGTTCTCCAGGAAAGCAGAACCCATAGGAGAGATACACACATATATAAACACATACACACAGAGAGATTTATTTTAGGAATTGGCTCATACTATGACTATGGAGTCCAAGAAGTCTCATGATTTACCGTCTGCATGTCAGAGAACAGGAAAGCTGGCGGTGTAATTCAGTCTGAGACCAAAAGGTCTGAGAAACAGAGAGCTGATGTCCAAGGGCAGAAGAAGACGGATGCACCAGTTCAGGCAGAGAGAGCAAATTGCCCCCCTCTGCCTTTTTGTTATGTTTGGGCCCTCAGTGGGTGGAATGATACTCACCCATCTTGAGGAGGTTCATCTACTTTAATACTAACCTTTTCTAGAAACCCCATCTCAAACACACCCTGAAATGATGTCTTACCAGCTGTTTGGGGATTCCTAAGCCCAATCAAAAGTTCAAAAGTTCACACAAAATTAATCATTACAGACCAGGAACTGAACCTTCATTTGGCTGGTCCCAGAGCACACACAGTGTGCTGGGCTCCAAAATCACTGCATATGGTGACTGCAGCCATGAAATTTAAAGATGCTTACTCCTTGGAAGGAAAGTTATGACCAACCTAGACAGCATATTAAAAAGCAAAAACATTACTTTACCAACAAAGGTCCACCTAGTCAAGGCTATGGTTTTTCCAGTGGTCATGTATGGATGTGAGAGTTGGACTATAAAGAAAGCTGAGTGCCGAAGAATTGATGCTTTTGAACTGTGGCGTTGGAGAAGACTCTTGAGAGTGCCTTGGACTGCAAGGAGATCCAACCAGTCCATCCTAAAGCAGATCAGTCCTGGGTGTTTTTTGGAAGGACTGATGTTGAAGCTGAAACTCCAATACTTTGGCCACCTCATGCAAAGAGCTGACTCATTGGAAAAGACCCTGACCCTGGGAAAGATGAGGGCAGGAGGAGAAGGGGATGACAGAGGATGAGATGGTTGGATGGCATCACCGACTTAATGGACATGGGTTTGGATAGACTCCTGGAGTTGGTAATGGACAGGGAGGCCTGGCGGGCTGCATTTCATGGAGTTGCAAAGAGTCAGACATGACTGAGCAACTGAACTGAACTGAATTTAGAGCACACACTGGTAACTGCACAACATAGCTTATGGTTGGGCTTGGGGCAACCAGCACTTTGGTGCTATGCACTTAACTGTATTTGATCTCAGAGTGAGTTCTCTCTGTATCATCTTGGGACGGGGCAACCAGCACTTTGGTGCTATGCACTTAACTGTATTTGTTCTCAGAGTGAGTTCTCTCTGTTTCATCTTGGGACTGGGCAACCAGCACTTTGGTGCTATGCACTTAACTGTATTTGTTCTCAGAGTGAGTTCTCTCTGTTTCATCTTGGGACTAATGCCTGTGTGTAGGGAGACTTTTGAAGATAGCAATAATATTCGTGCACTTTAGATGAAATGTATCTTGGAACAAAGAT
This sequence comes from Neotragus moschatus, assembly GCA_006410615.1. NCBI lineage: Eukaryota > Metazoa > Chordata > Mammalia > Artiodactyla > Bovidae > Neotragus > Neotragus moschatus. The sequence continues at coordinate 399,630 of SJYA01001449.1, read as the reverse complement.
GTACAAAGATGGCTCTTGCTTCTCCATTCCTGCTTATAAAAATTTGTGAATTTGCTGACAAGGGAAATAATGGCCAAATGACTCCAGTAGATAAGATAATTTGAGAGTAAAAATTAAAATGCCTTAGCGACTTTTACATTATTTGTTTTCTAGATAAAGAATAAGAAATTAAGAGACTCAAAGTGATTTTTCCTTAAAGTGTATGACATTTAGTTGTTGATCAGTAATTTTTAAATAAAAAAAAAATAAATGTCCAAATCAAAAGGAAAGTTAGTGGCCAGATAAAGACTATTTGAGGCTTTTTCACTCCAAGTTCAGTGTATTTTCTACTTTTTTTTTTTTTTTTTTTTTAAAGGAAAAGTGGCAAAGATTTGGAGAGAAGGAGCTAAGTAAGGTGAGGACAGGTGAGACCGAGAGATGGAGGGAGATGTCTGTTGAGTGTACACCTCTGGGGAGGGAGGTGTTGAAGGGAGCTATTCTGAATCCTGGTACATCCACTCTAAAAAGTGCAATGACTTTAGTCATTGGAGGCAGTGCTTTAGAAGGGAAGTAGCAATCAGAAGAACGCAGTTTCAGGGATGGGCCTTTACAGAAGCCTCCCGTGGTACTGTGCTGTCGTTAATACTTGTCTCATCCTAGTCTCCTGGGCTTTGTAAATGCTTCACACCACTTGAGGAAAGAATGGTTGCTAATTGTGCTGAAAACATTCAGAGGTGGCCTCATGGAGCAAGACCGGGCAACCCCAGCCCTAATGGGCTTGATTGTGGTCTCTGGAGTGAAAAGCCGTCTCTCAAAAGCTTTTGCAAGATAGCTATTGGGAGGCATGGTAGGAAGATTTAGTGCCGCAATTTGAGGGGTCGATGTCTAAGCTTTTCAATGGCTCCTGACACCTCAGATGGATTCCAGGTGGCTTCCCAAGGGGTACATGTCTAACCATCATCCACATAAATTTATCACTTTCTGAACAGGGGCCCATCCTTCTCTTATGAGAGCTCAGTGCCAAGTTTTAGAGGTAGGACCAACACACCACGTGATGAGTAAGCATTTACTCCTGAGTTGCATGCCTTTGATGGCCTATTCAAAGTACAGAGAGAGAAGAGATCAAAGCGGGTGACAGTGCTTAGAATTCAGGAGGGGAGAGTGGCAGAACGTGAAGGCACTTGGCTTCCTCTGGAGAAATGGATAGTTGGCATCAGGATGGATTCCAAGGCTCGAGAACAGCCTGCAGGGCTGATGGGAGTGCACACACAGTGGCTTGAGTAGAATAGGAAATGTGTGTTCCATTTGATTATGTCAAACTGTTTTAGTTTGTCTTGAACACACCCTATCTTTTACTAATTTCCTTTATTTGCAAAAAAAGATATTAAGCCTCAGGCTCAATCTTTAGAGCTGTTATTAACATTATTTTATTTCCATTTTATTTTTATGGCTAACTTCTACAGGCAAATGATAACTTATTTTCCATTTTTAGTACTAGGATAAATTTCTTTTCAAATACAAATATGTGGAGTAAAAAGAAGTGAGGCAGTTCAAAGAAAAAGGTAAAGTAAATAAGAATTCAGGATGTATCTAGATTTGCGCTTTTCTCGTAGCTCACTTGGCAGAGAATCTGCCAGAATGCAGGAGACTCGTGTTCAGTCCCTGGGTGGGGAAGATACCCTGGAGAAGGAAATGGCAACCACTCCAGTATTCTTGCCTGGAGAATCCCATGGACAGAGGAGCCTGGCAGGCTATAGTGGGACAAGAGTGGGACACAGCTTAGTGCCTAAACCACCATATAGATATATAAATGTGTGCCAATGCTGCGTCACTGACCAGAGTTTGGGAAGAGCACTGTTGACGAGTGGCCGTTGTGAGATGTTGATCCTGGTCTTTCAATTTCTCATCCTCTTTCCGTTTTCCATGGATAGTCCAGCAAAATGGAACTGCTGTTTGTTCCCCATCAACCATCCATACTTTCACCCTTACTTATCCCTGCTGTCTGTCTATCTTCCAAGTGAAAATGTTTTCTTTGGAGCACTCAAACTGACCTAGCACTAAGTATGTGCCAGTAAATATTTGACCAATGAATGAGTATAAGAAGGAGTCCATAAATAAATCAGGGGTGACTTTTGAAAAAAATTGTCTTGTGATAGGATCTGACCTAGAGTAATGACAGTGAAAAGCCAGAGAAAGGGCCGATCCAGGTGACACTTGAGAAGTAAGGGATCAGATTTAGGTCACTGCTCCTTAGACTTGAACCTTCACACCAGACATGTGGGCATCTTGTGGAAATGCAGATACCGATTCAGGAGGTCTGGCATGAGGCCTGAGGTTCTGTATTCCTAACGGGCTCCCCAGGGATGCTGACGTTGCTGGTGGGTGGATATATGTTGAGCTGTGAAGTTTTACTGATATTGGAGGGGTGTAATGAACTCCTGTTTTTAGTATTAGTTTATTTACTGATTTGGCTTCATCGAGTCTTAGTTGCGGATGCATGATCTTCATTGAGTCATGTGGGGTCTTTCTCACAGTGGACAAACTCAGAGGGCATGTGGTCTTAGTTGCCCTCTGTGGGGCAACTAGATCCCACGTGGGATCTTAGTTCCCCGACCAGGGACCTAACCCGTGTCCCTTACATTGCAAGATTCTCAACCACTGGACGACCAGGAAAGTCTCTCTTGTGGTACTTAAATTTAAAAAAGAAAAAAAAATACTATTTTAAAGATGAAGTTTGAAAGAAAAAACTCCTAAGCATTCAGGGGGATTCTTTTTTCCTGTAAACGTTCATCATGTTTTTCAATTCCACAGTCTCCTCTTTTATCTGTAACTCATTTTTGGTCACGTTTTGTTCTTGTTTCTCCTAAGTATAGAGGCCTAATTGGCCCATAGTAACCACCTGGCGGAGGAACGCGGTGAAGTGGCCTCAGTAAGGCAGGCTTGTTTGCACTTGAGTGAAGTTGCCCACGGTAACGCAGTAAAGGGCAAAGCTCTTCCACAAACTCAAGTCCTCTGTCTGGGCACTTCCCTCCTCTTCACTTGCCGTCCTGCAACGAAAGCTCTCGACCTGAATTGTTCCTCTAGCTCCTGGGACTCTGGGAGATTCTATAAGTCAAGGTGGAGACCCTGTGGGTCACCATGGAGACCCTGTGGGTCACAGACATTTGAGTGTTGCAGGGGTAACACTTCTCCCCTCCTTCTCTGTGCGTCCTCCCCGGGAGCAGAGGGAAGAGACCATATGCAGTGTCAGCCAGGCACTCCCCTGCTGCTGGGGGCTGTCTCCCTGCCAGAACCTGGTGATTGTTATTTTACGAAAGTGCATTTTGGGGACGGCCCCATCCCTGACAGCAGGCTAAAGTAACAAGCCCAGATTTCAGTTCCCTCCCTCCCTCCTTGGTTACAGACCTTACTTGGCTTTTTCTTTTTCTTTTTACATATTTATTTTAGGTTTAGCAGCTTCAGTCAAAAACCACAAATTAAGTTGTGTACCACAGTCTTCCGGCTCCTGTGCTGTCACTAGGCAGTAATTACCGCTCGGCATCCTTCCCCAACATTGACATTTTCACCAGCCTGAAAAACCAAAACACATTTATTTGTTTTAGGTTGGCTTTCTTCAATTAATTTTAATAATTCATGTACTGTTTTTCTTAATTTCTTATTTACATGTTTTATGTCTGTTATTATTTAATTTTTGTGGTGTTTTTCAGAAATGTAAAATTAGCTATTCCAGATACTAGGTTCAGAAGATTCAATATGTCACACAGCATTAGAGTGGTTAAATACCAAGACTAGAACCTAACCTTGCTGATTTAGAGATAATTAGTGAGAAAGGATCAGGACCTGAATTCCCTTGGGAGAGAAGGGATATATATATATATATGTGTGTGTGTGTGTGTGTGTGTGTGTATGTATGTATATATATATGAATATGTACACATATATGTATGTACTACTGCATATGTATATATATATAATTAATAATAAAATCAGTATAGGTCCAAAAATAGCTACAATTTACATTTTAGTATAGTAAACATTTTCCTATATGTAGAAAAGAGTACACTTACTTTTTTTGTCTATTGCTGATTTTTAACCTAAAACTTTATAATAAGCACTTAGCAATGTTGTTAGAAGTCTATGGCCTCTTTATTATATTAAATTATATGTATTTTTTCATTGATCATCAAATTAATGGATGTTTACTGTAGAAGTTTTGTAAACACTGACATTTTAAAGAAAAGTAAAATAATCCATAATTATATGACTCACAGTTAATAAGCATTACTCTATAGTGTACTTCTTTCATATATCAGTTCAGTTCAGTCACTCAATTGTGTCTGACTCTTGGCAACCACGTGGACTGAAGTCTGCCAGACCTCCCTGTCCATCACTAACTCTTTGAGTTTACTCAACCTCTTGTCCATTGAGTCAGTGATGCCATCCAACCTTCTCATCCTCTGTCCTCTCCTCCTCCTGCCTTCAATCTTTATTTCCCAGCATCAGGGTCTTTTCCAGTGAGTCACTTCTTCGCATCAGGTGGCCTAAGTATTGGATCAGTCCTTCCAGTGAATAATAAGGACTGATTTCCTTTTGGATAGACTGGTTGGATCTCCTTGCAGTCCAATGGACTCTAAAGAGTTTTCTCCAACACCACAGCTCAAAAGCGTCAATCTTCGGCTCTCAGCCTTCTTTATACACCAACTCTCACATCCATACATGACTACTGGAAAAACCATAGCCTTGACTAGACGGACCTTTGTTGGCAAAGTAATGTCTCTGCTTTTTAATATGCTGTCTAGGTTGGTCATAACTTTTCTTCCAAGGAGCAAGTGTCTTTGAATTTCATGGCTACAGTCACCATCTGCAGTGATTTTGGAGCCCCAAAAATAAAGTCTGTCATTGTTTCCATTGTTTCCCCATCTGTTTGCCATAAAGTGATGGGACCAGATGCCATGATGAATGTTGAATTTTAAGCCAACTTTTTGACTCTCTTCTCCCTTTCAACAAGAGGCTCTTTAGTTCTTCTTCACTTTCTGCCATAAGGGTGGTGTCATCTGCATATATATGAGGTTACTGATATTTCTCCCGGCAGTCTTGATTCCATCTTGTGTTTCATCCAGCCCAGCGTTTCTCATGATGTGCTCTGCATATAAGTTAAACAATGAGGGTGACAATATATAGCCTTGATGAACTTCTTTCCCTATTTGGAACCAGTCTGTTGTTTCATGTCTCATTCTAACTCTTTCTTCCTGACCTGCCTACAGATTTCTCAGGAGGCAGGTCAGGTGGTCTGGTATTCCCATCTGTTTCAGAATTTCCCACAGTTTGTTGTGATCCACACAGTCAAAAGCTTTGGCATAGTCAATAAAGCAGAAGTAGATGTTTTTCTTGCTTTTTTGATGATCCAACAGATCTTGGCAGTTTGATCTCTGGTTCCTTTGCCTTTTGTAAATCTAGCTTGAACATCTGGGAGTTTATGGTTCATGAACTGTTGAAGCCTGGCTTGGAGAATTTTGAACATTACTTTGGTAGCATGTGAGATGAGTGCAGTTGTATGGTAGTTTGAACATTCTTTGGGATTGGAATGAAAACTGACCTTTTCCAGTCCTGTGGCCACTGCTGAGTTTTCCAAATTTGCTGGCATATTGAGTGCAGCACTTTCACAACATTATCTTTTAGGATTTGAAATAGTTCAACTGGAATTCCATCACCTCCATTCGCTTTGTTCATAGTGATGCTTCTTAAGGGCCACTTGACTTTGCATTCTAGGATGTGTGGCTCTAGGTGAGTGATCACACCATCATGATTATCTGCGTCACGAAGATCTTTTTTGTACAGTTCTGTGTATTCTTGCCACCTGTTGATATCTTCTTCTGTTTGGTCCATACCATTTCTGTCCTTATTGTGCCCATCTTTGCATGAATGTTCCCTTGGTATCTCTCATTTTCTTGAGGATATCTCTAGTCTTTCCCAGCCTTTCCCCCACCCACCGCCATATTTCTTTGCATTGATCACTGAGGAAGGCTTTCTTATCTCTCCTTGCTGTTCTTTGTAACTCTTCATTAAAATGGGTATATTTTTCCTTTTCTCTTTTTCCTTTCACTTCTCTTCATAGATGTTTATAAGGCCTCCGCCGACAACCATTTTGCCTTTTTGCATTTCTTTTTCTTGGGAATGTCTTTATCCCTGCCTCCTGTACTATGTCATGAACCTCCGTCCATAGTTCTTTAGGCACTCTGTCTGTCAGATCTAATCCCTTGAATCTATTTTTTACTTCCACTGTATAATCGCAAGGGATTTGAATTAGGTCATACCTGAATGGTCTAGTGGTTTCCCCACTTTATTCAATTTAAGTCTGAATTTGGCAATAAGGAGTTAATGATCTGAGCCACAGTCAGACCCCAGTCTTATTTTTGCTGACTATATAGAGCTTCTCCATCTTTGGCTGCAAAGAATATAATCAACCTGATTTCGGTATTGACTTGCACCTAAGTACTGCATTTTGGACTCTTTTGTTGACTATGAGGGCTACTCCATTTCTTCTAAGGGACTCTTGCCCACAGTAGTAGATATAATGGTCATCTGAGTTAAATTCACCCATTCCAGTCCATTTTAGTTCACTGATTCCTAAAATGATGTTCACTCTTGCCATCTCCTGTTTGACTACTTCCAATTAGTCTTGATTCATGGACCTAACATTCCAGGTTCCTATGCAGTATTGCTCTTTACAGCATCTGACTTTACTTCCAACAGAAGTCACATCCACAACTGGGTGTTTTTGCTTTGGCTCCATCCCTTCATTCTTTCTGGAGTTATTTCTCCACTGATCTCTAGTAGCATATTGGGCACCTACTGACCTGGGGAGTTCATCTTTCAGTGTCCTATCTTTTTGCCTTTTCATACTTTTCCCAGGATTCTCAAGGCACAAATACTGAAGTGGTTTGCCATTCCCTTCACCAGTGGACCATGTTTTGTCAGAACTGTCCACCGTGACCTGTCTGTCTTGGGTGGCCCTAGGTGGCATGGATCACAGTTTCATTGAGTTAGACAAGGCTGTGGTCCATGTGATCAGATTGGTTAATTTTCTGTGATTGTCTTTTTCAGTCTATCTGCCCTTTGATGGAGAAGGATAAGAGGCTTATGGAAGCTTCCTAATGGAAGAGGCTGATGGAGGAGGAAACTGGGTCTTGTTCTGATGGGCAGGGCCATGCTCAGTAAATCTGTCACATATAAATGACGTAAATAAAATTTAATCATTTCTAACAACTGAATCATATTACATTTACATAACTTTATCTTTTCCACTCTAGTTTAAGGATCTTTCCTCATGTTCATAAGCATTCTTTAAAATGATTTTAAATGCATAATATTCCAACATGTGTTACTAGTAAATCATAAGGATCTAATACCCAATGAACAAAGCTAGTGCAGGTGATGTAATTCCAGCTGAACTATTTCAAATCCTAAAATATGGTGCCATTAAAGTGCTGCACTCAGTATGACCCACATTTGGAAAACTCAGCAGTGGCCATAGAACTGGAAAAGGTCAGTTTTCATTCCAATCCCAAAGAAAGACAGTGCCAAAGACTGTTCAAACTACTGCACAATAGCACACATTTCATGTACTACCAGCATAATGCTCAAAATCCTTCAAGATAGGCTTCAACAGTGTGTGAACTGAGAACTTCCAGATGTTTAAACTGGATTTAGAAAAGTCAGAGGAACCAGAGATCAAATTGGCAACATCCGCTGGATCATAGAAAAAGCACAGGAATTCCAGGAAATCATCTAATTTTGCTTCACTGGCTACAACAAAGCCTTTGTGTGGATCATAACAAACTTTGGAAAATTCTTATAGAGATGGGAATACGAGACCACCTTATCTGCCTCCTGAGAAATCTGTGTGCAGGTCAAAAAGCAACAGTTAGAACCGGCCAAATTGGGACTGGTTCCGAATTGGGAATAGAGAAGGCAATGGCAACCCACTCCAATACTCTTTCCTGGAAAATCCCATGGATGTTGAGGCCTGATGGGCTGCAGTCCATGGGGTCACGAAGAGTCAGACATGACTGAGCGACTTCCCTTTCACTTTTCACTTATATGCATTGAAGAAGGAAATGGCAACTCACTCCAGTGTTCTTGCCTGAAGAATCCCAGGGACAGCGGAGCCTGGTGGGCTTCTATCTATGGGGTCACACAGAGTCAGACACGGCTGAAGCGACTTAGCAGCAGCAGCCACATTGGGAAAGGAGTATATCAAGGCTGTATATTGTCACCCTGCTTATTTAACTTATATGCAGAGTACATCATGCAAAATTCAAGGCTGAATGAAGCTCAAACCGGGATCAAGATTGTGGGAGAAATATCATTAGCCTCAGATATGCAGATGACACCATCCTTATGGCAGAAAGGAAGAGGAACTAAAGAGCTTTTTGAGGAAGGTGAAAGAGGAGAGTGAAAAAGCTGGTTTAAAACTGTACATTCAAAATACTAAGATCGTAGCATCTTGTCTCATGCTGGTAAATAGATGGGGAAACAATGGAAACAGTGACAGGCTTTATTTTGGGGGGCTCCAAAATCACTGCAGATAGTGACTGCAGCCATGGAACTAAAAAAACACTTGCTCCTTGGAAAAAAGACGCATGGCAAACCTAGACAGCATATTAAAAAGCAGAGACATCCCTTTGCTGACAAAGGTCCAAATAGTCAAAGCTATATTTTTTCCAGTAGTCATGTATGGATGTGAAAGTTGGGCCATAGTGATGGCCGAGCACTGAAGAATTGATGCTTTTGAACTGTGGTGTTGGAGAAGACTCTTGAGAGTCTCTTGGACAACAAGGAGATTAAACTAGTCAATCTTAAAGGAAATCAACCCTGAATACTCATTGGAAGGCTTGATACTGAAGCTGAAGTTCCAATACTTTGGTGACCTGATGTGAAGAGCCAACTCTTTGGAAAGATCCTGATGCTGGGAAAGATTGAAGGCAGGAGGAGAAGGGGATAACAGAGGATGAGATGTTTGGATGGCATCACTGATTCAATGGAAATAAGTTTGAGCAAACTCCAGGAGATTATGAAGGACCGGGAAGCCTGGTGTGCTGCAGTCCATGAGGTCACAAAGAGTCAGATTTGACTTAGCAACTGAACAATAGCAACAACAAATGAGTTATAGTTCATTCAGCCCACGTCTGTGTCTGAACAAAGAATAGTTAAAGGGATGTCATAGTTCTTTTCAAGTTGTGTGACTCAAATATCAAAATATATCTTAAATCGATCCTGTGCTCGAATTATCTATTATCATTATCAATAGCTATCACATATTGATCTCTAAGTATTAAGCAACAAGTACATTTTCTGGTCAATATTTGCAACTCTTTGAGTTGGATACTGTTTTCTCTGCTTCATAGTTAAGGAACCAAAGTAAAAAAAAAAAAAAATAGGAACCCGTGAGTGGCTATGCTTAAATTCCAGCTATATATCTAACTCTGCCATCTATACTCTTAACTACTACACTGTGCCCATTTAATATTAGCAGTAGATTCATTTGTTCCTTTCCTGAATGTATTTATTTTAACCCCATGTACCTCCCAAATAACATGATTTTTAATCAGTATTTTTGTTCTAACCTAATGTGTATGTACTATGCTCAGTTCTTCTATGAAATACACAGAAGCAAAAGTCATAGTACTTGCTGAAGAGCTTCAAAATCTCTCTAGGGGTGTACTGTCTATATATGTGCAAGTTTTAGAGTCATAAAATCCTTAAGTATCCTTGCAAGTTAGTAGGATAAGAGCTATCCCATAGTAGTACAGGAATAATTTCTAAGTTCTTATTATGGTTTAGAGGAATGATATATCATTGTAGGATAGAATAGCCTGGAATATTCTATTAGGTGAATAAGTGTCTGTGATGCAGAAAAAAGACATTTGCTGGTAAAAAATAGAATATATTTTTAAAATTCGAAGACCTGCTCCTTTAACTTTGGTATTCCTGGATTTTTTAAAAAGATCATATTTGGTGTTTTTCTTTTAAGATGATTCTGTTGGCTAGTTATTAGATTGTATTAATCTCTGGGGATTCACTTAAAACCAATATTATATATAATCCAAGACTCCATTTTAGCTAGTGAGGTACTTACATGTAAGATTGCAGATTTTGGTAAAATGTAGCCTGAAAATTTTCTTATGGAACTTAGTCATCTGCCTCTGCTTTATGAATATTTCTTCAAGCACATGCAAATATAATTCTAGTTCTTTTTGAGGGCACCAGTTACCTGCCAGACCTAACCAGATAATCACACAGGGGATGTAAGATTTAAGGAAATTCATTCCAATAGCTATGAGAAAAAAATATATATATATATAGATCAATGTGGCATTATATTTAATCCATTTTCATCTTATTACCAACTTGCCTCAGGATATAAAATATGTACTGACATGATAGCTGTGCATTAAGTAGTTATTTAATTTTCTTTGAATGCTCTTCTGTAAAACAAAAAGTTGATGTTGAAAACATGGGATGGTTAGTCTCGTTTGCCTAGATGGTTTGGCAGTTCATGACCTGCATTGTGAAGGACTTAACTGTATTAGGAACACTGAGCTTTGGAGCTGACAAAAATGTCTGAGCTTGGTCAAGTGTGGTTCGCAAACTTCTGTGTGTGAATTCACCTGAAGAACTTAGTCAAACACAGCTTGCTGGATTCCCCCTCAAAGCTTCTGATTTGGGTGAGGCCTGAGAATATGCATTCTAACGTGTTTCCAGGTGAGGCTGATGTTGCTGATTTGGGAACTAAAAGAACCACTGTTCTAGTTTAAGGCTTTCTTTTCACCAATGAGAAAACTGAGGACCCAAGAGAGGTCATCCATGTACATGTATAAATCAGATCCTGTCCCTTTGCTCCTAAAAGGGACCCTTCTGTGGTTTCTTGTTGTACTTGGAATAAAATTCCCTGTCTTTATTATCCAGGATATCCGTCATTCCTGGTTCCTGCCTCTCTCTCCACACCTTGGTCTGTATAGAGACTGCACTTCATTTCAGTTATTCAAGGGCCATGTTCTTATTTCAACATGCTCCTGCTGCTGCTGCTAAGTCACTTCAGTCGTGTCCTACTCTGTGCAACCCCATAGATGGCAACCCACCAGGCTCCCCTGTCCCTGGGATTCTCCAGGCAAGAACACTGGAGTGGGTT